>OX465584.1:52802273-53128588 GCA_950022655.1 Alentia gelatinosa
GCAGGTAACGTGATGATTAATAATGTCTATATAAAACGCACACCGTGTGTCTGTCACCGCAGGTAACGTGATGATTAATAATGTCTATTTAAAACGCACACCGTGTGTCTGTCACCGCAGGTAACGTGATGATTAATAATGTCTATATAAAACGCACACCGTGTGTCTGTCACTGCAGGTAACGTGATGATTGATAATGTCTATTTAAAACGCACACTGTGTGTCTGTCACTGCAGGTAACGTGATGATTAATAATGTCTATATAAAACGCACACCGTGTGTCTGTCACTGCAGGTAACGTGATGATTAATAATGTCTATTTAAAACGCACACCGTGTGTCTGTCACTGCAGGTAACGTGATGATTAATAATGTCTATTTAAAACGCACACCGTGTGTCTGTCACTGCAGGTAACGTGATGATTCATAATGTCTATTTAAAATGCACACCGTGTGTCTGTCACTGCAGGTAACGTGATGATTAATATTGTCTATTTAAAACGCACACCGTGTGTCTGTCACTGCAGGTAACGTGATGATTGATAATGTCTATTTAAAACGCACAACGTGTGTCTGTCACCGCAGGTAACGTGATGATTGATAATGTCTATTTAAAACGCACACCGTGTGTCTGTCACTGCAGGTAACGTGATGATTAATAATGTCTATTTAAAACGCACACCGTGTGTCTGTCACCGCAGGTAACGTGATGATTAATAATGTCTATTTAAAACGCACACCGTGTGTCTGTCACTGCAGGTAACGTGATGATTAATAATGTCTATTTAAAACGCACACCGTGTGTCTGTCACCGCAGGTAACGTGATGATTGATAATGTCTATTTAAAACGCACACCGTGTGTCTGTCACCGCAGGTAACGTGATGATTGATAATGTCTATTTAAAACGCACACCGTGTGTCTGTCACTGCAGGTAACGTGATGATTGATAATGTCTATTTAAAACGCACACCGTGTGTCTGTCACTGCAGGTAACGTGATGATTAATAATGTCTATTTAAAACGCACACCGTGTGTCTGTCACTGCAGGTAACGTGATGATTGATAATGTCTATTTAAAACGCACACCGTGTGTCTGTCACTGCAGGTAACGTGATGTTTGATAATGTCTATTTAAAACGCACACCGTGTGTCTGTCACTGCAGGAAACGTGATGATTGATAATGTCTATCTAAAACGCACACCGTGTGTCTGTCACTGCAGGTAACGTGATGATTAATAATGTCTATTTAAAACGCACACCGTGTGTCTGTCACTGCAGGTAACGTGATGATTAATAATGTCTATTTAAAACGCACACCGTGTGTCTGTCACTGCAGGTAACGTGATGATTAATATTGTCTATTTAAAACGCACACCGTGTGTCTGTCACTGCAGGTAACGTGATGATTAATAATGTCTATTTAAAACGCACACCGTGTGTCTGTCACTGCAGGTAACGTGATGATTAATAATGTCTATCTAAAACGCACACCGTGTGCCTCTCACTGCAGGTAACGTGATGATTGATAATGTCTATATAAAACGCACACCGTGTGCCTGTCACTGCAGGTAACGTGATGATTGATAATGTCTATTCAAAACGCACACCGTGTGTCTGTCACCGCAGGTAACGTGATGATTGATAATGTCTATTTAAAACGCACACCGTGTGTCTGTCACTGCAGGTAACGTGATGATTAATAATGTCTATTTAAAATGCACACCGTGTGTCTGTCACCACAGGTAACGTGATGATTGATAATGTCTATTTAAAACGCACACCGTGTGTCTGTCACTGCAGGTAACGTGATGATTGATAATGTCTATTTAAAACGCACACCGTGTGTCTGTCACTGCAGGTAACGTGATGATTAATAATGTCTATTTAAAACGCACACCGTGTGTCTGTCACTGCAGGTAACGTGATGATTGATAATGTCTATTTAAAACGCACACCGTGTGTCTGTCACTGCAGGTAACGTGATGTTTGATAATGTCTATTTAAAACGCACACCGTGTGTCTGTCACTGCAGGAAACGTGATGATTGATAATGTCTATCTAAAACGCACACCGTGTGTCTGTCACTGCAGGTAACGTGATGATTAATAATGTCTATTTAAAACGCACACCGTGTGTCTGTCACTGCAGGTAACGTGATGATTAATAATGTCTATTTAAAACGCACACCGTGTGTCTGTCACTGCAGGTAACGTGATGATTAATAATGTCTATTTAAAACGCACACCGTGTGTCTGTCACTGCAGGTAACGTGATGATTAATAATGTCTATTTAAAACGCACACCGTGTGTCTGTCACTGCAGGTAACGTGATGATTAATAATGTCTATCTAAAACGCACACCGTGTGCCTCTCACTGCAGGTAACGTGATGATTGATAATGTCTATATAAAACGCACACCGTGTGCCTGTCACTGCAGGTAACGTGATGATTGATAATGTCTATTCAAAACGCACACCGTGTGTCTGTCACCGCAGGTAACGTGATGATTGATAATGTCTATTTAAAACGCACACCGTGTGTCTGTCACTGCAGGTAACGTGATGATTAATAATGTCTATCTAAAACGCACACCGTGTGTCTGTCACTGCAGGTAACGTGATGATTAATAATGTCTATTTAAAACGCACACCGTGTGTCTGTCACTGCAGGTAACGTGATGATTAATAATGTCTATTTAAAACGCACACCGTGTGTCTGTCACTGCAGGTAACGTGATGATTAATAATGTCTATTTAAAACGCACACCGTGTGTCTGTCACTGCAGGTAACGTGATGATTAATAATGTCTATTTAAAACGCACACCGTGTGTCTGTCACTGCAGGTAACGTGATGATTAATAATGTCTATCTAAAATGCACACCGTGTGTCTGTCACTGCAGGTAACGTGATGATTAATAATGTCTATATAAAACGCACACCGTGTGTCTGTCACTGCAGGTAACGTGATGATTAATAATGTCTATTTAAAACGCACACCGTGTGTCTGTCACTGCAGGTAACGTGATGATTAATAATGTCTATATAAAACGCACACCGTGTGTCTGTCACTGCAGGTAACGTGATGATTAATAATGTCTATATAAAACGCACACCGTGTGTCTGTCACTGCAGGTAACGTGATGATTAATAATGTCTATTTAAAACGCACACCGTGTGTCTGTCACTGCAGGTAACGTGATGATTAATAATGTCTATTTAAAACGCACACCGTGTGTCTGTCACTGCAGGTAACGTGATGATTAATAATGTCTATTTAAAACGCACACCGTGTGTCTGTCACTGCAGGTAACGTGATGATTAATAATGTCTATTTAAAACGCACACCGTGTGTCTGTCACTGCAGGTAACGTGATGATTAATAATGTCTATTTAAAACGCACACCGTGTGTCTGTCACTGCAGGTAACGTGATCAGCATCGCCTTCTTCAACTTCTCCGGGATCAGCGTGATGAAGGAGATGAGCGCCACCACGCGCATGGTGCTGGACAGCGGGCGCACCGTCATCATCTGGGCCGTGTCGCTGCTCGTCGGCTGGCAGCCGCCCATCGCCAAGCAGCTCGTCGTGCAGGCGGCCGGCTTCGTGCTGCTCATCGCCGGCATGTGTCTCTACAACGACATCGTGTGCAGGCCCCTCTACGACAGACTGCGCCACTCCAGCCCCGCGCAGGAGACGGGTGAAGAGGGAGAACGAGATCCGCTAATATCCAACGAGGACCCAGGTGGGTTTCCTGAAGTTTGATGATAGGTTCCCGTTGGTTGTAGGATTATTAAGACTTTTCCACAGTATGATTATAAAGACCCCTCACTTTATGATTATGAAAACCTTCTAACAGTATTGTCATAAAGACCTTCTCACATTGTGATTATAAAGACCCCCTCTCAGTATAGTTACAAAGATCTTCTAACAGTATGATTATAAAGACCTTTTTATCATGTGATTATAAAGACCTTTTCACAAAATGATTATAAAGACCTTTCCACAGTATGATTATAAAGACCTGACTGACAGTGCAATTATAAAGACCTTTTCACAGAATGATAATATAGACCCTCTCAAAGTATGATTGTAAAGACCTTGTGACAGAATGATTATAAAGACCTCACACTGTAGTTATAAAGATCTTTTCACAGAATGATTATTAAGACCTTTTCACAGAATGATCATAAAGTCTTCATTTTATGCATATATATATAAGGACAATGTTACAGTATAATTGTAAAGACCTTCTGGAAGTATGATTATAAAGAGCTCACAGTGTAATCATAAAGACCTTTTCAAAGAATGATTATAAATACCTTTTCACAGAGCGATTCAAATACCTCACTTTATGATCATAAAGACCCTCAGACAGTATAATTATAAAGACTATTCCACAGTGTGATTATAAAGACCTTCCAACAGTATACTTATAAAGACCTGCCAACAGTATGATTATAAAGACCTCACAGTGCAATTATAGAGATTGTTCACAAAATGATTATAAAGACCCTCTCAAGGTATGATCATAAAGACATTCTCACAGTATTATCCTTAATACCTTCTCATAGTGTGATTATTAAGACCACAGTATTACCATCAAGACCTTCTCACAGTATCATTATAAAGCCCTTCGTACAGTATGATTATAAAGACCTTCTCATAGTATGATCATAAAGACCTTCTTACAGTATTATCACAAAGAGCTCATGTTATTGCGTAAAATCAACCACAAGCCAATGTGGGAACTTTTGATCCATTCAACATATCAGAAAAGGGTTTTCTATCCTTGTGGTCAAATGTACTATTATCTTAATCTCACTTTAGTATGTACCGTATATCATGCAGTATCATAATCTGCCTATACCCCGGTCACATATTGAATATTCGTTCATGTTCTTCTTTTCTAGCCATACAAGGACGGCCAGAAGCGGAGGTGAAGTACGGCACAGACACCGAACAGCCGCGTAACGTGGTGAAGACCTAGACGTTCTGCAGGTTACTCAGGCGGACAGTCGTCCCCCAGCATTTAGTTGCATTTAATGTCTTTGTGAGGAGTGAATCGTGATTTTTCTGGCCTCACATTGTCAGGAGGGTTATGCTGTTAAAATACAGCAAGCTTTCAGTATATGTTCACAGTGAGTGTAGCTCTCTGCATGGATACACGACCTCGAAGGTCAACAGTGAGAGAGTGCATAGCGAATATTGTTAAAGATACAAAGGGTTTAGTTTTCATATTTTATTGAATATTTTGTCATATGTTATGGATGAGGCTGTTGTAGGTCTACCTCCAGCTCGATGCAAAAAAAAAGTTTTCAGACAATGCGTTTACTTTGTCACCGCCTGAATTTTTGTTCGGGCAAGGATATTTTAGGCAAATAACAACAAATATCGCATCTTTTGATAGACCTTTCGTAGTTACAGAAAGTGCAATTCAAATTGCCATATTTAGAGTACACTGCGGTCCATGAATAGGAAAGGAAAGATGAGATAAAAAAGAAATTTCCAGTGTTATAAAACCCCATCCCCTTCACTTGTTATTGTACAGAAAGTAATAGGTTCTCTTTAGCCTCTGCATGAAGGTCATGTCTAACATTTGCGGCTATTCGCAGTCGGGATCAACCATCGTCTTTCATACAAGTAATATTTGTACATATATGATTGACGGCAAGGTGGAATAATGTGATGAAATTAACCCACATATATATATATATATATATATAATATAATATATATATATTCTATGTGTACAATGTACTTACGTACGTGTATGAGACCAGTTTACTTCCTAAAACCATGTTCATTCAAACTAATGAGTGCAAGCTTTCTTCTTCCAACCATACCACCATATATTTTGGCATCTTTTGCAGCTAGATATTTTGTTCATATTAAGAGAAAACATAGTTAGTGAGCGCGTAGTAATTGCTGTTCAGGGTCTTTCGTCCCATAAAATGCATCCCAATGGCAGAGGCCGAGGGATATTTTATGGGCAATAGGTCGAGAACGGAATCGCTGCAGGATCACTCACTATATATTCTTATTTTATACACCTAACTTGTGAAGTATACACTATGGGCACAGTGTGCCAGAACATTCACTACGTCTCAGTGAGCCTGAATATTATTCATACTACACCCTTAGCAGTGGGTAGTATTTTATAGACGTTTGGCAATAGGGGTATCTTGATGATTGCCTGTTGGGATCAGAAAAAAAGACATTGAAATATTTTGTATTGCAATACAGGGTATGTGCGGTACAGTGGGGAATCAAGGTAAATCTCAAATTTGTACATGGGTCAGTGACGAGGTTCAGTGGGGGATCATGGGCTGTGGTTGAATTGGGTAATTTAGCAGTTGGTATATCAACATTGCACGAATTCTTTTTTCATTCTGAATATGAAAACATTAATTTTGATAGAAACATCGAAAACTGGCATCCCTGACTGATTGGACAATTTGTTCATGGTAGGCACCATAACAATTTTGACCTCTTGGTGGTTATTACAAGCTTGTTAGTGAAACCATTTACATTGATCATTAGGTCATCTTGCATTACATCAGCAATGATTGCCGGGTTCTTTCCACTAATGACCATGACCATGTTGCCTGCATACAATATCATTTTTGCATGTTCTATGCTGTTAACGATGTCATCCAGGTATTAGAAGGAAACTCACGAGATGAAAATAACTTGGTGCGTACTCCACCAAGTTTGAGCACAGAGTAATTCACGAAGAGAAACTGAGTGAATTATGTAGCAGTCAAATGAAGTGGAGTGCAGACAAAATTATTTTCGTCGAGTGGGTTTCTGATTTTATCTCATATCGTATACATGTTCAGGAACATCATAAATCGAAGTAACTCACCCAATACAGGTGTTGCCGTTCAGCACCGCCTAACGGCCCACTGCCTAGTTACGCGGCCGCTCGGACAAGCACTGCCAGGTCCGGCCATAAGTGTATAGGGAACACAGCAATCACACCTAAAGTGTGAACAGTGGCTATGATCACAGGAGTGTTGTTTTTTGACAGATTAAATTGTTGGAGCAAACTAGGGTATTGTATCATCGAGTCTGAGCTGTCTAAACTTTATAGTTGATAATCATCTTGGTTTTAACTTGGAAAAAGATAAGCATATTATAGCGAAACCTGCCAATGTATTAGTGTGTATGCAGTTTTGGTGTCCCTGTGTTATCTAAGGTATATCTAAAGTATCATTGAGGTGATATGCATGTATGATACATCAAATTATAGCTGGAATACCATAGAATACGATGAAATCATTGTTATTTCTCTGAAAATGTGATACATGGGTCTTATGAACGTATTACGCTCATATACTGATAGATCCAATGCTAAAGAATATATTGCCAGGGATATGTTTGGCTTCAGACATGGCGTAGCTAAGCAGATAACGTGCGACACCAGCCAGTAGAAAAAGGCCTATTAGCCATTGAATATTAGATATAATACCTTCACGGCTGTGGAGTATGGGTTCCTAATGTTAAGCCTATGGAAAAAGAGATAATAGGATAAACAGCACCGTCCCAAGCACTGAACCTAATCAGGAAGCAATCAAACAAATGGTATATTACTTAACTATAACCGCTCTTATTGGTTTCAGATGCTATTACTAACCTGAATTTTAATATAGAATATTATCAGAATAAGAAACAAAAGAGAATGTCATTTTACCCAATGCGGGTTGGGTATTTTGTTTCACTACTCAAAAGAGCGTTAGGTGTGAGTGTCCTATAAAGAAAGGTAGCAGGATGGGCTGTGGAATACGTCCCATGTATAGGGAGGATTCGGCTGCTAACTACCATGGCCGCATTCTGTCGGTGCAGTGTGATATGTGTGACACCCTGTGGTGAAGGATATAGAATGTAACGTATGCAGTCAATATAGATATACAGGGATGCAAGTTTGTCGATGATTGACCTAATTCCGATATTTCCTACACGCCGGCAGTATCCTCAATATTAGAGTGGTATTTCCTGTTTAGTCCCAATCTCTCAAATACTAAAAGCTACAGTGTAATCAAGAGCAATTTGAAGATCTCGAATATAATTTTAGATAATCATAATGCTTCCATTTTTACCGGTTGTAGATTTTCGATGTTTTACTGAGTCCCGACTTTCATACCTGTATATATGATAGATTCAATCAAGGGAAACCTTCGGCATGTATGATTAATGTTTCTGGTGTGACCTTTTTTTGTTTTGCTTTTGGAACCAATATCCAGACTTAATATTTTTGTTCTGAACAATTCTTCATGATAGGCCTCATGTCCTCATTTGCTTTTGGATTTTTGTTATGTATACCAATGTATATGTATACTTTACTTTTGATGACGTGGTTGTGCTGAATGGGACACAGCATACGATCTTCCCCAAGTACAGTGAAGATACTAGTTTTTCGGGTCTCAGGCTAATTTTCAAGTTCTCCTGGCAGATATGTCACAGCATGTAAAATCTAGAATATACTACGTATTTTTTGTATCCATTTGGGGTAAAAGTCCCCAACAAGGTACCCCTGCTCCATGTTTGAGTGCTAGTGTGTCATTGGCTAAAGGGGGTGTTCCATTGGGCTGACAGCACAATCACAAAAGAGTATCACACAGGGACCGCACAATGGCTACACAGGTTCTTGTAACAATCGGTGTAGTGGAGGAGGCAACAAATCATGGCGGTGGCCAAACAGCCGCGTCACAGGCACTGGCCCATAAAACATAATAGATTAACTTTTGTCAGATGCCTACAGATGGCCCATAAAACATAATAGATTAACTTTTGTCAGATGCCTACAGATGGCCCATAAAACATAATAGATTAACTTTTGTCAGATGCCTACAGATGGCCCATAAAACATAATAGATTAACTTTTGTCAGATGCCTACAGATGGCCCATAAAACATAATAGATTAACTTTTGTAAGATGCCTACAGATGGCCCATAAAACATAATAGATTAACTTTTGTCAGATGCCTACAGATGGCCCATGAAACATAATAGATTAACTTTTGTCAGATGCCTACAGATGGCCCATGAAACATAATAGATTAACTTTTGTCAGATGACTACAGATGGCCCATGAAACATAATAGATTAACTTTTGTTAGATGCGTACAGATGGCCCATAAAACATAATAGATTAACTTTTGTAAGATGCCTACAGATGGCCCATAAAACATAATAGATTAACTTTTGTCAGATGCCTACAGATGGCCCATGAAACATAATAGATTAACTTGTGTCAGATGCCTACAGATGGCCCATAAAACATAATAGATTAACTTTTGTCAGATGCCTACAGATGGCCCATAAAACATAATAGATTAACTTTTGTCAGATGCCTACAGATGGCCCATGAAACATAATAGATTAACTTTTGTCAGATGCCTACAGATGGCCCATGAAACATAATAGATTAACTTTTGTCAGATGCCTACAGATGGTCCATAAAACATAATAGATTAACTTTTGTAAGATGCCTACAGATGGCCCATAAAACATAATAGATTAACTTTTGTCAGATGCCTACAGATGGCCCATAAAACATAATAGATTAACTTTTGTCAGATGCCTACAGATGGCCCATAAAACATAATAGATTAACTTTTGTCAGATGCCTACAGATGGCCCATGAAACATAATAGATTAACTTTTGTGAGATGCGTACAGATGGCCCATGAAACATAATAGATTAACTTTTGTCAGATGCCTACAGATGGCCCATAAAACATAATAGATTAACTTTTGTCAGATGCCTACAGATGGCCCATGAAACATAATAGATTAACTTTTGTCAGATGCCTACAGATAGCCCATAAAACATAATAGATTAACTTTTGTCAGATGCCTACAGATGGCCCATAAAACATAATAGATTAACTTTTGTCAGATGCCTACAGATGGCCCATAAAACATAATAGATTAACTTTTGTTAGATGCGTACAGATGGCCCATAAAACATAATAGATTAACTTTTGTCAGATGCCTACAGATGGCCCATAAAACATAATAGATTAACTTTTGTTAGATGCGTACAGATGGCCCATAAAACATAATAGATTAACTTTTGTCAGATGCCTACAGATGGCCCATAAAACATAATAGATTAACTATTGTCAGATGCCTACAAATGTAGCCCACATAGCAACCATGCAGTGTCACCCTTAGAATTCCCCTGTAGGTTTTTACATTATATGCATGTTTGACAGCCTTCCGATGGCATCAGATTCATGGCAGCCCAATGGAACACCCCCTTTGACAGTGGGTTTTTTTCTTGATGGAGGCTAACCTGTATATTTTACAACCTTGATTTACTGAACTGTGATTCCATGCAGAATTACTGTATCTACTTACACATTCCTTAAAAGGAGGCTGGAGTGTAAATAAGTTTCCAAAAGGTTCTGAGAATAATGTGTTGCCTTTCAAAAGTGAATGCTCCTCCAGACCGAAGATATGGCATGAAAAGATTGCCATGTGCACAGCCGCCAAACGGTGCCCATACGACTGCCAAACGGCACCAGTGTAGTGCTAAAATCGGTTACCCTGCCAAAAATGGTAATTATCGCCCACTAGTATCTTGTGCGCGTGCGCGAACATGCCCAGTGTTGAAGTCCACGATTGGAGAGTGAGAAATTCATCGGCGCTCAAGCACTAGTTTGTACTTGCGCACTTCGCAAATCACAAGTTGAATCACAAGAGGATGAAGTACAACTATGGTTACTTTGAGTGGGAAAGAATTTTAAGTGCGAAAATTGTACGTAATCATGACGTAATATCGTCATTTAACGACATGACCCCCAATAGTCCGTGAAATCTGCCTGGAAGAGGGTGTACATAGGCATGCGCGTATAGAGTGGGCGATAATTACCATTTTTGGCAGGGTAACCGTTTTTGGCACTACACTGGTAATGCCCCAGTCACACTGACGTAAAAAACCGCGTTTCTTCTACACATTTGAAAGGATGGGAGTTCCGCGTATTTGGTAAGCAAATTTAACGCATTTATATTTCAGTACGCAATCCAGTAACACTGGCGAAAATTCTGGCGTTTTTATTACGTATTTGGGATGGTGAGGACCACATATCGGCTACAGATTTGGAACGTACCTGTTTGCTTTGCTTCACGTTCTATTACGTTTCTCAACACTTATTTACGCTTCTGTATGCATTGTGGTGGTTTTTTTCGCGTTAATATACGCATTAGAAATGCGTAGAGATAAGTTTTAAAATTCTAAAAGTAAATCTGACGCAGCGTTTTTCCTATGTTTTGTCCACGTTCTTTTGAGCATTCCGACTTTCCTTTACGTATCTCCACGTTTTGCGGCGTATTTGTAAAAGAACGTAGACGTGCCTTACACGGAAAACGCCGATTTTTACGCCAGTGTGACTGGGGCATAATTTATACCTCAAGTGCAGGGACCAGTGTGGTGGAGCAGGTCACATACACACCGACGTGGGCACGCACACGTCGATGAACCGCCGATGAACTGCCAAAACCTAATGAATTAGCTTTTGTCAGTTACCACCGGTGGTAACTGGGCCAGTGGGTTTGTACACTATAAGCATGTTTGGCACACTCCTGTTTTTATGCCATACCGCAGGCCCCTTTAATTATTGTGTATGTGGGAGGTAGAGTGGGGATACTGACTTCCTTGTAAGTGTTTTTCTTGATTGTCTACCAATGAAAAGCGGTCATTTGTATCACATGGGGCCTGGTATGCCCGGGAGCGGCAGAGTCCGCCTCAGTCCAAAACTGACTGACTCTCATCTTCTACATAAGGATATCGGTGATTTACATGAATACTTGCATCATTGTGATATTGAAAACTGGCTTTTATAATGGTCACAATAGAACATGAGTCACATATCTAGCCACGAGAGACAGGTTTGTTGTGGTAGGATCGCTCAACTTGTATATTGATGTCTGGGAACTTTTCTGGCATAAATCGGTACCCCGATTTGTGTCAATCGGTCCCCGATTTTATCCAAAATAAAAATTTCGGCATTTTTTGGGTTTTTTTTGTATATTAGTGATGGAAAAAGTAGTACCACACGACCAGACTAATTCCAATTTGATTAAAGTGATTTATTTATGATAAAAGGAACATGTACAGGCAACTTAATGAGATGGATAGATTGGTTGGTCTTTATCAGGAGTAACATGTCAGCGTTTATCATCTTTTTGTCAACAATTCTTCGAGGTTATTTGTGCAATAGTTTATGGCACGTTGGTGCTAGTCAGTCCAACCAGACATAAAAACATCTTTTAAGTGGGATTACTTCGATCTTCACTTTGTAAAATGGCAGATTTATTTTGATATAATCTTTTCACTGATATTACAGGGTTGATTATAATCCTACTCGATTGAGGTCAATGTCTGGATATTTCCTGATATATTTTATTTTACAGTTTAACTATCTTGTAAATGCGTCAGGTGTTGAAGACTCCACAAGCATTATGTGTGAAATAAAAAAATCTATAAGATACTCAACCCTTTATATTTTTGTCAGGGTTATACTCTCCTAGTTTTAGGCAGAGGAGGTGTGAAGCACAGTGCCCCCTATACCGACCTGAAACATATATACAATCGCGACGGCCCCAGGTAGCCACTTTCAATCTGACATCGATAGTAAAAGCACCGCGTGCGGTGGTGGTAGGCAGCGGTAGGAGAGGTGGGTAGGACACAGGGACTGAGGCCAGTCTAGCCCTAGTCGAGAAACCCTGACTGCCTTGCGGATAGCCTTCACAGTCAGAGCCTGTAGGACTAGTCTAGCCCAAGCCTAGTAATACTTGTGAGAAATAAGGCGTTATTCCACAACAAAAAAACAGGCATAAAACATGGAGCTCTATTGAGCTCTATTGTGGTTTGGAATAGATTAGATATCACTCTATCAATATCTGAAAAGATTTTTGATAGAGCTCTAACAGTTTGTATGTAGTAGCTGTTACTAGTTAGCCTATTTTAGTATAGGAATCCGCATTCAGCTGTCATTTGAGACCATGCCAAAACGATAGGGGGCGCTACGCTTCACACCTCCTCTGAGTTTTAGGGTATGTTGTAATACCCGTGCCCCATATATGATTGTAAAATCATTTTCCTCATATCAAAGTACAGTACCCTGGCAGCAGATGCCAGGTAATGCTGGAGAGGCTAATCTGAAGACCGGAGTCTCAGACTTGCCTATCAAGTTAATATTAGGAAACGTCCTTACTGTGGATGAAATGCTTCCTGTTCAAGGTCAATCATCGATTTCATACTGCCTGATGCCCTAGGTGGAAGGCAGTATGAAATTGATGACTGACCTGGAATGTGAACCATTTCATCCACAGTAAGTAAGTTTGCTTATTATTATTTTCGGCAGGTATGAGCTAACCTAGTCACACAGAACTGCACAATTTTAATAAACAAACGGGTTGTTTATTTCATCCTACCCCTAATAGCCCTTAGGGTTAACATTGTGAATCCGTATTCAACTATGAACTGGATACGGAGTTTCGTAACCCACTAGTGTATTACAGTATTTTAATCATGTAAGTAAAATATGGACCAATCATAGAGCAGCACCCCAGCATCTGCGAAAGTAGTTCCAGCAGTTTCGTGGGGTCCTCGATGACAAGCGAGATGGCAGAGGCTACTACATTGCAGCCTTACCCTGGAATGCTTAATACGGTTTTAAATGAAATACTCATTTAATAGTAATTTAATCATTTTTACATTCAGTGGGGGGTAGGATAAAATCAAAACCTTATTCGTTTTGATATTGGCTCCCGTATTCGACGACTGGAGTTTTGGCTCCGGATTTCACTCGGCTCCGCCTCGTGAAATCACTATGCCAAACTCCAGTCGTCGAATACGGGAGCAAATATCAAAACTCATCCAGTTTTACAATAGTAACTTCCCGGAGTGATCCCGGTTAGATCACTCTCAAAGTACAGTACCCTGGCAGTGGGTGCCAGGTAATGCTGGAGAGGCTAATCTGAAGACCAGAGTCTCAGACTTACCTACCACCAAGAGGGTTTGGAAAACAGTATCAACCATGAGGGTTCAAGGGTCTACTCTTCATGGAGAGACTCACGAGGACAGCCTGTCGACCCACTGCAAACCCGGCCTACATATATGCCGAGTTATGCAATCCCAGGTTCCGCCGCGCCACTCTCGTGTGCGGCGTTACCTGGAACCACTACACAGCGGGAATTGACTCAGCGCCACCTTCCGAAGAGTGAACAAAACACCGCTAGATCACCCTGCCCCCTACAATTATATATCTCAAATCAATGAAAAATGTCATTTTAATGACTTATTAAGTCACAGTCACAGTGGGCACGAACATTATTATTACTGCACCCCTGGCAGTTGGCAGTATTGATAAGACATTCGCACACAGGTATATGATATTAAAAATATAAAAGACAAAATTCACCAGGATATTTACAAGAACGCATCAAATTATAAGTAGAGCTACTTTCCCTGCAAATTTCATCGCTAGTAAAATCCAACCCAATGATTTTCATTAAAGGCATATTGGACAATTCAGCTTGGACATTGAAACCCATGTCAGTCTCCTAAAAACAGAATATGATCTCCAAGTTTAAATAGAACATATATATATCTTAAAAAGGACCACCGTGCTATTTCTTTCTTTTTTTAATTTGGAGATCAATATCATGATCATTTTATAATAGAATATATATAGAAATTCTAAAGATTAGTTTTTCACACAGTGAATATCTACAGAATACATGGAAATTAGTGGCCGACCACTGTCCCCCCAGATCTTTCGCGGCGCTAGCGCTTGCTTAGTCTCTGCCCCAACCCACTGGCGTCAGAGTGGACCAGGAAGTGGGACTACATTCCAATTCTGTTTGTAAACAGACTGCTGAGAGCATGGCCACTTTGTATGAAGGTTCCCCACAACAACTGATGATATTTTATTGCAAAGAAATATTGGTAACAACACCACTGCTGTTTATATTGACTTCCAAAAGGCCTTTGACACTGTAAACCAGGATATTTTATTGAGGAAACTTGAAAGATATGGTGTTCATGACCGGAACCTGCAGTGGTTTTGTGAATATTTGTCAAATCGTAAACAAGTTGTCAAAGCAAATAATATAAACTCTGAGGTAGGAATGGTTAGTTGTGGTGTCACCCAAGGATTGATATTGGGGCCTCTTCTGTTTCTTATATATGTGAACGATCTCGTCTGTGTTATTATGAATTCGAAGATATGTCTCTTTGTGGATGATACTGTAGTTTATGGTTCTGGAAAGAATGCAAATTCTTTTATTAGTAAATTGCAAACAGACTTGGATAATCTGTTTCTATGGTGTGAGCAGAACCGGCTAACAATTAATGCCTCCAAAACAAAAGTGATGCACTTTAATCAGAAGAATCGTAGGTTTGAACCCCGTTTGGATTTAAAAATAGGATATAATGTTCTTCAAAATGTATCGAGCTATAATTACTTAGGTATTATTCTCAACTCAAATTTAGATTATACTACTCATCTAAATAGGGTTTTTAAAACTGTATCTCACAGGCTGTACCAATTGACTAAATTGAGGCCTTACTTGACCAAAAAGGCAGCTCTGAGAATATATAAAAGCTGCATTCTTCCGTACCTCGACTATGGGGACATACTGTATATGAATTCACAGAGGAGCTATATCAACAAACTGCAACTGTTTCAGAACAAATGTATAAGAACATGTTTAAAACTTGGTAAACTTACACCAACTGCTTACTTGCATGCAAAAGCTGGTATGACTCAACTTAAACATCGTAGAGATCATCATTTAAGATGCTTTATGTTTAAAAGGGCACAGCGGATTGAGTATCTTGACAATGCCCCAGGTCGTACTAGAAACTTTGATGCCCTATAATGTTTTTGCCACAGCCAAATAATAACTCTTTCTTAAATTCCATCCTTTATCATGGGGGGCGAAGTTGGAACTTACTGTCGCCCATTACTAGAAATATTCCTACTTATTAGTTTAAGGGTATATCAAAAAACTGTATGAATGAAAATATCCCTCTGCTCATAGAAGGGTGACTATTACTTTTGAGATGTGATCATCTTGCTATTAAATCTATGTGATGAGGATCTCTCTCAGGTACCTTCCTGTAGTTTGTGTCTGAATTCTCTTATCCATTGTATACCTAGTCAATTTGACATGTAACTGTAACACAAATTCAAAGTTAACTGATTCAGTTTTGTTATGGCATCTTGTCGCATATCTCTTTGTTTGTTGGGAGGCCCAGCGATGAAAAACAGCCTACTATAAGGCTGACGCAATCGGCCACTTTATTTGATGCAACTGGATTACTGATACTCTGTACTACCTATGTTTTAGCATCAATAAAGAAAATTTTGAAAAAAAAACAAAAAACCTTGCCCTCATATATTAACCTCAAATAGTCAACCTGCTTGTTCTTCAGGATAGTGGGCATCCAAAGTTGAAGTCAGTGCATCCTCAAATGAGCACATGGTACCTTTGTTTATAGACAGCTGTCAAAACCCTGTCACATATGGTGTCCACCACCCCAAAAAAATAGGCCTAGATACCAAGCCAGATTTCAAGACGCAAACAACAAAATTGTTGTTAAATCCATGTTTGTACTCTTGTCACAGTAAAATTTATAAACACCAACAAATTGATCAATGAGATCAGAAATAATTATATCTTAAAACTGGCCTATGGGCCAGATTTGAGCCCAAACAGGCAGGTTTTGGGTAGAGATAGAAGCGGCCACAGGAAGTAGAGCGCAAGATCTCTGCTGGGAGAGTGGCGGTCCACCCGCGAAACGTACTCAAGCATAGCCGAGGCGATGAAATAGTTGAACACGGCGCTCGCCCGCGTTTCACACCCATAGGTATAGGTCCGTGATACCAGCGATTTAGTTATCATAACAGGCAAATTCTTCTCTTTGAGATTCAATTTTTTCCTTATCATTATTGTTCGGTATTCGCGCTCTCGCGACTGATTAGGCCTACTACGCGGTATATCTCTTAAGAAACACATATTTTCCATTACATTTCCTATGCAAATCAAGTACGGTACCCGGTACCAGTAAATGTAAAATGGCATATTTAACCTACTAAGGCTGAATAAATTGGACGTAGAATTAAATTTACTATTTTGGAATTAGACGGACAAGAACCCCGTTTAACTGATAATTGCCTGTATTTGAAACTCACCAAGTGACGCCACCGTGAATTGTAGGATATGCCTCTAAAATACTTAAATATGAAACGACCTGACCATGCCGTACAAGCTACAGAACGAGATGATAATTTACGGTTTTTACTATTTACTATATACCCATGCTGTTGTATTGTGTATTACATATACTGCCATCTGGTGTTAACTGTAATAATAACACATACATACATTGTTATTATCTATTAGTTGTTGCTGCAATGGCTTGCCATAGCTCCCCACGCCTGTGGTTTCACATCCCTACACTTCTAGGGTTTTGGTTTCGTTTCTGCTACACACCACCATCTTGTAAGACATTACTCTGCACAACTGTGAGTATTAAACTCTAAGTACTCAATCAAACTGATTCCCATGTTCACTTCATGCCAGTACTACTAAAGATTGTGGGGGAGAATAAAACTCACTTCCAGTTTTGCCTAGTCATGTGTTCAGACTCAATACTTGATAACACAACATGGTGGCAGCGGTTTTGTGATGAATTTACAGGATAAGTACCCACTCTAAATGGTATTTGCTCCCTAAGACTTTGATCTACCTACTGGTATGTTTGTTGGTTGTTGAAACTCACCAGGTTTCTTGTAAAACTCTGTCAACGTGCCAACTGCACGCATTATCACTCAGCAGCATGGTTTAGCTGGAAGTCTTGACAGTCATTGGGAATTGTCACTGGTATTTCTGCAGGACTCAGTGACTCTGTAGGATTCTCATAGACGTGTGTGTCTACATCATCTCTGTGCTGTCAGCAGTTGGCAGTGTGTTGTTCAAGTGACAGTACTAAACTCAGTGACAGTGTAATCTGTGTGCTGGCTTGTGTCAGCCTACTACTATCAGTTTCCCATCTCTTGGATCACCATGGCCACTGCACTTCCTAACTACCCATCCTTTGAGGGTCAAGAGGGCCCTTCTCTTGCCACTGAGTGGGAGGATTGGTTGGAGGGGTTGGATTCTATGTTGGCTGCAATGAAAGTGACTGAAAATAATGAAAAGTTTGAAAAGCTCTACCACTATCTAGGTTCTACTAGAAAAGTTTTGAAGAAATTAGATGCAAATGGCATTCAGGGTAAGGATTATGCTTTAGCAGTAGCAGCCCTCACCAAGCACTATAGTCCCCAGAGGAACTCTATCTATCTCCTCAATCAGTTGTATCACATGAGGCAAAATCCTGATGAATCTATGGATCACTTCTATATGAGAGTAAAGGAGCAGATCCAGTTGATAGATATTCAAGCTAAAACAGCTGCTCAAATTGAGGAACTCTTAACTCTTGCACAACTTGTGAACTCCACAAATGATGCAACTCTCAGAACAAGAGCTCTTAGGGATGGTGACTTGAAGCTAAAGAACTTTCTCGAAAATGCACGTGCTCATGAGATGGCTAAGCGCCAGTCAAATGAGATAGGTGGAACTGCTGAATCACTAGCAGTCAAAAAGAAGTTCATACCTCAAAAGAAAAAGCCTAACCCTCAAATTGCCAAGAAGACCCATGGTACTTCCCAGACATCATCAGAATGTCAGTTTTGTGGTAGAGGGTCACATCCTCGTGCAACCTGTCCTGCAAAGAATTCTGTCTGTCATCACTGCAAACTCAAAGGACATTTTGCAAAGGTATGCCAGAAAAAGTCTGTCAACCACGTTGCAAGTAGCATGTCTGATGACACCTCATGCGAAGACTCATCTCAACTGCAACAAGAGTTTTTCTTGGGTATGGTGATAACCGACAACGAGCCAGTTTCGAAGAAAATCGTTGAAGTCAGTGTCAATGGCGTCTCAGTTCCCTTGCGCATTGATACTGGTGCAGAAGCAACTCTAATTGACACCAATCTGTTCAAGAGACATTTCTCGAAGGAAATACTGAAACCATCAAATTGTATCTTCAGAGGTGCAAAGCAGCAGGAATTCTACGCTCACGGGTATTTCCCTGCAACACTCAGATATCAGGACCACACTCATGTGGAAGATATCTATGTCATCAACGATGCCTCTCATTTGCTCAGTTGCAAGGCCTCAACTGCTCTTGGCCTTGTAAAATTCACCTGTTCAGTGTATTCTGAGAAATTTCCTTCACTCTTTAATGGTCTAGGTAAGATGGTGCACCCCTACGAAATAAAACTCATGGACAATGCTGAGCCGTATGCAGTTCACACTCCACGTCGTGTGCCCCATCCAATCTTGCCTAAGCTGGAAAAGGAACTCAAGCGACTCCAGGACCTCGATGTCATATCTCCAGTGACCAGTCCCACAGAGTGGTGTGCTCCAATTGTGGTCGTTCCTAAGCCTAATGGGAAAGACGTTAGACTCTGTGTGGACTTGACGAAACTCAACAAAGCTGTGCTCCGTCCACGTTATATCTTGCCTTCCGTTGACTATGTGTTAGGTCAACTTGGGAATGCCAAGGTGTTCTCGAAGCTCGACGCCAATAGTGGATTCCACCAAGTAGTGCTCACAGAGGAATCAAAGCTCCTCACTACATTCATTACGCCATTTGGTCGTTATGCTTATAATCGACTGCCATTCGGTATTACATTAGCACCCCAATTCTACCAGAGGCAGGTAACACAGATACTGGCAGGACTGCCTGGGACAGTCTGCCTGATGGATGACATTCTAGTCGCTGGCTGCGATGAGGCCGAACATGATCAACGACTCCAAGCAACTCTTAGCACGCTTGCAGCTGCAGGAGTTACCCTCAATAAGGAAAAGTGTGAGTTCAAGAAAACGGAAATCAGCTTCCTTGGTCAAATCGTTTCTGGAGATGGTATCAGAGCTGATCCTGGTAAGGTAGCTGCCATCACCGAAATGGATACTCCGAGTGACATTTCAGAACTACGGAGGTTCCTGGGTATGGTCAACCAGTTAGGGAAGTTCACTCCTGACATCACGTCTCTCTCCCGACCTCTACGTGAACTTCTCAGTACCAAGAACAATTGGCACTGGGGACCATCCCAACAGGAAGCGTTTGTGAAAATCAAGGATGTGCTCACTAAAACTCCAGTTCTCGCTCTCTACAGTCCAGAAGCCGAGACCAAAATCTCAGCAGACGCATCGTCTTATGGCCTTGGCGCAGTGCTTTTGCAGCAGAAAGGCACTCAATGGCACCCTGTTGCCTATGCCTCAAGAGCCATGTCAGACACCGAACAACGATATGCCCAAATAGAAAAGGAGGCCTTGGCGCTCACATGGGCATGTGAAAAGTTCCGTGTCTATCTGGTCGGTAATAAGTTTCTCATCGAGACTGACCACAAACCACTTGTACCTCTCTTAGGAGGGCGTGACTTAGACCAACTCCCAGTGCGAGTCCAACGGTTCAGGATGCGCCTGATGTGGTTTGATTATGACATAATTCATGTTCCTGGGAAGGAGCTCTACACTGCAGATACACTCTCAAGAGCCCCAAGAAATGGTCCATCTGTCGCTGATATATCACTCCAGGAGGAAGTGACAGCATATGTTAATGCTGTGCATGCATCCCTCCCCGCATCTGATCGCCGTCTCGATCACATCTGTGATCATCAGTGGGAGGATGACATCTGTCGTCAAGTATGTATGTACGTACAGGAAGGGTGGCCTGATAACTCTTCACTGAAGGGTATTGTGAAGAAATATGCACCCTACAAGTCTGATCTCACCATCGTCAATGACCTTCTTCTTATGGGAACTCGGATACTCATTCCCTCAAGCTTGCGACCAGAAATGCTCTGCAAGTTGCACGAAGGTCATCAGGGCATAACTAAATGCCGTCAACTCGCCCGTGATGCAATTTGGTGGCCAGGCATCAGTTCTGACATCGAGGAACTAGTCAGTAGCTGCCACCATTGCAGAAAGAACAGACCAACTCAGTTTGAACCATTGATTCCATCAACTCCTCCGGAGCAGGCATGGTTCAAAGTCGCCACAGATCTCTTTCAACTTGGCAAAGACCAGTATATTGTTCTAGTGGACATGTACTCAAGATTCCCAGAATATGCCAAGCTGGAGGAGACTACATCTCGTTGTGTGATTAACCATCTGAAGTCATTCTTCGCCCGCCATGGTATTCCACGAATACTGTGCTCTGACAATGGTCCCCAATACAGCAGTCAAGAATTTGCTGCATTTGCTACAGACTATGGCTTCACTCACATAACTAGCTCTCCTTACCATCCCTCAGGAAACGGTGCTGCTGAGAGAGCCGTCCGCACTGTGAAAGACCTTGTGAAGCAACCGGATCCATACATCGCCTTGCTCAACTATAGGAATGCTCCTCTACACAATGGGTTCAGCCCAGCCCAATTGCTGATGAGTCGTCGCCTAAACACCAAGGTGCCAGTTCTTCCATCTAAACTGGAACCGGATCTGCCAGAGAAAGTGACAGTCCTTGTCCGTGAGGACAAGTACAGGGAAAATATGAGTTCTAATTATGACCAGCGTCATAATACTAGGCCACTCAAAACCCTCCACCCAGGCAGTCCTGTATGGATAAAGGATAGGGGTGAGACAGGTACTGTTGAGGACAAAGGTGGGCATGATAGGGCATATGTGATCAGTACCCCCAAGAAGACATAAGTCCGTAATCGTGTTCAGTTGAATGAACTACCACCAACAGTGAATGAACTCCCCTCAAGTGTGCCTCAGGCAGTGCCAATGCATGAGAAGGCTGTAGAGAACAGTCCCAAACCTGTATCTAGCCCAAAGACTGTTGTAAAGACTAGGAGTGGGAGAGAAATAAAAACTCCCGTGCGCTACCAAGACTAATGAGACTGTCCATAATTTGATTTCAGCTTGAAAGATTTTAGACATATGGTTTATGTTTAGTTCACTATATTTTAATCTCAGAGTTTATAAACTCAAGTAAACCCATATGGTAATACCTTATGCAAATACTTATAAGTCATATTTCATTAGTCAACAGTATTATATACTATCTCATATCGCTGTATCTATCAAAACCTTAAATGGTTATTAGCCGTTGGTGCTACATATAAAGTTGGATTCTCCTAGTCATCTTCGAAAAAAAGGGAGATGTTGTATTGTGTATTACATATACTGCCATCTGGTGTTAACTGCCAGTACTACTAAAGATTGTGGGGGAGAATAAAACTCACTTCCAGTTTTGCCTAGTCATGTGTTCAGACTCAATACTTGATATACTCTAAATACTTGATATACTCTAAATACGCACCGTTTCGGCATATGACGTAAAAATACTGTACGGACCGCCGGTCCGTACACTATTATACGGACTACCTACCCATACTCGTTTATTAAAATATTGATTGTTAAGCCAAATGAATTTTTTTTTAAATTTCAGGTATATAGAACGACCTACCATGCTTGTACAAGCCACAAAACTCGATGATAATTCACGGTTTGTACGGAACTCGGCGTAAACGCCTGGTTCCGTACGAACCGTGAATTATCATCTCGTTTTGTAGCTTGTACAGCATGGTCAGGACGTTCTATATAATTACCCATGCCGTATATATATACTGTAAATACACACTGTTTTGCCATATAACATAAAAATACTGTACGGACCACTGGTCCGTACACTAAAATACGGACCACCTTGCCATACACGTTTATTAAGATATTGGTTGTTAAGCTAAATGAAAAAAAAAAATTTTAATTTAGTAAATATATAACGTCCAACCATGCTTGTACAAGCCACAGAACTCGATGATAATTTACCGTTTGTACGGAACTCGGCGTAAACGCCTCAGTCCGTACAAACCGTAAATTAGCATCTCGTTCTGTGACTTGTACAGCATAGTCAGGACGTTCTATATATAAGGCATTTATGCCAATTTCCGTACAAACCGTAAATTAGCATCGAGTTTGTAGCTTGTACAAGCATG
The DNA here is from genome assembly GCA_950022655.1 of Alentia gelatinosa. Classification (NCBI taxonomy): domain Eukaryota; kingdom Metazoa; phylum Annelida; class Polychaeta; order Phyllodocida; family Polynoidae; genus Alentia; species Alentia gelatinosa. Next base: position 52,825,342 of record OX465584.1, read on the forward strand.
GTGGGTCGTTTTATATTTACTATAGGGCCTACCCAAGGTCAATGAAATAATTGTTAATAACTAATAATTTAACTAATATTTTAAATGACGTGTACGGAACAGTGTTCCGTATTTTCCCGTACGGAACATTTTTACGTTATGTGGCAAAACGGTGCGTATTTACAGTACATACCGCATGGGCATAGATGATAGAGTAATTGACATACTTGTTATTTTCGTATAATTCCCCTTTGCCATGCGTCATAGAACGTGGACCCCCACCCCCCGCCGTATGACATCTTTGTGAACAATACGTGTCCTCTTTCTGACGTTGACTCAGTGACTGTGTGTTCCCTCGCGAGGCGCTACGCTTCAGAGAGTTTGCTTTCATCAAGTATCCTGTATCTAGGGCAAGTTGGGGCCACAGGGGTCAAACAGTGGGTCGGACTCTGCGTCGGAACCGTTTGACTACGGGGTTCACTGGTGCAGCTATATATTCCTGACAGCTCCCAGGCAGACTAGACACCAGCCAGACATCTGCCAACATGGAAGGGAAGACAGTTACCAATCTCCGCCTCCCACTGATATTAGCAGTGATACTGTGTGTTGGAGGAAGTAGCGCCGTCACAGTTCACTTCACTAGCCCCGGAGGTGGATTCCAATCATACGTTGCAGGACTTTACAGATTGACTTTCGATGTTGACAGTTTCCTAGAAGACAGCTCGGCCTTTGCTAACGACAGTCGACGCCAGCCAGACTTCATCTGTGCTACTGTCGGCAATACGGGCCACACCGGGCTCTCTATTGCTTCATCGTCATACGACCCAACTACAGAAAGAGTGACTTTATTACAATATCAGTCCCCCCGTACGTTCTTCTCTGGAGAGATTTGCAAACCACAGGAATCTTGTCGCGATAGACAAAAACTGACATTGTTTGCGCCGAAGGTGAAAACCACAGACGGTGGCGACATCTCGTCTGCAGCGTCTTGGGATGGCATCCACTACTTTATTTACACTCCTGACACATCAAATGCCGTATATTTCGGCTATAAACCCTATCTCCAACTCAGACAGATTAAAACCGACTTCAAATTCTCTCGGGCAAACTACCCCGACGCAATTGACGTTGACAGCTTCTCTTTGTTGCTTGCAAACTTGACAACGGATGACCCGTCGAGGCGCTTGCTGCAGGCCGGAAGCTCTCTGGCCGTCTTTCCGGCCGAATCCCAGGGCCTTATTTTCGTGACCGTGGTTCGTGAAGCCCTCTATCCCAACCCGCCCTACGTTACGGACCTCCTGGAGTTCGGCTTTGCCCTGGCAGTGGGCAAAATCGGGACAACGGAAGAGGACGAAATGAAGATCTTGCACGTAACTGATAACACGTGGAAAGGATGGTACTCGCACTCTATCGGCCATGAGGGTTCGGTCAGTTATAAAGACGGGGTACTTTGCTGGACGGCCGTCGACACAATCCTCTGTGGAACATGGTCCCCGGAACAGCCCCTCACCCCACCCACCGATTTGCTGACCGTGCTAAGCCCTGGCCAGGCTGCCTCTGTCTGTGGAGGTAAGCTTTCCACCTTGTTTAATATGCCTAGTCGTTCCATAAATTAACTAGAGCACATATATATCTTGCATAATTGAAATTCCTAGAGATATTGGTGTCCTATTTGCATGATGATAAATTGATATTGACAGAATGATTAGCCCATGGGAAGTCCTGGAGCTGTTTCAAAACCATAGACTTAACCCACGTTTTGAAACAGCTCCCTGTTCATGGACGCCTTGAGCCCTGGACGCCTTGAGCCTTTCTGTGGACGCCTTGAGCCTTTCTGTGGACACCTTGAACCTACCCTGTGGACGCCTTGAGCCTACCCCATTTTGGTTTCCTTGAGCATCTAGATGTAAAAACTTTGAAAAGTGTACTTATAAATACTGGTTTATAATCATATATACTCAACCCTAACCCTGTCCCAACCCTATTTCTAACCCTAACCCGCTAATCAGAACTAAAATGAGGTAGGCTCAAGGCGTCCATGGGGTAGGCTCAAGGCGTCCACGTTTTCGCGCTGACAGGAGGCTCAAACGGTAAAAGGCTCAAGGCGTCCAATTCCCGGAAGTCCTATTACAAATTACCGTCCACCGCCCGCATGCTTCTGAAGGGGAATTGAACAAATCTCACTATATCTGGTGTTTTGGTGGAACCAGCCCTTGAGCCTCCTGGCAGATTCTCACACTAAATCTGTGGCTGACACCAATGTGTTTCCATATTTTCTATGTCTCTCATGAGGTAGAAAATTCGAGAAATTATTTCCACTTTCTTTTTCTGACCACAACTGACTTCCCTGTAAATCATATCCTCAATTTGTGTCTTGTTTATTGCTGTTTCAGAGAACTGGTCCACCAAGTTCTACACTAACGTGACAACAGGAGTGACCATCCTGCAGACCCCAGAACAAGATGGCCGCCTATCTCTGCTCTTCGGCTGCTTCTCGTCAGTTACGAATGCCGGGGGGATGGGGCTGCTTGTCCGGCAGCCGGACGATGGCAGCACTGAGATCGTGTCTGTATCGGATCAGTATGGCAAGGTGCTGGCTGGGTCTCTCTTCACCACACCTGACACCCTCTGCCCCGCACCAACCTCTGACAACAGTGGGTCAAACACAGGGCCAGCCACAGTGGCGGCCACAGTGTCTGGGGCGAGTCGTAGAGTGACTGGAGAGTGTATCATGAGCCTGCTGCTTGTAGTGCTTTGCTTCTGCTGGTTCAGCAGTTAAGTGCAGATTCTTCCCGCACAATATGCTATTTTGCCTTGTAGAATCAGGCTGTGTCTTGCAGTGTCTGGCTGCACCTTGCCGGATTATATTAAATATTGTAAGGCCATTTGCCGAGTCATTTGGTGACTTCCGGTTTTAGAAATACCCTCCGAATTCCCTTAACAACGGACATATCCGCCATATTGCTGGTGAATACAAAGCGCTGTCAGAGTGTAAAATAGGGGAAAATTCTAACAATATACTTTATAATGTAAAATTTACACACGCAATAGTTGAAATAAGGTTATTTGCATTATCCAGACATGATTTTAGTGTGCCAACTCGAAGAAAATCGTTGTTTCGACGATTTGTTGACATCGATTTCGAAGGCTAAACTGAGGCCATCACATAATCACTTGAGCTAAATCTGTCAGGGTGTTCTGGTTTTGTCAAAAGATAGGCTTGAGGGTTACTTTAAACATCCTCACATATGAAATAATATCAGAAATTAACGTTTGAATTCGCATAGGCTTCACACTGTGTAGGTGCCCTGCTAAAATGGCCTCGGAGGTGTTTTGAAGCGCCACCTACTTCCAGGCTGACTCAACGAATTGCCTTTGTGTGTGGAGCCCCTATTATCGCTTCATATCTGTCGTATCTCCGTTGTCGCAAAACAGCCGTGCTGTCTCGGGTATGTTTTGGTGCTCCACCACCGTGACACCGCAAGACACATTGCGTCAAATAGGCACGTGATTATTCAAACCTAGCCCGACTTAGCAAGACACCCAAATCATGGCTAATTTCGCTAGATCTTGTGTATTAGTGGAATCCCCACTTAATCCTTTAAGAATATCAAGGTTTTGTTATGCTCTAATCAGATTCTGGCCGACAAATATTGTCTGATCAGTTATAGGTGGTATTCCTTACAGTGCATACACACTTCACTGATCCAATTTTATTGCTCCACCAATGATCATTTCTGGGATATATGCCTTACTTTTCCTCAGTTTCCAGCATGGCCTAGTCTGTTGCAGACCAAAAAGCATAATTCTGCTGCCATGTTGGCACTGCCAATGTTGCAATTACCATTTGCACTGCCTCATACAGAGCATATAATTTTTAAGGATATATATAGATCTCTGACCATAACTGATTTGGTCCTAACCATTTTTTTCACAGACATTACCATGGGGTGCTTGCATGGATCTAATTCAGATTGGGGTAGAACAGAATTACGCGATTCTCAACTCTCGATAGGGAATGATGTAAGTGCAACACCTCAACCTCACATTGTCTCACATTTAACCCATGTGTGTTACACTTTAAAGGCATGGTCCACCGGGCAGTCTCTATGGCACCCCAAGGCTGCCGCACAGCGATAAATGCATTTCCTAGTGGTATTTGCCTCTAGACAAAGTCACCGATTTGATTTTTTGTAAAGTTTCTTTGCTATACATGTATGTGATAAGTCTAAAGCCTCATCTCAATGTTAGTAGTGACAGCTGCGAAATGTTGATGTGTCGAGAGAATATCATGAGGTGAAGGTGGGATATTCAACGGACAACCACCTATGATTATCTGACTAGGCAAAAGCAGTATTACCTCCAGCTAGATGCTACTCTGAAAAAGAAAATCACCAACACGTTCAATTTCTTCCTTAAACGTGTGATAAAGTTGTTTCTTTTTGTAATAATACTCTCATGTCAGTGCTGGGAAGGATGGGTTTTGATTCAATTTGCTAAGAAATGTGCCTAATTCAGTTTATAATGTCACTCAGATGCCTGTATGATTAAAGCTGAATCTATTTTACCTGATTGTATAATGTTTTATGTAAAGAAAGTGTTCCATTGGCCTGACAAAACGGAAAAGATGATTTCTGACAACCTGCCATGATCACCTGCCATCGACGATTGTTCTGAATATGAACACCAATGTAATGGAGCAGCGCTGCCGGACGACCTGCGGTGATCTCCGGGTATGTGATTCACCCACAGTATTCATGCGCAACCTAACCACACACTCTAATGGCATTGCCATTTTGAAGTAATCCTTGCGCAGTTTCTCACATATAAATATATTAAGATTTCAAAACATAGTAGGTCATTGAAAGAAAACTAGATGAATGTAAAACTAGGTTTTGTAATTGCTTATTATCAAAACAATACTGCCAACAGAACTTTTTGAAGTGAATATTTAATAATTGGATATTGTTGGATTTCTGAAACCGGCGATTGCAGAATGTCGGTTAGTACTGTTTTCTGTTGGATTGTACACTAACCATGTATAGCACATACCCAACTATGTTAGATTTTCTTCAGGTCAATGGACCACTTTCTTTACGGATAACCCTTAAGTACACATATGAATACTCCCTTAAGACAATCTATTTTGCCTTGTTGAATAATGTTTTATGTAAGGCTGAGTCGATTTCTATTTTGTCAGCTGAGTGCCTCTAGTGCGACCCGTGCAAATTTCTAGTGGTTGTATAACGTGCTTAGGCAACCTTGCAACATGTCAGCGACGGTATGTGATATTTATTTGTCATGGTCAGTGTCAGGTCGGCCTCTCAAACCTGATTAAAATGATCAAGAAGTGAGGTGTGTGTTCCACAACGAATAGAAAATCTTTTCCTCACTGAAGTTATAAGTTATACATGTATACATCAAGTGTCCGACCCATATTAAACATTTGTCCAGGTGAAGATGTTTGGGTCCCATCTTGTGATAGTGCATAGCCAATTTTTAGCAGTATTTTCAACCTTTATAGCATCAGTTTTTTTTACCAATGACCAAAAATATCGCATTATCGCCAGCCATTTTACTTTTGCACGCTTGTATTTATGAAATTGAATGTCGGTCGATTTTCCACCTAAAGCAAGTATTTTATGGCATTTATGGATATTTCAAGTTTTTACTATTCTATTTTTAGGATATATATAATATGCGCGCTATATGCAGTCAAAAAGGATACAGAACTCGCGTTCAGGTGCTGTTTGCTTGATCATCAATTTTGTGATTATTCAGTGAATAAATATGATGCTTTTAGATGAAAACGGTGTTTTTGATTTTGTTGATAGTTAGACACTGGCATGAATAAGCCCCTGTGGGCGTCAGGTAAGGTAAATGTATATCATGCTGCGGATAAAATGATTTGTGAAACTATTGAGTTTTTGAGGTGATATTGGTAAAAACAAAACAAATTTGGATTTTCGAGGCCAATAATTCTATTTTAAAAAGCACACTTCTTGTTTAGTGATCTTGTTTGGATTCAGAGGTTGAGGGGTTGCAATTCATGTCGGCTCTGGTAGGGATATTCCCTTGACTCCGTTGGGTATTTTCCTCATTTGGTAGCATTTTTTTATTAGCAGGTGGACGGTTGGTCTTTAGGTTATGGCTATAGCCTACTGGAGTACTTATATAGAACTACATCGAGAATTGTATAAATACACAATACTCCACGAGTTTGGATGTGACGCAATCGTCATCGAGGCGAAGCCGAGTGGCGATTACGGTACATCCAAACAATTTTACGATTCGAGTGTGGTTCTGGATTTATCTCACCCCTTTCTCTGCCATTAAATAGCATCACAACATCAAAATCGTTAAAATATACTTAGCAAATCCATATGACGTCATCTCACATACACTACTCCACGGCCATGGCGTAGTATAGTTACTTTATTGGGGTGATCGTTGAGTATTTTTTTCTAATGGTATTTCTATGTCTAAGCTTGTACCAGGGGTGAGATAAAACTGCTTGTAGGGTCACTAAGTGACCTGACCACATTTTTGCCTTTTATAGCTAACTAAGTACAGATAGGAATATCATTTCTGTTTTGGACAAGGTTTTATAGTGGTACAATGCCTTATAGTTTTGATATTTAGTATTTTGGTATGGATTTAAAAAAAATAGTGAATTTAGTTGGGGGGGACTTCTGTAGTCACATGTCCATTCTTAAGAACTCCTTTATGCACATATTTCTACCCCTTAAACTGGTTGAATCAGAATATGATATGCCTCATTTGAAAGACAATAAAAAAACAGTAGATGCTAGGAAGTCGAATTTTCTAGGTGGATTCTATATTTACTGAGATATTCAAGTATTTGTTAAAAGTGGGGGGGGGGGGGGGGTCAGTGAAATTGGCATACTCAAACACATGTTTACTCAATATTGATTTACATTCAGCATTAGTGTAACATTTACCATCTCCATATGTAGCACTGACAGTTGCTTACACCCTAGAAAGTGTCATTATTAAGGTGAAATGTATGTTTGTTGTGCTATTCATGTATTTTTGCCAAAACTCATAATGGGAGGGGGGGGGGGGGAGGCAGAAGGTGTATGAGAAGATATTTTATTCATCATATTTACACACAAACAGAAGTCAAAATGGTTTATAACTTTATTTAGGAATCAGTCAAGACCCAGTCAAATGATATTGTTTTATAAAATCATTTGTAATGTCATTTACCACCAGATATTGGCTTGACCTACTTTATTGGTGTATATAGGAACAAAGTTTTTGTTGGACCACATGGGCAGGCAGCATACAGACAGGTCTGTGTGCACTCATCCATGAGGCAAATTGCCAATTGAATCCCCTACAGGTAGCTAAATATATGTGTGCACTGATCCATGAAGTACTGTGTTCACAGAGGAATAGGCCTTTAAATAGCCAATCAATGCAGGTCCTTCCCTAGTCATGGATTCCCTCCCTCCCTCCCTTCATTAGAATTAAGAAATCAAAATATTTTCAATCAACCATTTTAAACATGTGTTAAGCTACTTGTAGTGAGTTTATTTGGCCTTTTAAAGGCCAATGATTCCATTTGAAAATGCACACTTAGCTCTTGTTTATTTCATTTTCACCTTTGTCTATCTCCCTTTCATAATAAGCACCACCTTCTAACCTCAGTATTCCTGTGTTGATAGCTTCTTTTCGTACATGACTGTGATTGGTCAAATTGTACCAGAACTGTGAGGGGAGAGTGATAGGCTCTTTCGACATGGCTAACAATCTGTAGGCTGAGTTTTTACCGTTGCTTGCTTTCAATATTCTAAAAATAATTTGTATTTGAACCATATTCATCTTTCAGAATACTATATTCTAAGTAATTTTTATCTAAGATGACAACCAAATAATGAGCGAAAATAAATACAAAATGTCGTGCAAAAGTTAGTATAATTAACCAGAGAGGGCATTATTTTACCCTGGAACGTAAATGTAATTTAATTATTATAGATGTTATTTTTAAATGAGCGAGAAGAAATAAATACATAACACGTACACTCTGACGAACTTTTTATGGGAAGAATAGTTTATTGACAGAAAAATTGTCACTAAATATATATACATTCAAATTTATTTTCCCAATTACATCATGTATCTTTAAAGATAAATACCTTTAGAAGAATAAAATTAAGTAGTATACACTTTTTTCAGATTTTTTATCACCTCTCCAGTTCTCTGATTCGGCAGGTTTAGGTAGAGATCGGTCGCTCATTGGAATCCATGCTTTAGCCTGTTACATGTTGCATTTAACTAAATTTATCCTAATAAACTATACTGGGTTACAGATCACGACAGGGAGGTGAGCAGGGTATTTTTATAGCAATATAAAGGGCAGCAACTTGTATGTCTGGACATGAATTGAGTGAATACACTGCATATTACCCGTCATTATACATACCCATATTTATATTTACCTAAATGTATACCAGAAGCAGGTCTTATTCATGAGACAATTATGGTTAAATGTACATGTAGTTGCAAACACATCCTGCCTGAGCACTATTTTGACAGTTATGTAGAAGACCGTAGACGGAAAATAAACAGTGTTTTCCTGACACATGATATATTGATCATGGAAAATTGATTGGAATAACAATATATATCACTGAATGCAATAGATGTTTGTTCAGAACGAATATACGTGTATTCTTGTCGGCGAAAAAAAGGCAATAAATGGTTATGTAATTAAAAGATACCCCTCCCCCTCTAGGGATCCCACTGCCCCTACCCCCCCCCCCCCCCCCCATTTCCGCAGGAGCCTCCTTTTGATTGCTGGATTTATTAAGTAAATTTCTCAGGAGCCCAAAAAGTATAGGAGAATATTAAGCTGTATAGATATAAATAACACTCGATGATGAGGAATATTCATTTACACATAAAGGAGTGAAATGACCGCAAAAAGCAAGTAACTTATGAAAACCCACACAACAATAGCCGTAGGCATTTATCACTCCAGTGGAACATCAAGGACAAATGGAAACATAATCTAATTGAAACTGTAGACACCGACGACCAATAAGCGAAAGATCAAACTCCATGATGAAAAACAGGACTTATGTTTCTCAACTGTAAACAAGTATTTCTGATGCCGTATGAAGATGTTATATTGTAACGAATCCGTTGACGTCTTTTCTTGACTGTCTGATTGAAATTGGCTCATAAGTGGGCAACTGTAATATTAACCGCCGTAACTCCATACCTCATACGTCATCAATTTATCCAAGGATACTCATACCTTATACATAAATTTGTATATCAATTATACTGTACCACTATAATGTATGAAGACAAAATTTAACCCTGTACTCTCCAGATTTGTATACAACGTTCTGCCCAAGCAGCATGATCGACATTGTTCAACATTGAATGCAATAAAGATCCTTAAAAAAGAATTCCTTGGATAATAGGAAAACTACCATTTCAGTGGTGGCGTGTGTTGGTGTAAGGAATGGCGCCCCACATCTCCCGCCTCTGCTGGTCCCCAGCAGGCGTGTCACTGTAGTCAATGGCGTCGGCGTTCCACATGCCGACACCCAGCAGCCCGCGGGACGCCGCGTAATTGTATTTGTACGTCAGACTTCGCGGGTTGTCGTACCAGATCTGACGCAACACACCTGAGGTAGGGTCCTGTAAAAGGGAAAAGCAACTGATTATTTATCATCCACATTCTACGGAGTCACTTTACTAAACACAGTAAAAACCCCGCGTAAGCGGACAACCTCTATTCCAAGCCAAAGTGTGTACTTGCACAGGATGCCCGCTTAAGTGGGGTATTCAGGTTTCCTCCAGTCCCATATGCACGTGTTATATTGATTTGTAAGGGAGAAAGAGGTGATGATAGATCTGCAATCCATTTTCCATTATCTTAATTGGGTCCGAAGTTATAAACTTTGAATTAAAAAATTTATTTTGTATGAATATACTCACACACATTCATAAAAAAACACAAATTAATCTATTGTTGGTGGGGTGTCCATCGGAGGTCTCTGCTTACATGGGGTTTTAGGCCTTTTCGAACCGAAATAAGCAGTAGCCACGCCTACCACACAATGGCCACGCCCACCACACAATAGCCACACCCACCACGCAGTAGTCATGCCCAGCATGCAGTAGCCACATCCACCACGCAATAACCATGCCTAGTGTGCAATAATGTCCATCAATAATGTGCAATAATGTCCACCACCCAGTAGTCTAGCCTACCAGGCAGTAGCCACACCCGCCACACAGTAGCCACATCTACCATGCAGTAGCCACACCAACCACCCAGTAGCCACATCAACCATGCAGTAGCCACATTTACCACGCAGTATCCACGCCCACCACACAGTAGCCACGCCCATCACACAGTAGCCACGCCCATCACACAGTAGCCACGCCCACCACACAGTAGCCACGCCCACAACACAATAGCCGCAACCACCATGCAGTAACCACATCTACCACGCAGTAGCCACATTTAGCACGCAGTAGCCACGCCCACCACACAGGAGCCACGCCCACCACGCAGTAGCCACGCCCACCACACAGTAGCCACGCCCACCACACAGTAGCCACGCCCATCACACAGTAGCCACGCCCACCACACAGTAGCCACGCCCACCACACAGGAGCCACGCCCACCACGCAGTAGCCACGCCCACCACGCAGTAGCCACGCCCACCACACAGTAGCCACGCCCATCACACAGTAGCCACGCCCACCACACAGTAGCCACGCCCACCACACAGGAGCCACGCCCACCACGCAGGAGCCACGCCCACCACACAATAGCCGCAACCACCATGCAGTAACCACATCTACCACGCAGTAGCCACATTTACCACGCAGTAGCCACGCCCACCACACAGGAGCCACGCCCACCACGCAGGAGCCACGCCCACCACACAATAGCCGCAACCACCATGCAGTAACCACATCTACCACGCAGTAGCCACATTTACCACGCAGTAGCCACGCCCACCACACAGGAGCCACGCCCACCACGCAGTAGCCACGCCTGCTATTCCCGTTTGCCTACCTTCCAGTTGAAGTAGGGAGACTGGGCAGGCAGGTTCCACTGGGGCCCAGTGGAGGCTGCCGGCAGGAAGTCGGCCACGATGGACGAGTAGTTGATCTGAGATCCGGCGGCGTCGCTGCACTCAACGCCGCGGAAGGGCACTTTCTTAATGCTGCACGTGTTGTTCTGAAAAACGTAGAGTTTTCTCACCTACATGTTGTGTATTACTATACGGGCGTATGACTTACACATACTGCCTGCTGCTACCTATGACGTAACACTATATTAACTAATGTATTCGATGATTTGTTATGTAGCAGATATTGTTTGGTAGAGGCTATTACCATTAGGTCCATTATGACAGGTAGAAGAAAACCAGCCTTATGGCTGACGACCTTGTCACTTTATTGGATAGGACGGTAAGGAAATAAAGCTGTAAAATGTAAATGTAAATGGATCAGTAAAGAATTTATTAAAGAAAAAAAATATATATATGTATATATAGCCGTATATCACACTGTGACGAACGGGGTATGACCTTATGAAGCTAGATAAAATTTCGCCATTTTAGGTATATATAACGATAAGAAAACGGTCTGACTGTCTTAGTATGTTCAAATACTTGTCAAAATTATAAATCAGAAAATACATTCTAATTTCTCTTGATTACATTGTTACTTTTAAATCCCGCACCCACTCCTCCGATTCACCACGGTAGATCTCCCGATATATTATGATTAGAAATACCTAACACTATGGCCGATGAATAATTTTTTTTTAATTGAATCGGGAAGTCAATCGTTAGGCCAATCGGCATGTATCGGGAGTGCAGTGGGTTCACGGTTTAAGTATCTGGAGATAAATAAATGTGAAACTAAACAGATGCCACTGTAACAATGTCATAGTTGTATGAAGTTGATATAAACTTTGCGTACATGAGTTACGCATGAACAGTAGGCTAGACCATGGAAACCAGCCTTATGAACAGGTTGAGGTCTCAGCCCCTTTATTGAGTACTATTATTGTTACTAAAATTTGTGATATGCTACCTGACTGTAAAAGAGAGTCTCAATAAAGAAATTTTACCTAAAAAAATGGCGATGGTGTCGGAGTGTAGGAAATGTGGGAATTCCATCATTTGGTTTACCTTGTCATGTGTGAGACACTGTAGTTTAAATGTAAGTGTGTAGAAACGGTGCTTACCTTGTCGAGAGTGATACAGGGGTAACTGTAGCCGTACCATGGGATGCCTAGAACTAGCTTACGTGGGCTGATTCCTAGAGACAAGTAACGCTCAACTCCTGCAGCAGAAGAATAATATGTAATCAAGAACGTTTTCCGTTCACTTAAATCAATTGATATAGAATGAGTCTTTGATAAAGAAACAGCCATATAACCATACTCAATGTACATGGTTTCCTATAAGTCAGGACTCTAATCCAGTCTCTATCATAATATTCAGTTTCTGGCGTTTCCAGGTGATATGGAAAATCAAAGTCATAGCACCAATACAAAACTCATACAGAGATTCGTTCGTGCATTATGTCAATTACCTCCATATTTAGTTGTAACACATGTTTCAGCATTACAGGGAGTTTATAAAAAATATAAGAACTACTGAAGTGAGAGATGTTCACCGTTTTAAACCTACTGCCGTGCCAACTGCTTCGGCCTTTCAGAAAACCAGATTGTGTTGGTTTTAAAGTGAGCAGTATGTCAATCAAAGAGAGCAGTATTTCATACGGGCATGTTCCAACTGGCTTATTACTGAACAGTGCCGCATGGTTGTCGTGTTAATGGCTGTCAGGGGGATATATATTAAAATAGGTACAGTGGAGCAGACCACATGGGGACCGGCGGCGAGCGTATGACGGCAGTATGGCCAAAGCCGAGTTTGTGCATAGTTACATGTATATATTAATATAACTTGATTTTAATATTGTGGACAATAACTGCATTCTTAACTGATTAATGTATTAAAAGACAGTATTTTAGAATATATTGTTTTCTACCTGATGACGGATTGCAAATAATCCGAAACGTTGTATTCTAACAGCAAATAAATATAACCTGTTACTGCTACTTTATTTCTTTGTCTCTGGTTGTGCCTTCTCTCAAAATTTTTAATAGTTTTTAAAGTTTTTAAAGTGATTCTTATGCCAATGAAATATGTATATATTTATATACACACAATATATTGTAGTATCTGTCGGTAAGACAGCCTCCGACGAGTGGAGGTGCCTCCAGCCAGCCGGAGTTACCGGAGTGGCGAAAGGTTCCGGGGTCGTTGGAGGCAGGCTGCCAATCTGGGGGCTGTTTCACTAGGAGCTATAAGTCTCGCTTTTTGTAACAGTGGCACCAAAGCGGCAGTGTGCGTTTCATTAGTAGGTGCACTCAAGCGTGAACGGCACTTGGGACACAAGCGGCACCAACAGTGGCAGAACCCGTTTCATCAGTACAGTGGCTCTCGCTGTTAGTGCCACTGTAGAGCCACTACAAGTTTAGGGTCAGAACTCGACCCCATATCCTTTGAATCGGTATGTAATTCACGTAGCTTCGCTTTGTGAATTACTACGCGATTAAAAATCGATGGAATACGACCTCTGACGGTAAACTTTCATAGGATTCCTCTATAGTTTTTCAAAGCACACATTGATTTATTCTGGGAACTACCTCGAGTGAAAAATCGGGCCTCCCATTTTTTTTTAGTAAATCGGTTAGCCGCAACGTCTTCCACTGCACACATTGATTGATGTTAAGATTCTAGCGTACCATGTATAGTGGTGTTGGCGGCAGAGTTTGCGAATGCTACACAGTCTCCATATATCTGACTCCGCTCATCGTAGGACATGATGAAAATGAAGTCCGTTATGGCAGCTATCGCAGCATAATCAAAGCAGCGCTTGTCGATGCAGTCGGGCGACCAGGCTACGTCCAACGTTATCTGAATCGGCAACACCAAAAGTACACATGTATTATATAAGAAAATGAAGATATATGATTCAGTGGAAAGGAAAAATCATAAATAAATTGTGAGGAACTATGGTTATATTAATGAAATGTACAAAGTCACTTGAATAATCCCTATTTATTATTTGAACGCGGCTGAAACACCTCTGCTGCAAGCAACAACAACAACAAAATTTGAATAAGTCCTAATAAGTCCGAATAACATCATCTTAGACTCTTGTTACCTTAGTACGACTTATGATTTGGGATTATACTATTTGTTTTTTTTAGAATTATACAATTCCATTGGAGTTATGCCCTCTTTACTCTTCTCTAAGCGTTTCACGAGCCACTTACCACCAAATATCAGTAATATTATACATATGTGTATATAACTTCTTTCTAAAAAAACAACCAAAAAAACCCAAGAGATTATAGAAAAGAGCAATTGCACCTTTTTACCGTATTTGCTAAAAAGACAAACATTTATTATGAAAAAATTGATCAGTTTCCTGTAACTATTCTCGACTCCTTATAAGGAGTTAAGGGGCCTATAGGGTAGATAGGTAATGTTTCCTAGGGGATGCAATTTTGCCCCAAGAGGGTGGAGGTAAAAAACAGTAGGTACATAGCGTTACAGTGTGGATGGTGGTGGCAGAACTAGCAATCACTCAAGACCTGCGGATTGTAGACGTCTTAGCTGCGGCCTGTGGAAGCTGGCTCGGATATTGTATTGCCGCTGTTACATATACAGTAAAACCTCGCTTAAGGGGTAGCCTCCGTTCCAAGCAAAGTGTCCCCTTTAGTGGGGTGTCCCCTTAAGCGGGTTAAAATAAACTAAATACAAATTGTTGTTCCGATTAAATTGTTCCCTTAAGCGGGGTGTCCCTTTAAGAGAGGTGTCCCAGAAGAGGGGATATACTGTACACTGTAAAATAGTAGCTATAACGTCTACTATGGCCCTACTGAAAAAAAATAGGAGTCTCTCTTATCCGAGTAGCTTACTCCAGAATGAATAATGAAAACAAAAAAAATCTATGCGCTTTAGATGTTATGGACAGTTTGTGATCAACCTGTCACTGTGACCTGTCATATTGACCTGTCCCTTATGACTTACGAAACACTTTGTATGGGCAACCGTTTTGTTCTTTGTTCTTTTGTGTGCCCCCTTGACGGGATCGGCTGAAAATCACATACCATGTATGCATATGAACCGTTCTCGTCAATAAACAAAATTAAAAAAATCAAATCCTGACGAAGATAAATGAATTTATCGAAACGTTGAGTTTTTAATAATCATCATCTACCGCTCATCTCATCAGCTTACCTGTACTCATCAAGTATCATCAATAAAATTGGATTTAATTGAAACGGAACGAGTCTGGTTTTGTGTGGTTACCTTCCAACATACAAATTTAAAAAAAAAAAAAAAAAAAGTAGATATCGTACCTGCGGCCTGTGGAAGCTGGCTCGGAAGGCGGCGGCCAACTGGCGCATGAGGCTGGTGAGACCGGACCGCCTCGCCGTGTCGTTCCTGTCGATCTCCGACTCAAAGTCCACATTGATGCCGTCCAGAAAATGATCCCTGGCAAAGCTGACCTTCTGCTTGACCCACCTCGTCCGATCAGCTTCATTTGTCAAGTTGGCCGCAGGGAAATTAGCTGCAACATCAAACATCTATTTTACTCCTCCATTTCTATCCATCAGTCATAGGGTCATGATGGCAGTTACATTTCAACCCAATTTGTTATCAGTACTGACCTGGGAAATTTGATTGATTTAAGTAATATACGGAAAGTGGCTTACTGTCTTCGTACGTCAAAAATATGTGGTGAAATTATTGATCACAAACATCCCGATGCCGTAGGCAGAGGGAAGTATGTGATCAATAATTTGACCAAGTATTTTGACGTACTAAGACAGTCAGCCTGTTTTCGTATTATTATTTACTATACCCATGCCGTATATACTGTAAATACGCACCATTTTGGCATATGACGTAAAAATATTGTACGGACCACTGGTCCGTACACTAAAATACAGACCACCTAGCCATACACATTTATCAAAATTTTATGTTGTTATGAAAAATGAAATTGATTTTTTTTTTAATTTCGGGTATATAGTAATGTTTATGTTTTCGTATTATTATTTACTATACCCATGCCGTATATACTGTAAATACGCACCATTTTGGCATATGACGTAAAAATATTGTACGGACCACTGGTCCGTACACTAAAATACAGACCACCTAGCCATACACATTTATCAAAATTTTATGTTGTTATGAAAAATGAAATTGATTTTTTTTTTAATTTCGGGTATATAGTAAATATATAACGTCCAACCATGCTTGTACAAGTCACAGAACTCGATGCTAATTTACCGTTTGTACGGAACTCGGCTTAAAAGCCTCAGTCCGTACAAACGGTAAATTAGCATCTCGTTCTGTGACTTGTACAGCATGGTCAGGACGTTCTATATAATTACCTAAAAATGGGGACATTTTACCTAGTCACGTGATCATATACCCCGTACGTCACAGTGTGGTGTACGGGTAAAAATATGCCATGGGTAGGAGCGGGTAGTATACATAGTTCATACAGCCACAGGTATATAATAACATCACCTACTCACCGTTCAGGATTGCCAACAACTAATTACTATGAGTCTCTTCTTTTCCGTAGAAAATTACGCATACAAAAAAAGCATGTCAAATTGCAATGATAAACTTTGGACCCAGTGGATGAACTATCAAGAAAAAGAAGATATTATAAGAACCATAAAAAAGAAGATATGTTGTCTATGTTCAGACTATGATGTTAATCTAAACGTAGTCTATTGCTTACAGTGTTATCAAAATGCCACCACATCTTTTACCTGCGTACACACTCCTGGCGCCTTTACTGTGAGCGTAGCACGTCAGGGAATCGTTGATGGCCATGAACTGAACGACTGTCGTCACCTTCGACCAGTCATACAGTGCAAAGTTCACTTCAGATAGAACGAATATAAAAACCTGGAAACAAAAGCATTTGAGTATTAGTGATAGCATTAGTTTGTTTGTAGTTTTGATTTAACATCCAGTTAATCATTACATGTCCTCTCAAGTTTGTTTTACACCACAAGGGGATTTTTTTTTTTTTTTTTTTTTACTCAGGAAAAGGTTCGCTACACTTTATGTGCACAGAATCATTATAATCAGCTACTCACAGGTAGCGTACATTTACTACATTCTGCGGTCTTGGAATAAGAAAAGTACAGTATCAAGAACACATATTACACAATATTATACACAAAATGAGACCAAGTTCAAAGTACAAGGTATTATGTGCAATATAGCACAGTGTTCAGCATACAAGTATAGAACACCAATACAAATCCACACAAGGTAGGTAGGCGTATTTATATGTCAATCAGCTCCGGCAAGCATTGCTCGGGTAACCCTCAGTTTGTTATATTACATTCTGTAAGATATGTCTATATAATTATACTTAAGGAGGCCAATTATCTTATCAGGTTCCGTTTCATGAGTTCCTTAATAACCTTTTGAATGTGTTTTTTGTTTCAGCTGTTTTTATATGTTCCACTGAATGATTCCATAGGACTATGCCCTAGTATTTGGTTGCTCTTTTCAGCATCTCAGTCTTTGGCCTGGGTAGACCAAATATAGACTCATCTCTGGATCTTTTTTTTTTTTATTGTGGAGAATATTTTATTGTCAACTAGTCATGAAAATCATGTTTCAATGTGAATTGTACAGGATATATACACACAACTATTCTAGCAGCCATAAAGAAAGACTCATCTCTGGATCTTGTGTCTGGCCTTACATGTTGATTGGGCTGATGTTCCCCATTAAGGATTCCCTCCTTTGATGCAACTCTCCTCATATAAGTTGCCAATAATTCCCTTCTTCTACTATCTAGTTTGGGTATATTGGCCAATTTATGAAGTTTGTCGACAGTGTGCACCATGGGCCCCACCCCCAAGCAAATCCTCAAGCCCCTCTTTTGGATGCGTTGCAGTTTCTCTAACTGTGTTTTACTAGAGCATGAATGTATGTTATTAGCATAGTCCGACACAGGCATGATCGTCTGCTTGTACACCCTACAAGCAGTGCTCTTCGTCATCAAATGTCGAATTTTGCCCAATAGATACATCTTCCTATTTAATTTCTTTTTTACCATATTTATGTTATTATCAAAGTTCAAGTGCTTGTCAATATGGACTCCTAAGTATAAGTAACAATCCACAATACTTAGCTTGTCCAAGCCTATATATATAACTCTGGTGACCTTATCAGCCCATTTAATTCCTTTTTTTTGAGCCATACCAACAGGCTTTTGTCTTCTAACAGTTGATTGTTAAGAAAATACTTCTAGTCCATGACTACAAGGCATCCAGACCATCTTGCAGGCTTCGTGCAACTGATAGTGGGTCTGCAGCTGAACATCAGCATACATTTTAACCGATAAACCTAACTGCTCCAGCATTTCAATGACACCATTAATAAAAAAGATAAACACCAAGGATGACTGAATCTAGTTGATGAATACTGGTAGAAATCTCACCCCTAAACGTTTACCGAGGTGAGAGTTCTTTTACTTCCCACACCACATAGACATGGTATGAGAAAGACTGGCCTTTGATATAGCAGTAAATCTACCACTGTGGGGATGAAGGAGAGAGGTGGTTCCACACCACACCACATAGACATGGTATGAGAAGGTATGATATAGCAGGAATTTTACCACTACTGGGGATGAAGAGAAACGTAGCTGCAATTGATTTGGCTAATGTTAAGGCATGCGATATCACTTTTGGGGACTAAGCGTTTCACCTAGCCCCATCCCAATTCATTAAAAATGAAAACAAAATCTAGAGAATAAGTAACCAAACTAATCTCTCATGAAAATTGCCATTGGTGACTTTGCCATTGGTGACTTCTTTTTCCGAAAAAAAAAATGGGTCGATTTTTTTTTGAAAGATTTTTACCACAGACCTCGCCATTTCGTGTCTCAATCCGAAACAACTGCCATCCCTATAGCTTATAGGGTAATAGGGTAAAGAATAATATGAATTATAACCATACATACCTCATTCCGGACGCTTCCGGTGGGCGTCTTGCACCAGGCCGGGGACGCGCACGGACACGTCGGTGTAATGACGTCATCTATACGACGTGAGTACAGCGCGTCAACGCTGACGAGGGTGAGGACGCATCCCAACAGAAGTGACGTGAAATGTGACATCGCGCCGGTGACAAAGAACTGAAGAACATAAAGCAATTCCGTGTCGGCCACGTATCTACAGCGGAGCGGTGGACAGCACCACGGGACGGTATTGACTGAACAACGATCTCTCCAGGGCCCTGATAAAAGAATATCTCACGTGAGAGAATAATGATTATTGGTTTACTAAACTGTGCCACAATTTCATCAAATCCGGCTGAAGAAAAATAATTTGGAATGTTAACATAATTCATCGTTGAAATAAGACCAGAAAAAGTTTTGTGTGTGCTTTTCCTTATTTAGAAATAAGGGACAGTTAAAATCACCCATAATCGGGCATTCTTCCTTGTGGCGTTCTTAACACATATACATACATGTAGACAGGAACAGAAAACAAGATTTACAGTTGACACACAGAACATACAGATAATGGGAGGGGATTGCTCTTGGATCCGGTATATCAGGATATACTCAGTATCAGTGCAAATAGTAACTCTTAGTTTCATAAATAGGTTCCTAGTAAAACTCAAACTCTATAAAAAGCACCTGCCCCTATAAACTGATGTTGTGCCCAACCACCCCACCTGACCTCACGGTTCCTCACATTGAGACGCTAGCATCCTTCGGATCCACCACTTTTGAAGAGCTCAAGCTCGCTTAAGAGGGCCCACTATGTCTGACGAACCAACTAATAAATGAACAAGACTTCATAATCAGTGAGTATCATTTGGTTTGTGGCATAATTAACATCATCAAACTCTATAAGGTTTGAAAACTTAAAAAAAGAGGAGAAGCATTTGAATAGAACGACCAAGGGCCACAGAGAAGTACTTAAAATCATGCAGATAAAGATGTTGACACCCATGCACATATATCATAATTACAGCATGCAATGTGATAAAAGGAGAGTATCTGAGCAATGCTTGCATGAGCTGACTGTCTTGCATACCACCTACGTTGCGTGGGATTTGTATTAGTATTGGTATGCTATACTTGTATGCTTAACTCTGTGCTATATTGCACACAATACCTTGTACTTTGAGTTTTGAACTTATAATTGTACTTTGTCTCATTTTCTATGTATAATATTGTGTAATATATGTTCTTGAAATTGTACTTTTCTCATTCCAAGACCGCAGAATGTAGTAAATTCGCAGCTAATGATCTGCTTGAAGTTATACATATGTCATAAATATGTGCTGCCTACGAGTAGCTGAATATAATGATTCTGTGTATATAAAGAGGAGGGTGGTAGACCGCAACAGAAGTGTAGCAAACCTGTTCCTGAATAAAAAAGAAGAAAAAAATCGTTCCCAGAATAAGGCATGGCACTGATACCCGGTATGGTCACAACTTGCGACAATCGCCATCCGATGGCACAGTAGCTACATGTTGTAAGGGTAACTTGTGACCACTTAATATCAGAGGCCTTACCTTAGTGGAGGGCGAGACTATTCTTGGGCAGCGTGTATCCGTGTGGAGAGATCAGGGACGTCTGATCTATAACTCTACATGGCCCAAGGAAGTCTGACCACGGGGACTTCCCATGATACTATCACAACACAAGAATGCAAGTTCCCTTTAACCAGAGTGGATCCCCAGTACTGCCATATATAGCCATGACTGTGAATATGATATTCTCCCCGATTCTATACTTAGAGGGATGTGAGAGTTCTGGAATTCTACAAAACACAAACATATCCTCCTCACTATCTAAAAATCACAATAGAGCCTGTGTATTTCAATCCCATATCAGTTCTAGAGCTCCCTATATCTGACTTCCTTGTAAAGTGAGTGTTCCACCAAATATGCCTTTGAAAGGTGGCCAGGCCGAACTGCTGAGCTGGTGCTGAGCTGGGAATGTGCAAAAAGTGCATGAAGTGTCTGAGCTCTTCCAAAAACCAAGTACACGAAATACAAGAGCAATGGATAAAATTGTCCTTAAGAAAGCAAATCCAAAAACCGAAAAATATAAACGATCGCCACTGTATGTGGGGATAGACATCTGGGATAAATTATCGGAATCCATACAAAAAACACCCGATAGCTCATTCTTTAAAATCCAAGTAAAAGATTACTTACTGAAAACCTGTAAAGATATAACGGAAATATGACTACCTGCCCAGCCATTCGACACGACCATATAGTTTAGTTGAAAATCAATATGATGCCATATTGTATATAATATTGTAAATATGCCTGCGGACAAGGAACATTATCTAAGTCACTACATGTACATAGAGAAACCCAAATCCGCTTCTGTCTGTAATTGTCCTGTCCTGTCCTGTGATGTCCTATATCTTTGTTTGCAATACTTCCTGTGGAAGCATATATATGCACATCTTGTTGATATCGCTGCATGTAAAAACGCCTAATTTTTGGTGAATGTATGCTGTTTATCTGAATAAAAAAAAAAAAAAAAAAAAACCCTGCCTAATTCTAGCTGGCTGATGACCACATGGCACACACATGGCGCTCGACTGGCACCCAGCAACCGTTTCACCAAGCCGGGCAGTCGGCTGGTGCCAGTGGGGCATTGAACAAGCAGGGGCAATGTCACTGCCGTCTGGTAGACAATGGCAACATTATCATGCTTCACTTTTCCCCTGTTGTTCATTTGATAGGGGGTGCCTTGAACGCTCCCCCATATACTACGTTGCTCAGGCTTTGCAAAACCAAGGGATCAAGCGAAGGAATGTGCTGCCATGTTGGGAACTGCAGCATTGTACAATTTAGTGCCCATAACTGCTGGCCGGCTCAGTGGCGAAGCTGGGTTTTAAGCCTTCCGCTGGCCCGCCAACCAGCGGCGGTACATTCTACCAGGAATGAGGACCCTGCACTGCTGGCCAACACCACCAGTGCTATCTTCCGTGCTCTTCCACACAGAAGATCGTCGCCAGCGACACTCTAAATTTACTGGCGACGACCATACATGCATCGGCTGTGGCTAGCGCTGGCTTGAGGAACAGTCGCTTAAATGTGTGTATCGTTCATTACCCCCATAATCTTCATAGTTTTCCATGAAAAGCTGCCCATAGATAATGTATGGAGTCATAATTAGGCCTGACGCGACAGATCCATTGAGAAAAGTGTGTTTGGGAAGAGTTGGCGTGTCATTGTCTTACTGGCTTTAAGACATTTCACATAAATTATAATTTTTTTTTCATAAGGTATAAAGTCTGCATAACCAAATTCAAGCCAAGAATTGAAGCACTCATGCAAAGGCTATTACAGATGAAACTTTTATATCAGAGACCTTACCTTGGAAAGCTTGTATCTGTATTGAAAATTCAGGACGCAGATCTATCACACCACATGACCCAACTACAAGGAAGTCTGGGAAGATTCCATGTGAACACACCATGGAGAATCCCCGACAGGCACCTTGTCAGGTCTACACCGCCGCGACCAACGATTATCATTAAATTTTTCTTTAAAAAACCAACAAAAAAACAACTGCCTGGTTCGTCTTCTTGGCCATTTTTCTGTAAACTATATCACAACTCGTCTGGGTATTCACCACGGTTCTCGAACCCTTGGTGGAGCCTCTACTCTTCTACTTGTACATTTGAGCCTGTATTTAACTAGCCATTAGAACCACTCCTGCCTGGCAGTTCACCCCTCATCTCCATTGACTTGAATGGTGATTACTGAACAGCTGTTGGGGACAGGGCTAGGTAATATATTTACCCTCCAGTTACGCCAAATACGCTCCACAATCTCCCCTTCCCACAATATTTTGGTTTATATGCGTCTGGGCCCTGTTTCATAAGCGGCGGAAGGTTCGTTAAAAAGCGGTTCATTCATTGATAACGTGAGCATCCGTTGCATAAGCAAATAGGTTTTACGGGGTCGTTTGTTTCTCGAGTGAGCAGGATCTGCTGCTCGGCTACACGTCCGCTATTTGGGCGGAAAAACTCCCGCTATGTGCGAGAGGGTCCACCCCATACCGTACTCTCGCTATTTACGGCAGGTGCCCTCTTAAGCGGGGTCTTCAGTCTGACGATGGTTAGGCTATTCAGGGGCGTCAGAACATTTAGAAAATGGGGGGGGGGGGGGGGGCAACTGAAAAATTGCTGACTTTTTTCTTGGTACGGTATGAAGTCAGACTTGGACATTGGCATGTTCCACTGTATCGTAAATCTGCAAAAAGTCAGGTCTTACCCTTCATTACACGCCAAAAAATCTGACTTTGACATTTTTCCACAGTGATAAGTCACTTAGCCATCATTGCACGCTTAAAAGTCAGACTTTGACATTTTTTGACAGTGAAAAGTCAGGGCTTGGCCATCATCACATGCTAAAGAATCATACCTTGACATTTTTCTACAGTGAAAAGTCAGAGCTTAGCCATCATTGCATTCTAAGAAGTCAGACTTTGACATTTTTCCAGGGTGAAAAGTCAGGGCTTAGCCATCATTGCATGCTTAAGAGTCAGACCTTGACATTTTCCAGGGTGAAAAGTCAGGGCTTAGCCATCATTGCATTCTAAGAAGTCAGACTTTGACATTTTTCCAGGGTGAAAAGTCAGGGCTTAGCCATCATTGCATGCTTAACCCTTTAAAGGCGGGGGTCTGTGGCAGAGCCCTATTGGTTGGGGCGGGTACTTTGGACTGGTATAACCGTAGGGGACGGGCCGATTTTTGTCTAAACCCATATTCCATTGTTTGATCACGTGATATGATACATCATTCTTATTTATATTATTTGGTTTACCAAATAATATCAAATACTATATCATAGGTATATTCTCTGAAAGTTTCAGATGCATTGATCAATTATTTCTTCATAAAACAATGAAATGTTAAATATTACTAAATTTCATAAATAATGCCTCAAGGCATTATCCGGTCTCCGCGGGGGAATGCCTCAAGGCATTATCCGGTCTATGCTGGGGAATGCCTCAAGGCATTATCCGCCTTGAAAGGGTTAAGAGTCAGACCTTGACATTTTCCCACAGTGAAAAGTCAGAGCTTAGCAATCATTGCATGAACAGTGAAAAGTCAGAGCTTAGCCATCATTGCATGCTAAGAAGTCAGACTTTGACATTTTTCCTTGGTGAAAAGTCAGGGCTTGGCCATCATCGCATGCTAAAGTAAGAGTAGAGCCTAGAGGAGAACGCGGCTCGCTGCCCGATATAAATGCGGCCCGCGACCCGCAGTAAAGAAAGGGACAGGAATAACGTCTATAAAACACATAGTTATCTCCATTGCCACATTTCTGAAAGTCCACTTATGATGAAAACAAACTGATGTTTCTTGGCGTTAAAAAACCTACAATTACAGTGATACTGGCCTGAATTGCGCTTCGCGGTTCAGCGATTTCCTGTTGATAAACAAACCATGGGCGCCGCCATTTTGAATAAGTCACATGACCTTATTCATTTATCTTCAAAACAAGAATCCTACTAACTGATACACATCTGAATTCATCTATAATATAGAACACATATCTATGTTTATTCATATGAAATGGAATGATTAGAATAATTTCTAGTCACCGGTTGATTTGAGACACCAGACATCCTGTTAAATACGAGGCTATAACGAGATTATTTTTTCTACTTCCGCAAGTTGGAAAGATCCGTGAGATCGATAGGCAGCCACAGCATCTGTCAGATTTTCAAGAACGGGATAGAAAATGGCTATGAGGAAGGATTTCCGTGTGTATCACAAATTGGAACCCCCCTACAGTGTTATAATGGAATGTAGGGGTCGAGAAGAGACGCTGATGTTTGAGTCCAATGCAGTCGCCGTTTTGTGTGAGTATGATTCCCTGACCTGTCACTCGTATCCCGATATACGGTACACCGTAGTGTCAATGTAAATAGAGCACTCACGGGATAATGCCTTAAATTACAGTCAGTAGTCATACAGACTGGCCAAGTAGAAGTAGTACAACCCTCATCCCGTGAGTTAGTGACTGTCTGTTGTTCCGTGCCGCACAACAATATCAAGTGTTATCAATGTTACTTTGTTTAATTTTAAATGCCCCCCCCCCCTCCCAATAGTAGAATTGGAGTCCACGCACATAGCCTCATGCTGAGTCACAGGCCTACTATTCCTCATATTTCTACAATGCATTTAGATTCGTGATAAAGTGGACGGTACAGCTGGCCAGTTTCTCTTTTTGTCAAGAACAACTGGTCTGGTGTGGAAGGCCTAGCCAATGGTTTCAGGTCTTCAGGGCCTATCACTCGAAAGTCGGGTTTCTAGGGCTCACCCTCTCCCGGGGGATGAAAGCCATAAAACACTTCTCACCCCAGCTTTCTGTGTGGGGACCCTGTAGTCAGTGTAACCAACCATGTCTCCAAACAGGGCTGGTTTGCTGTCATTGCTGAGCACAGGAAATCGCCATCGATACTTGCTCTCATAACCACTTAACATAATAAAACAAATTGATAACCAATGAATCTATACCGATTGCTTGTACGCCACTACTAGACAATGTGCCCTTACATTATGACTGTGTATTTAGAGTTGGTTTTGCAGTGGAGCTTCCCTGCCTCTGAAGTCAAGCCATTTTGTTTATTCTTTATCGCTGGTAAAAAAG
This sequence comes from Alentia gelatinosa, assembly GCA_950022655.1. Classification (NCBI taxonomy): domain Eukaryota; kingdom Metazoa; phylum Annelida; class Polychaeta; order Phyllodocida; family Polynoidae; genus Alentia; species Alentia gelatinosa. The sequence continues at coordinate 52,851,109 of OX465584.1, forward strand.
CCTGGTTCCCTAAAGGCCCATTCCCACTTAGCGATTCCTGCCCCTGAGACTACTGCCAGGCATAGTCGCTTGGAAATGACAGTCGCACAGCGGGTGGGAGGGCATATTATCCTACCCCTAATAAAAAACGTCATAGGCTTAACATGGGATTCGTTTATGTCACGGGTGTGACATAAAGTGTTGTATGTGCCACTACATTCTGATACAGTACTGAAAAATATGGAAACAGGGTAGGATCAAATCTAGACGCCACTCGTTTGAGTTTGAGCTTATTTATGCCACTCATTTTGTTGGCTTCGTAATGTCACTCGTCTTCGACTCATGAAATTATGGAGCCAACAAAATGCGTGGCATAAATAAACTCAGACTCAAACTCGTGACGTCTCTTCATAGTCTGCGACTCGGTCTAGGACACAACAGGGTGTCAGTGACTATGCCCTGATAATATTTCAAACATGTCTGAAATTGAATCACAAGAGACTGGTGCCCTTTTTAGCAGGATTCCAGTCACCAACTCAAGCCCAAACAATGGGCTGTAGGGCAATAGTCGCTGATGATTTTGTCATTTTGTATTCCCACTTCGTCACTGGGCAAATTCCTAGAAATTTTGGCTGATAGTCGGCGACAGGTGCCCTCTGAATAGCCCCAAATCGCTTAGTGGTAATGAGGACAGTACCTCGCGTGTTGATATAGAACAGCTGTTCACCCCTCAGTGGAGATGAGGTGAGAATACTCTACCTAGGGGCTTGTTTTTTTGTGGGTTTTTTTTGTGTGTGTACAATTTCCTTTATTGAATCTTTATGGAGGATACAGTGAAGAGAATTCTTTTTTTTTTTGTGAAAAGACAATCACGATTCAATTCAGGTGGCACATAGCCTCAGTTGTTGAACAACTGGTTTTCTTGGCTAGGCCAGAAAGTAGTATACCCCTGTTACATGTATAATAATTTTAGGGTGACATATATACATCTAAGGCTCATAACTTTCAAGGGAGCAACAGTGTTTTCTTGTATATAATAGTCAGAAAGATCTGTGGTGGGTCCTTTAGAAAGTTGGTTGGTGGCACGAGGGGTGCGGGGGCTTGTAAAGGAGGAACATTATCTGTACACCGTCTGAGCAAAGAGTGTAGACACTCCGATATAGACCCTGGACATTTGTCCACCATTCATGATAAACAAAATAACTTAGACTCTGTGGATATGGTAAAAAAAATCTTCATTGATTTCTTATTCATTCTTTCAGTCAATTATTCATTCATGCATATATTTCTTGTCTGAATATAAGACAGAAATAGAGAAGCAGAGACAACCATTTTAGTAAATGCTTTGATTTTCCAATTATTAAAGATGCCCCATCCCAATTCAAAATTGATTGCGGTTATTGGTTAAAGCCATACAAGGGCAGGACATGGGAACGGTGCTTTGTTTCGTTCAGCCACCGCTCGGTTAAAAACACAGCTGAGTCTGGCCTCACACTTTAGTGATATACAGCAATCACAGTATCTGATGGCTAGGCTTGCCAATGTGTTATTGTGCATCCAGTTATCAAAGCTATATCTAAAGTATTACTGAGGTGATATGCATGTTTGACACACCAACTTGGATCTGGGATACCATAGAATGCAATACAATCTCTGAACTTTCTCAAAAAATAATATACGAGAGTATTATAAACGTATGACCCTCATACACCCAGTCATCCATTGCTAAAGAATATGTTGCCAGGTGTCTATAGGGCATATAGCCTATGACCCATGGGGGCTGCCATGACGCCCCCCGAGTGGGTGTTCTATACTAATGGAGGTGAAAAAGTAGGTGTTCTTCACTAATGGAGGTGGAAAAGAAGTGAGTGATAATTGGGAAAAGTCACAACTCTAGCCTTGCTCACATATGTATATAAAGTGTTCCATGTGAAAAAAACTCATGTTCTGGGTTTAATCATTATGTCATCCTGCTTTAGGATGGGTGTAGAGAGTCAAGGGAACCATGGTAAAACATTGAAAGGCAGTTGAATTTTGTAAGAACAAAGAGCCAGAATATAGATATGTCCCTCCCAAGGGGCCTGCCATACTGCTGGCCACCTAGTGACTGCTTCATGAACTAACAATGGCTCTATCCCCTATATTGCGGCAGGCATTGAATAACCAAGCAGATAAGGCTCATTGGCGGCCTGTGGAAAACTCTCCAGTATAGAGTCCATGTGACATGCCAGTGACCAGGACACTACCTAGCACCACATCGCGTTGTTATTTATACAGGCTACTCATCATGCCTGTAAATAGATAAATTATGTATGTATAATCAGTAAAGGTCACACAGTTTCTGGGTATCCGACCATAGTGACCGTCAGTGTCCAGGCCTGAAAACAGGGACCCGTTCCATAAACAAGGCTCGACAAATGTTCAATTTCGTCTTTTTTTATTGACTGTGCTCAGAACGGAGGTGAATGGCAATATAATGTACATCATTCTACAGTGATACACATGTTCCCCACAAATAAATCTAAAAGTTTCATAAACAAAATTTTATTGGTGTTCAGCAATTTCAGTTTTTGCTCTGAATGCAAGTCAGAAATATATTATGATTCATCACGTATTTGACTAGAGTTGCTCATGTAGAACAGTGAAAGTTAGAAGTAACATGTTCCTGGTCAGATGTTAGAAGTCATCTGAGTCTCATAGCTTCCTAGTAGTTGGGGGCTGGGAAGTTAGCTCTGTGGTTAAGAGCGCTGGACTTCTAATCACAATTGCAGCCACTTTTCCCCTTCATCCCTAGCAGTGGTAGACATACTGATATATATCAAAGGCCAGTCTTTCTCATACCATGTCTATATAGTGTGGGAACTTAAAGAACTCTCACCTCTGTAAATATGTAGGGGAGATTTCTATCTAAATTCACCTCATAGAATCAATCACCATCAAGCTCGGTGGCCAAGTGGTAGCGGTGTTCGCCTCGAGCATGGGAGGTCATGGATTCAAACCAAACCGGTCAGGTCATACCAAAGACTTACACAAAAATGGTACCCACTGCCCATTTGTTTTAACACCCACCATTAGAATGAGGAGTAGGGGCAAGGGCCCGAATGGAAGAACAGCTCTATAGCCGAATTCGGTGATTGTGTACACAAATATTCCCTAAAAAAATTGCCAAAAAAAACCCCAAAATGGTAAACAAGTCTTATAAAACATATTGGACATTAAACTAAACAAACAAATAAAGAAAACAAAAGGAATTAACAACAGGACCATGCCTTATGGCACTTTTCCGGGTTTTTTTTTAATAAATGGATGTATTGTTGAATGAGGCTCTGTTTACCCCTATCACTGACTTAACCACTTCTAGAGCGAAAAACTGTGGGCTTTTGTTCTCACCCTTTTAGGAGGCTTCCCATTGGCTACTTTCTCCTTTTCCTTTGTTAGTTCATCTCTGATTTCTTTGTGTACTTCCCACATTTTCTGTGAGCTCTCGCCTTCAGGTGGGGCCTGTTTCATACCATTATGTGTAAAGAAGGTTTTCCTTTTTCGTCGTGGTTCTTTGTTTTCACAGAAAGTCTCGATTACTAGGGACAATTCGTTTTGTTTGTTAGGTTTGACGAGGACTAAACGCAACGTCTCTTCACAAAGCCTATTTCATACCATGTTTATATTTTTGATGCTCTCTTTCATTTGTTGGCATTTGAGTTTTGTTTTTTGTTGTTAATTCTTTTTATTCTATTTTGTTTGTATCTATTGGAATTATTTCCTATGGGTTGTTGTGCGGATTTTTGTTAGTGCATTGCCTTTTTATCGCCTTGTTTCATTTTTGTTTGTTATTTCATGGGGGGAAGTAATTTCTGGTTATTGAAAGTATTTTTTCTTTTCTTTCTCATTGACTTCTTATTCTAGCCAAACAAGAATAAATTGGTTGACAGAAAACATTTCACCTGTATTTCATCTTTTTTTTTCTCTTTTCGATTGTAGCGCAACTGGAAACAGAAACTGTGAAGAAGCAATATACGAAGGTGCTGGATGCGTACGGGTGTCTAGGCGTACTGAGCCTTAGCATTGGTAAGTCCCAGATTGCATAGTGAAATAACCCGATTTGATTTGCGTGTGGAAAGGCACACATATAAGAAGTCAATATCAACTACATCCTTGGGGTAGAATAAAGGACATATTTAGAGGCATATCTACTTCGATATCCTATGTGTTATAATTACTTTTTAAATTGTTAGGTTTGTAGTGATTATGCATTTACTTTACTGTCTTTAACCCCATACGGACGGGTGATGCCTTGAGGCACTATTTCCCCAATGTTTATGAAATTGTATTTGATAAGGTAATAATGGACCAATAAACATGGAATTTTCACAGATTGTAGGTATAACATATTTATGATTTGTAGATAAAACAAGTAATATTAAGGATGACGCATCATGTCACGTTGTAAAGTTCAGGTCTATACATCGCTAGTGTGGCCAGTAAATATTGTTTTCTATTAGAAAAATTGCCCGTGTTTATTTGTAACAAAATGACTGAGTTGGAACAGTCACCATCTTAGACTCTCTTCCTCACTCCCTGATGTTTACAGTTCAACTGCCATACTTTGAATGGCGTGTCCACTCCCATTATCTCTCGCTATTTTTCTTAACCTGGCCACATGATGGCAAGCTGCTCTAACAATAACTCTGAGATGTTAGTATCAGGAACACCCTCACAGGGATGTGCAGTATGCCGGAATGAGACTGGTCATCCCCTATTGGCTTATGGTTCAGCATCCAACCAAAGCGTAGAGCACACAAGCCCAAACCTGCCCCCTTTAAGTTCCATAAAAGCGCTGTCTCTGAATAAAATCAGTCTGCTCTGGCTCATAATTGTACCCTGCACTCCTGTGTCCAAGTTCTGACTCCACCCTACTCTTAAGGTCTATACCTGGCTAGTCCCTAGACTTTATTAAGTCTGAAGGGCTGATTCCACCAACATGATAGATTTGTCGTGATGTATCATGGTATATCTTGCAATATCTTACAGTGTTGCGATATGTCGTACCTCTGTTGTCGCAAAACATACCCCTGCGGTGTCAGGTGTATGTTTTGGTGCTCCACCACCACCGAGACACTTCAAGGTACAACGCGACAAATAGGCACACAATTATTCAAACCTAGCCCGATTTAGTAAGACACCCAAATCATGGCTAAACTGCTAAATCTTGTGTGTTGGTGGAATCACCACTTTATTGAACAAATTGGACGTTAAAGTACCCAAACAAACAAACCTAAACTTTCCAACGTGACAAAACCATCGAATTATTAGTGCAGACGACAATTCACCCATCCCTGAGCGTTATAACCCCATGCACCCGCCCTTATGCATGTAGCTCTGCCGCAGGCGCCCGTCCATATAGGGGTAAAAGGGTCGTAGCAAGAGAATATCATTTTATCCTACCCCTAATATAAAATCCCATAGGCTTAACATTGAGTTTCCATATGCCACGCTGACTGGCATATGGAGTTTTATATGCCACTAGTGGCATACAGAATTGTTAGCACGTAATATTCCAAAATCGAGGAGACAGGGTAGGATAAAATCAAAACCTGGTTCGTTTTAATATTGGCCACCACATGCCACTCCTGGAGTTTTGGCTCCAGACTTCACTCGGCTTCACCTCATGAAGTCACTATGCCAAACTCCAGTCGTGGCATACAGTGGCCAAGATTAAAACTCATCCAGTTTTACGATAGAACTATTTTTTTATGTAATGCCTAATTTATATTCCACAATAAGGACCGGAGATTGGTATGTATCGGTCTGTTATGTTCACTGAAATAGGGGTTGTCCATAAATGATGTCATGCTATTTTTGACCCCACACCCCTTTTCATATTTTGTCATACAACCCTTGTCATGCTTGGGCATGGAGACTGATACCTAACCCCCACCCCTCTGCTACATGACGTAATTTATGGACGGCCCCCTAGTCTAGGGTATCTAGTTTGATATACAGTCCACAGAACCAATACACCACCATGGCTAGTGTTGGTCTGATGTGACCATGGTGCGAAGTACTCTCGATCCTGACACTAAGCCTATACGACATTGACTTGCTGATGTTTACGATCCGATCCTAGCTGACAACTTTGTCGGATCGTTAACAATCAGTGACATTCTTTTTTAAGTATGTATTTTACCGAGTTGATTCTAATGTTCCACTAGCAGCTGTTGGTCAATCGCTCTGTCTGACTGCCTGCAGCCTGGGCTGACCTATGGCGGCATCCTTTGATCTCAGTCTTGTCGCTTTACTACAATGTACTTTCTTTTAAGACGAGGCATAAACAGTCCAGACCTTGATACGGCCACTAAAGGCTTGATTCCATGTGGCCGATTATAATCCCGATGTGGTCCAGATGTACTCCAGTTTTTGATACATACGTATCTTATGCCATTGGGCTGATAGGCTCTAGACAGAGGCCAGTTTTGGTGCCAGAACCTAAACTGGAGTACATCTGGACCACATCGGGAGTGAAATCGGTTATACGGAATCCAGCTGTCTGATGAATCTGATCCAGATGAAACTTTGAATTGCTGCCCGCAGAAAATGACAAATTTCTGTTTACCATACCGAATAACACTCACCCACTACACTCAATATATACTAGGAGAATGTGGATCCAGACTACGTTCGGTTTCCAGGGCATTACCAATATTATTGAGTTTTCACAATGGTTGCTAGGACATTACATGGCGACAGTTTGCTATCAGATTTCTGGTTACAATTCAAGGTAGCGTCAGTCGGAGAGGAGATGTTCCTGCCTCGTTTTAACAGATATAATATTCACTCTACATTGATGCTTATTGTTACTTCATCATGGCCATCAGCTTGGTGAGAATCAGGGATCGGTGCTCATATCTAAGGCCTTAGAGAGAAGAGAAATATATATATCTGTGATATATATCCTGAACTAGTCTTAAACGTGGAGTATGTAGAGAGGTGTTGACATTACTTAGTTCTGACTCGTTGATGCCAACCTCCACTCTGTAAACCTTAGTAACTAGATTTTTTGTCTCCTGCTGAGGTCACGTAAGTACAATGACGCTCACTGATTGGTTTGTCGTGAGTAACTGTGATGGTAAAAAGAACCGACCTTTTATTACAAATGGACGCTACAAATATTTCAGATAGTAAAGAGTTATTTCAAATATCATTAATAGAGCTACCGTCTATCCAAAGAGAAATTATTTTTCTATCTGAAATAGTATATGTTTATAAAGGTATGGAATAAAGGTAAGTAAAGAGTAGAAAATATCGTCAGATTGACATCATTATTTTGTCAATTTGAAGAGGACATTATTACTTTTTGTCATTATACCTTAGTGATAACTGGACTATGACGGTCACACATGAGCACACATGTCAACACTTCTGTAGCCTCTTCTTTGTAAACAAATGCCCTTTACGATGAACTAAAGTAATCAGGCTCTGTGAACTTTGTGAATTTTAAAGACGAAGCCCCGCCCACCACGCCCATGAGCATGCGCAGAGCGGGGCTAGCAGGTATTATTCTCAGTAAGGTGGTCAGAGGCAATTGTTAGGTCAATGATATCTTTCCTCTGAAATAGTTTATGCCACGAATTGTCTTGGGTGGCAGCAATCACTTTTTGGAGAATTTCATATTTTTTTGTCTCTTTTGACTTCTTCTAGTGTGATAGCCACTCCAGTAGATGATGTAGCAGCAAAGTTCACATATACATCTAAATCAAGTTTATCTAGTGATGGCTTGGCAGGGATATCTTGCCAGGTAGTCAGCGATGTTGTCTTTGCCAGATTCATACTCTACAGTGATGTTGTACCTCTGTGACATCCATCTCTCGATCCTCACAGTTGTGTCAGACTGAGACTTGTTGAAAATAGGAGTCAAGAGGCTTGTGATTGGTTACTTAAAGATGGAACAAGCAAATACCACAGCAAGAGCTTCTTGATCTGTCATAGAATATCCTTATTTTTGTTGACCTTTCAGCTTTCTTAGTAAAGTGTTTTTTGAAGATGTCACAGGTCCCCAGGCAATTTTGGTCTTGAGTTTGTTCACTGTGGCTTCACCTTTCTTGATGCTCACAGCTTGTTGCTCTTCTAGTTCCATGGATCTTCCTTTCTGCATGAGTTGTTCAAATGTAAAATGTCTGTTCTCAAGAACTTTTGTTCTCAAAACTGATGATCTGCAGTTCTGCATTACTTTGTACATCAATTCTCTGTTGAAATTGTCGAAGTTGCAGTATTTAGCAATCGTCTTCAGTTTAGTGATTTATACATGTGAAGAGTTTCGCCTTGTCCCTGAACCTTCATTCGGAATCCATAGATTGCATATTCTGTGTTAACCAGAGGCTGGAAGTATCTTTTAAGAGAATCACGTAGCAGAGTATAGATATCTTAAGCAGCAGCATCTTGCTGTTGACCATCTTGTGGTTGTAGACCAGCTGGACATTGAGCAGCGGGTGGTTCAGCAATACGCCCTTCAGACGTTACTAAACTCCCTATTATCGCCTCGGGTCAGTAAAGGTTCCGCTCCCGACTAGCTGGCCACACCAAGACCGCATGTCCCCCGATGAACCACAGTTTACCGATTTATAATAGGAGGAACTGAATATAGTTTCGGATGCACATGTAGAAATAGCTGAAATTTCTATTTTGGGCATCGAATTCCCGATTTCAAGACATTTAAAAACCGTTTAACCACAATAATCAAGGGATATGGGTTAAGGTCTATGACTGTACAATGACGGCAACCAGCTAACACCGGATCCTGTAAACGCACTGTATTATGGGGTACCTCAATAGGGTCTATATCAACCAAGGAGGCTTCAGAAAGGGGCATTCAACCATCTCCACAGTTGCATCATTTACTGACGATTTAATCTTAGGCCTGAATAATAGACTGCTGACTGTAGCTGCCTTCATTGATCTGTCAAAGTCATTTGACACTGTTCCACAATTCATCCTTATTGATAATTGTAAAGTGCACTGGCTTGGTAATCATATCGTTAAATGGATTGAGAAAACACTATACTATGATAAATGGATGACTTTCTAATATGAGAGAAACTAGCTGTGGTGTGCCCCAAGGTTCAATCATGGGGCCACTGTTGTTTCTACTGTACATCAATGACCTAAATGGAGTATTAGCTAACGCATCATCCAAAATATACGCTGATGATATGGTTCTATATACCACTAGCAAAAATCCAGCAGATGCAACTGAGGTAGGTTGGGTTCTACTGTATAGAAATTTTAAAAAGTTACGTTTTACATAGTAAAACCCATGTCATTTTCATCAAACTTTCACAGAATACAGCAATTGTATAGTATTACACGTTTAAGTTTTAAAACTCACAGGATACTGTCCTCTTTTTTTTTTAAAGAATTGAAGTAACCATATTTTTCAGTATATTTCCTATGTAAATCAAGCTAATGTTAATTGGCTTATTTTACCTAATAAGTTTGGATAAACTGGACAAATCGTTAAATTACTCATTTAGAATTAGAGCGAATTACAAAGAGCCATTTTTGACTGATAATTAAGAATAATATATATATATATTACGTGGCTAGGCCTAACTGCACTCTATCGCAGCAAAAAAAAAAAAAAAATGATAATTAAGAATAATTAAAAATCAATAGGTGAAGCTACCGTGAATTGTAGGATATGCTTTAATAACCACAGCAGTCTGATAACAGTTAATGTAATTAGAAATTACATTGTAGGTTGACAGTACAACTAAGAGGCGGTCAAGTTGGCTTTATGGCGTTTATTTTGAACCGACATTTCGGGCTACAATTGCCCTTTATCAAGGTTAACTTTACTTGGTATTATAGATGGTTAGGTAGCTTGTGAGTCATAAGCGACTTATAGGTACTTACATTGATAATTATAAGTAATGTAACGTGAATACACTAACATCTAATTGATTGTAGATCGTTCAGAACATTACATGGTGATATTTCTGATGTCTAAAAAGGTGTCTAATTTTTTTTTAACTCGTACACATACGAAGATATAAGCTCGTGTTCGTATAATTATTGAACGATAAATCAACCAGTTCAAACCAAACACACCTGGGCTATCTATGTCTTCCCGTGGTTGAACAGGTGACTCAGATCTGACTGCTCCTAGCAGCAGCGCTACCCGAGAAAACATACAAAGAAGTGTTTCCTGGTTGGACGGAGGCCAGGAGGCCCCGGGGCGGCTCGAGGCCGGCTCTGAGGTCATCCTTCCCCGGCACTCAGTGAGGGGAGGGCCGGCGAGACAGGCGGAGGGTGCGTGCTCACAGACGGGGCCCTCTCCACGTCTTCACACACATACCATAGACGTCTATGCACATACTAAACACTCATTAGATAAACCCCCTTTGAATGGAAGTCCTTAAGAACATAAAAGAGTATTTACAGGACTTGAACATAAAAGAGTATTTACAGTATTTGATGATTGTAAAAGACGAGTCCTGGGATATTAACCTAGCTTTCAGAGTAACTGGTGCATGTCGACCTCTTTATTTCGTTTCTCATTAGGATATATTCATCGAGCATGGATTATGGGTGCGACTTGTGGTAAACTGTGTCTGAGGCATGTCGCCTCCAGACTGCCATGTTAAAAGCATATCCTACAATAAAGAATGGCGGCACCTGGTTATTTTCAAGTACTGGCAATCATCAATTCAAACTGGTTCCTTTAATCTATTCTAATACCAAATGAGTGAAATATAAAATATTATAGAGTTTGACATTTGGTTGAATTATATTGAAAATGTACTGAAAAATATAGTTTTCTTCAATTCTTTCGAAAACAAGGACAATGACCTCTAGCTTTTAAAACTTAAATGGGTAGTACTCCATATTTGCTATAATCTGTGAAAGATTGAAGAAAATGACATGTGTTTTATCATGTGAAATTTTTTTTTTAAGAACTTCTATATATTCTGTTATGATATTATCATTTTTATTTCTAAATCAGAAACTAACATGGTGACCCCCAATTCTTAAATAAGATATGTGTTCTACAACACCTTGACATTATCATATCCAACTTTCAGGAAAGTGACATGGGTTTTTATTTTCAAGACAAATTGTTCAATGTGCCTTTAATGACACTATAAATGTTTTCGTCCTTTAGCCCAAGAACAACATTGAATGAGGGCACAAATATAATGATGAATAAGTATTCATGATAGATATGTGCTGATTAGAAAAATTATTCGTGAAAAATCAAACCAACTTCACACATATCCAGGAGAGGTAACATGTGGGCAGAATGTAAAGTTTGATTAAAAAAAAAATCACAATGTATTATGTAGAATGCAGATTTTACACATATTATGGATATGTGTCCAAACTGCATTTTTTATATTGACTGAAACTCTTTGAAGGTAGGTATACTACGAGTTATTGGAGGAAAGATATTCCAGGTCACTGTTCCTTAATAACTTAGAGAGTTATAGTGTGGATTATTGCAGGTTATTGAGTTCCTCAAGTTTAATAAGAAAAATATCTCCTTTGTTGATACCTTTCTGTTATTTTTGCAGGAGATGAGACCATCTTGTACCTGGTCACGGTTACTGGCTGCATATCGGTCGGGAAGGTTGGGGATTCGGAGATCTTCCGCATTAATGCAGTTCACTTCATGTCGCTGCGGAATGTGATGATGGACGAGGAGAGGATCGTTGAGGTTCGCAAACTGCTCAGCTCGGGGACCTTCTACTTCTCGTGGTCTGCCTCGGGTGCAGACTTTGACCTCAGCCTCTGTGGACAGCGATTCTACCAATCCCGCGAGACTGACAACCGCTTCTTCTGGTAAGTACGGACTGCTGTATGAGTACAGATTATTATGTGGGTACAGACTAATGTGAATATAGACTATTGTATGAATACAGACTGGTGTATGGGTACAGACCACTGTATGGAAACAGACTTCTGTATGAGTACAGATTATTATGTGGGTACAGACTAATGTGAATATAGACTATTGTATGAATACAGACTGGTGTATGGGTACAGACCACTGTATGGATACAGACTACTGTATGAGGGCATATTATTATGTGGGTACAGACTAATGTGAATGTAGACTATTGTATGAGTACAGACTTGTGTATGGGTGCAGACCACTGTATGGATACTATTGTATAACTGGATGTTTTGACTCCGGACTTCACTCAGCTTCGCCTCATGAAGTCACTATGCCAAACTCCAGTCGTGGCATACGGTGGTCAAGATTAAAACGAATCAGGTTTTGATTTTATCCTGCCCTGTCTCCTCGATTTTGGAATATCACGTGATAACAATTCTGTATGCTACTAGTGGCATATAAAACTCCGTATGCCAGTCAGTGTGGCATATGGAAACTTAATGTTAAGCCTATTGAATTTTATATTAGGGGTAGGATAAAGACTGCTGTATGGATACAGACTATTATATGAGTACAGACTGTTTTATGAGTACAGACGGGTGTATGAGTACAGACTGGTATATGAGTATAGACTGCCATATGAGTACTAAAGAGGAAACCTATGAAAGTTTAAGTTCAAAGCTTGTATCCTATCGAGTTTGCATCACATAGTAATTCACAATCCGAAGCCACATGAATTACGTGACGATGCAAACAAGATGCTATTGAGCTCTGACCCAGAACATTCATAGGTTTCTGAATTTATCTCACCCTTCACATTGACTAATAGGATAACATTTGTGTCATAATCCCCCATTGGATATTTTTCCTAAATATCTCATGGGCGTTGGATACAAGTTCCCAATGTTGAATCTATGGAGAGAAAATATCAGGGGTGATGAGATAAAGATTGCTATATGATTACAGACTGTTAGTACAGACTGCTGCCTGATTATACACCTCTTTGTAAGTCATGCTATTGTTTTTCCCCGGAAGTAACTGAGGCCCAAATAGAAAAAAAATCCTTTTGCTTTTTCGTTAGGCTGGAAATAAAACAATCGTTATATCAGCGCATTCCTTTCATGGTAGATATCTATAACATATGAAATAATGTCTATATTGCTGCGGTTGATTGTATATGTTGCTGACATGCCAGGAACCGCACTTTCATGGTAAATATGAGTAATATAAGAAATAATAATAATAATAATAATAATAATAATAATAATAATAATAATAATAATAATAATAATAATAATAATAATAAAAAAATTTAAAAAATGTCTATATTGCTGCCGTTCATTGTATACAGGAATCGGACGCTGCACCTGCACCTGCAGCGCTACAACATCGAGGCGTCGGACTGGCTGCTGAAGGTGATGTGTGGCGGCGTGGAGATCCGCACCATCTACGCGGCGCAGCACCAGGGCAAGGCGTGCCTCATCTCCCGACTCAGCTCGGAGCGTGCCGGCACGCGCTTCAACGTGCGCGGCGTCAACGACGACGGGCACGTCGCCAACTTCGTCGAGACGGAGCAGGTACAACACCTATCGCATTTACCACATACTGTATGACATTGAATGCTTATTGGGAGCTGATGGAAACCAGCGTACTCTTCACTGAGCAGCGTACCCTCTTTATGTTACAAGGAACTGTGGAAAATGATGATGTAGTAGTAAACGGTTCATGGACGCCTTGAGCCCGGGACGATTTGAGCCCTGGACGCCTTGAGCCTTTCTGTGGACGCCTTGAGCCCACCCTGTGGACGCCTTGAGCCTACCCCATTTTGGTTTCCTTGAGCATCTACATGTAAAAAACTTTGAAAAGTGTACTTATACTGGTTTATAGTCATATATATACAACCCTAAACCTTACCCAACCCTTTTCTAACCCTAACCCGCTATTCAGAACTAAAATGAGGTAGGCTCAAGGCGTCCGCGGGGTAGGCTCAAGGCGTCCACGTTTTCGCGCTGACAGGAGGCTCAAACGGTAAAAGGCTCAAGGCGTCCAATTCCCCTAGTGAACCTATAGGAACTCTGCATACCCGGTGCATACAGATATGTCGTATGCGATGGGTTGCAATAAAATAGTGCATACGAAAAATAGTGCGTGCATAAAGCGAATTCGTATTGGCATGCCACCTGCCCGGAAAAGGTGGATGATAAATACACTATAGACTGGTTTCGGATAAAAGCGCTTGCATGCTCCTCGGATTTGACGGTACACAATAACGAATATCGTCGCATGCGCTCGGATATTACTATGCGTCAACTGCTCACCGCATGCTGCTGCTTGCATCTGAAACCGGTCAATATTGTGTATTTAGGGTCACGAGGCAAAACATCTCGTGTTTACCCGGGTGCTATATTGAATTTTAAAAAAGAGAATAATTACATCGCCAGTTGCTAAAGTGTCTCCTGGCCAACATCACACTGTTTCTGTATCATTATTTGGTTTCATAAATACTAATTGGGCAATATTCTATCGCCTTCATTCTCCAAGTGTCAGCATGTCCATCGACCTGAATAATTCGACGAAGACGTTCAGTTTCTATGTACTTATGCAGTATCTTGCATACTTAACGCACGTAGCTTCATTGTATCTTATCTCATTTTTTTAAACTTTTTTTTAAAAAATTATTATTATTTTTTATTATTTTTTTTGGCTGTGTTTAGAAGTGTATGTGCCTCGTATCTTTAATTCTTATCTCATTTCTAATTCTGATAAATCCAGGTGATATTCTTGGACGATCACGTGGCGTCCTACGTACAGTGCCGAGGCTCAGTGCCTCTCTTCTGGGAACAGCCAGGATTTCAGGTACACAAAATATGTTTCACATTTACATCAATTTCAATTAGTAATAAATAGTCTATTTAGATGATCGCAAAGACTTAAAACAATGAAATCTGGAAAGGACGGGAAATCACTCAAACAATCAATTACATGGGGTCACACTATACTAGTTCCGATGTTACTTTACCGATATTGCTCTTGTCCCTTTAGGTGGGGTCACACTATACTAGTTCAGATGTTACTTTACCAATATTGTTCTTGTCCCTTTAGGTGGGGGGCACACTATACTAGTTCAGATGTTACTTTACCGATATTGTTCTCGTCCCTTTAGGTGGGGGTCACACCATACTAGTTCAGATGTTACTATACTGATATTATTCTCATCCCTTTAGGTGGGGGTCACACTATACTAGTTCAGATGTTACTATACCGATATTGTTCTCGTCCCTTTAGGTGGGGGTCACACTATACTAGTTCAGATGTTACTATACCGATATTGTTCTTGTACCTTTAGGTGGGGGTCACACCATACTAGTTCAGATGTTACTATACCGATATTATTCTCATCCCTTTAGGTGGGGGTCACACTATACTAGTTCAGATGTTACTTTACTGATATTGTTCTCGTCCCTTTAGGTGGGGGTCACACTATACTAGTTCAGATGTTTCTTTACTGATATTATTCTCGTCCCTTTAGGTGGGGTCACACAAGGTGAAGATGTCGCGTGGCTACGAAGCTTCGGCTCCAGCCTTTGACCGTCACATATCCCTACTGAAACAGCACTACGGCCATCAGGTTATTGTCAATCTGCTCGGCATCAAGGAGGGCGAACACATGCTCAGTCAAATGTACCAGGTGAGTCACTAGTTAGCTATCCCCTCATTGGACTAAATTATGATAGCAATTCTGCAGCTCTCTGTTTTGTTAATGTGTCAAAAATGATTTGGCAGCTGCCTGGGTCAAATGATACCAAGATCGAAACTATGAGATGAGGACGACAGACAAGTAGGAAACACAGTGGCATGGCTGAGCCTCAGATCCTGACATCCCTGGACTTGCTATTCCAAGATTGTGGTTTTGAGTCCTACTGCAGCCACTCTTCTGCATCATCCCCGGCAGTGGTAGATTCACTACTATATCAAAGGCCAATGCTTCTCATACCATGTCTGTGTGGTGTGGGAAGTAAAAGAACTCTCACCTTGGTAAATGTGTAGGGGTGAGATTTCTACCTAAATTCATCACATAGTTTCTATCATCCTTGGGGCCACTGCTGTTTATCTTTTTTATTAATGGTGTCATTGAAATGCTGGAGCAGTTAGGTTTGTCGGTTAAATTTATTGCTGATCTAAATTCATCACATAGATTCGATCACCAACCTTGTGGTGTAGAAGAACCTTGAGAAAGTCTGTGTTTGAACGAGGCTTAGCTGTCGAAATAGGTCCTACTCCCACCGCGTGAAAAAAACACAAGGTCTGGTAAGAACCTGTAATGGTTAACTTGACGTTAAACATTTTTCCGTGGTAATCCACTTTTTCATATTCAGTATATGTAATTGCTTTTCATTGTGTCAAACAAAAATAATATTGATTCAGCCTCATTTATACCAATAAAACGGTGGTTTTAACCTCCCCACAGACCCTCAGCCCCATGCCATGGCTGACAAGAACATATTATCTAAGTTTTCTCGATGTCTCTGAGGCAGAAAAATCCACATGAAAATAGTTCCACTTTTTCCCTTGACCCTTACTGACATCCTTGGTTAAATCAAACCAACCAAACAACTGACATCCCTGTGATCTAAATTATCAATAAAGAATTTAAAAAAAAAAAAAAAAAATTTAAAAAGCAAGCTGAATTGAACTCGTATGTTTTGTTGTCGTTGGCAGAACCACCACAAGGCGTCGTCACACAAGGACGACGTGCCGCACGTCCTGTTTGACTATCACTCGGAGATCCGGGGCGGCAGTCTCAAGAACCTGGTCAAGCTGCGGGACCGCGTCAACAAACAGCTCAAAGAGTTCGGCTACTTCCACTGCTACAAACAAAACGTCACCTGGTATGCTCTCACACCACCTTGATGTCCAGAGATGGTAGCTTCCCCCTTTTTCATAGAAATCCACATTTTTGATTGTCAAGCTTGGTGGCCAAATGGTAGGGGTGTTCGCCTCGAGCATGGGAGGTCGTGGGATCAAACCCCGGTCGGGTCATACCAAAGACTTACACAAAAATGGTACCCACTGCCCATTCGGTTTAACACCCGCCATTAGAATGAGGAGATGGGGCAAGGGCCTGAGTGGAAGAACAGCTCTATAGCCGAATTCGGTGATTGTGAACACACAATAGTCCCTAATAAAAATTGCCAAAAAAACCCAAAAAGTATAAGGGACAGAGCCATTGTTAGTTCATGAAGCAGTCACCAGGTGGCCAGCAGTATGGCGCCCCAACTCGGGGAACAGAACCTGTATTCTGGCTCTTTTTCTTACAAGATTCAACTGGCTTTCAATGTTTTACCATGGTTCCCTTGACTCTCTACACCCATCCCAGAGGAAGATGACATAATGATTGAACCCAGGACGTGATGTTTTTCACAAGGAACACTTTATATACATATGTGAGCAAGGTTAGAGTTGTGACACTTCCCAGTTATCATTCACTTTTTTTCAACTCCATTAGTGAAGAACACCTACTCGGGGGGGAGGGGGTCAAAATGGTGGCACCTATGGATTATTCCCTATCTGCCCTATAGGCCTGTTGAACAATTCATGCTCGTACATACAAAACCCTTTTCTCTACGCCAATGAGACCCAGGGACGATGTGGGTCAACTTTATTCAATACCCGACCTTTTATCAGCTAGGACTGTCTTAGTGAGAGAGCTTGAAAAGTTTCAAACAATAAACCTCATACAAGTTTTCCTTATACCGTGTACTTTCGTCAGTATAAGTTATCCAATAGATCCCGAGCTTGTAAATGTAATTGAAAGAGGCAATTGAGGTAAAATTGTTCGACATATAATAGTATAATATTCTGGTTTCAGCCACCAGACAGGGTCCATCCGAACAAACTGCGTCGACTGTTTGGACAGAACAAATGCAGTTCAGGCCATGTTTGGTCTCGAGGTGAGTAAATTCATGTAGTATGATGTGCAATTGTTTGTTACCTTTTTTGTAATAATATTAATATCAGATTATGTTATATACCTTAAAAAATTTGGAGAGTCCGGCCTGGATCAAAAACCTCAGATGAAATTAGCGTTATGTGTATTTCAGGTAAACTGTAAACATCTCACTGCAGATTCTGCTGTGGGTGCTGAAAAGTCTGGCCTAGATCAGAAACCTCAGATGACATTAACATTATGTGTATTTCAGGTAAACTGTAAACATCTCACTGCAGATCTTACCGCGGATGCTGGAGAGTCTGGGCCTGGATCAGAAACCTCAGATAACATTAGCGTTATGTGTATTCGGGGTAAACAGTAAACATCTTGCTGCAGTTATGTGTATTCGGGGTAAACCGTAAACATCTCGTTGCAGATCTTACCGCGGATGCTGTAGAGTCTGGGCCTGGATCAGAAACCTCAGATAACATTAGCGTTATGTGTATTCGGGGTAAACAGTAAACATCTTGCTGCAGTTATGTGTATTCGGGGTAAACCGTAAACATCTCGTTGCAGATCTTACCGCGGATGCTGGAGAGTCTGGGCCTGGACCAGAAACCTCAGATGAAGACGCGCTTCGTGGAGGTGTACAAACAGATGTGGGCCCTGAATGGCGACCATGTAAGCCGCATCTACGCCGGCACAGGCGCCATGGGTGGCGGCAAGTCCAAGGTGAGTCTCCACAATAACACTGTCGTGTGGAACAACCCTAATGACAGCCACTCTAGTCTGTAGAGCCAGGCGGTTAAAATCAAGGTATTTATTTCTTGACCTGCAGTCTTCTCCGATGTGATCTATTCGTCAGTATGGGCAGAGGATTTAGGTTTTTTATATCAATAGTGGTCATAAGAAGAACTAGTGTGAAACGTATAAAGCTGAGTAAAGTATAGTATACAGTAAATATAGCTAAATGAATTCATGAATGATAGTTTTAACAAATCCTCTGAAAAAAAAGACACACTATCATATGCCTTCTTTCAATACAGCGAGAAATAGGGGAAGTATTTTTTTAAAAATACATCCATACATTAACTAAAGAATATTTAGTACATGGTATAAGTGTACACCCTCTGCTGTACCGATGTGTTCCACTGCTTGCTTAGCATCTCTAGATTCAATCGTGACCGTGGCTTTGGGTGTGACATAAAACAATTGATAAGACTCCTCATGTCGCTTAACCCATCAGAGACTAAGGTCTGCGTGTTACGAGTCTGCCTTCAGTTACAGGTCTCACAGATCACACAGTGATCCTGTGATCGCCGGCTTCGGGAATCCAACAAAATCTAATTCATCAGATATTCAATTCAAAGAGTTCAGTTGCCGGTATTTTTTTGATTGTCAATAATTACAAAAAACTAAGGGTACATTCATCTAGCTTTTGTGATGATTTAAACCTTGAATATATTATATATGGAAAACAGATGTGGGCTATTTTCTACGCAAGGATAACTTTCCAAATGCTAACGCTATTAGATTGTATGGTTAGGACGCGCATTGATATAACAGGATTACCTTGGCCAATACCGATGTCGGATGGTCGCCGCAGACTTCAGAAAAGCTGCTGCACTGTATATCAGGACACGGGCAACGATGTCAGGTGGTCATTGCCAAAGTCATTTGATGCACGCAGGCCGTCCTTTCTACACCTCCACCGTCTCAGTGGAACACCCGCTTTACACTCCCTTCGAGGCCATGGAGTATGAGTTCTTAATGTTAAGTCTGTGCAGATAAATTACGGGGTGAGATAAAACTGAGTACAATCACCAAGAGGACTGGATCATATGAATTTGATTATCCATCGTATACAAAGTCCTCATTGAAAATGTATTGGGATTCAGTAAATCACGACCCATTATATAAAACCTGTCAGATACCATAACTGTGGTATACAGCCTTCAAAACCAAATTTTCAAATTCCCTCTACTGGTCACTTTATTAGCTAGTTATTTCGGTTTGACCTGTAGGTCAAGACCAAAATATATTAGGGGAGACGGGGAATGGTATTTGCGGCTTACATTATAATACATTACAGTAATATATTCAGGAATCCTGAATAATTATACCCTCGATACCCTCGATACCCTGTGGTGAACTGGTCAGATGTGGTCCGCACCCGGCGACAGTAGTGTATTTTTATATATTGCGCAGGCACCCGTTACGGTTCAATGAATACCTACTAGCGGGTGGCGCCATGGGGGTGTGCTATTTTTGTTCAAACCAAAAGTATGGCAATGCCATATCAACTATTAATCCTTGTCTATAAGATTAGGCGTTAGCAACTATACTAAGCAATATATACACACAATAACCTGTCATCAATACTATTCTATAACAGAACATATTTGATGTTGAACCACCCGAAAAAATACAAACAAACAATCTTCTATAACATACACAAACACACACGATAATCAATGGTTTTATGGACAGGTGGCCGTAAACCACTAGTAGTAATACACCAGCATTAGCAGGAATATTATGACGTGAACCTCGAGTGGTTTACAGAACCACCTTGAAAAGAAAAGCCACCATTGTCTGTTGTATATATATTCTCTTATCTTCCTTTTTTCCTCTATCTTCTAGAGTATATTAAACCCAGGAATTGTCATTTCATCAGTAACAATAGGGACTATTCTTTTGCTCTACATCATAAAGGGAATATTTTTTCTATAATCGATGGCTTTGAGGCCATATACTATATATATGAGTTGCGTATGTACCATGGTTATGGTATCTGACAGTTTTTAAACAATGGGTAGTGCTTTACTGAGTGCCCATACATTTTCAACGGTGACTTTGTATACGAAGGATGATAAGCGCGGGCACGACACCGCCAGTCTGCAGCTTCGCCCACCAAACTCTTCCCCGGTTTCGGCTTACTCGGCTTGTCCCTCTCCACCATCATGTTAAAATGTCGCAGAATAAGTTGCTTCTCCTTCTCCTACCCAGTCTTGGACAGTAAAGCAAGTACAGTTACTGGTGAGTTGGGCAGGTATGGACATAGCTCCCCTCAAGGCCACACACAGAATAATGCTGGCTTCGTGTAAAACCTAGGTTTTAGATAATTAAGCTTCACCTCGAGATTTTCCAGTGGAAAAGATCCCGAGACGCTTAAGTGTAAGTGAAGGTTGTCTTGACATTTAAGACCCATGAAAAGTAATTTCTGGTTTGAACAGTGTTTGTTGTTGTTGGTTTTTTCCCCCTAATTTTCTTTATGTAAAAGGAAGGCTTGTTTTTCTTGCATAAAACAAGGATAGTTATTGAGCCGTTTATTGACTCTGATAAAACTAGTTAGATTTCCCACAGACCATCAGCCCCACGCCGTTGTTCATTCCATTTTTTTTCTTCACATTTCCTTGGTCTCTGAAGCAGCAAATTCCTTATGAAAAATATTTTTACTTAATACTGACCCCTTGAAGTCCCTATGCACACAACTACAAAAAAGGAGACATTTCTTGTAAAAAAAAAACCATTGGGGAGTGAGGTGAAGGGGGTATTCAAAAGTATTTTTAGACATTTTCCAAAAGATAAAGACTGTGAATAAAGATGCATTCAACCCTTTCACTCCTGAAAATGCATGAAGGCATTCCCGTGACAGATCCTGAAGATGCCTCCAGGCATTTTTGGATAGTTTAAGAAAATGATGATATGAGGAGAAATAGTTTAATTATTTTTTCAGAATATATAACATCATTCTAATTAATTGTGGGTTAGAATGATTTATGTTGAGTACGTGGCTAGGTCTATATAGTAAAGCAGCTTCCGCTTGAATGAGCTCGATGTCTGTTATCGGCTACGTCATCGGAGACTGGTCGATTGTGACGATCATAGTGACAGCAGCGTAATCTTGGCGATTTGCTTGGTGTCAATTGTTGACAAATCGGTTTGTGAGTCACAAATTGGGCTTGTCATGTGTTGTCATGGAAGGGGCATGACAGCTACAAAAAATGGTTAGAATGATGTAGTCAAGGAAACTATGGGCACCATTGTGATATTTGCTAAGTGCATACGGCATTGCACAGTCGTATGTTTATAGATGCAGGCTTCAAGCAGGCTGCTTCAAAATTATGATAAAGACTTTGTGCATGACACAACTGCAAGAGTGCAAAATTTATTGAGTTAGCCTTAAACCTACCTGTCAACTTAAGGCAGTGACATGTATTCTTGCCTCAAGGCATCACCGGCCCAGGGCGGATGATGTCTCAATTCATCACCCGGCATATTTGTTTTAACAAGGAAACAATTCATCAATAAACTTAGAATTTGCATAGAATGTAGGTCTAACATCAGATTTCAGATTTCTTGACAAAAGAAATGAAAATACTATTAAGGATGCCGTATCATATCACGTGATAAGCCTTAGAATTCTGAGTTCAGATAACTATGTCCCTATCCACTAGAACTATAGACATGCACTAGTAGCCGTCCCTTTTTTTTGCCAGATCAAAGATGGCTTTTGAAGTGTCATAAAATGGGTTTCAGACATAGGCCTACAATAAAACCCCGCATAAGCGGGCATCCCCCGATCCTGGCCAAAGTGTATGCTTATGCGGTGTGTCCACTTATGCAGGGTTTCCAGGTTTTTATTAGTTATACATTTAATGCATCCCTGACATCAGGAGCTTTAATTTGATACTAAATACACATACCTTTCATAATGTCTATTAAGGTTCATCTTATCTAGAAAAAAAAATCTTCTAAGATCGTTTTTTCTGATGCGCGCGGTGATGAGAAACAAGTAGGTTTTTTTGAGTGGCCTAAGATTCATTTTTTCTTTGCAATTGGTAATTAGATACGAAAGTCAGTTTCAAAAGTGGTCAAACGGAAAGTTAACTAATTAAATGAGTTTTAGATCACGTCCTCGCTAAATGACCAGTACTTCTATGATTATATATTACACAATATTCATGTAAATACAAATCTAGTAATTAGGCCCCAAACTAGCCGACTAGCAGGGGCCTGTTGAATAATCTAAGCTCGTACATGAAGACCCTTTTCTGTACGCCAACGAGACCTAGAGAAACGTCATTCAACACTTATAGACGACCTTTTGGATAGCTAGGACTGTATTTGTGAACAAACGTGAATATTATTAAACAATAACCATTGTAAGAGGTCGCCTTGTACCCTGTACTATCATCAGCAGAAATTATTCAACAGGCCCCAGGTCTCCATACATAGTCACCGAGATCTAGTTATCACTATATGTAGTACGCACATCCTTCTTGCACACCTGGCTAAGTAAGAAAGATTACTCCCAACCTTTGAATCGAGTTTAAAGATGATTGTTCCTCAATGACGATTGTTTCAACCCGTGTTTGTAAGATCTAAAAGTTCGTCTTTTTTCTAGGGCTATCATCGGCCCATGCAGGTATAAAAAACAAGTTCTCAGTTTGTGTGTGCCATATTTATACAGTCTACTCTCTGGTGATGATGGGATCCGCCCGAGTCTATCCCTGGGGCTAAATGGTTATCCTGGTTAGTTGTAGCTTGATCCTGCAGTGAATATAATTGCATCCCCTTTTTCCACTTGGATTTAAAAAATTTGGATTCCACTATATGGGAGAAATAACCCAATTTTCCCTCGTTGTCAACGATTCTGGTAAGATTTCCATATTTGTAGTTTATCATACTTTATTTCAAAATGGGTGCTTTGTTATATTCTCTATGATAGAATATTGATAAACTTGCTTTGTGTGCTAAATTGATTCTAATGTTTTGGCGAGCCTAATACTAGCGTTAAACAAAACCCAGTGAAAAGTTAAGGCCATGCATTTTTATGCTAACATTTGATGTGATGTTGCCTTCTAAGAAATATCTTATTTTCAAATATGTGGATAAGATTTATTTTGCGCATTGCAATCATAATATGACTGTTAGTTACCCTCTACTGGAATAAATATCATCAATATCACCTTCAGTTTTGACCATCGGGCTTTAATCAATGGAAATAATTCAGTCCTGTGCACACAGAAACTCTTTGAAATTAGATGCTAACGTTTTAATTTATAGATCATGTTAACTACTTTTGTGGTTTGTTTAGATCAATTACATAACGACATAACAATTCACCACAAGGCGTTCTTCCATTGTGTGCCGAGACAGACTGGACAAACAGGACAAAACAACATATAACACAGAAAAAGGGAAACTAATCAATGAATTGTTATGTCGTAATTGTTCTCTGAATAAAAAAATAAAAAAAAGGGCACCCAGTCAGCATTTCTACATCTATAGAACACATTATCCATATCAAAGGACCCGGTAATGAAATACAACAATATAGTTACTTGCTCTTCCTAAATATACTGGAATAATATTACAGTACATTATAAATACAATACAAATATCACCAAAAGTACAGGGAATGCAAGTTGTAATACGGAATGTTGGTACCAGTAGGTGCCTGATTCTGATCGAAGAAGTATGGCTTCCATGGATAGTGAATATTTTTCTAATATTTCTGGTTTTTTTAAATTGATTGTCTATATGATTGTATTTCTGGCGAAAGAGAAGAATATCCATGAAACTCCCTTGCTGTAAATTTTGCAAGGAAAAATAAAAAAACCCTGACGAAATAACACCTTTTATTTTCCAGGCAGGGGACGCCGCTCGGTCTGCTACGCGAACAATTCAGAACAACTTTCTGGACACGAGCAAACAGGAAGCCATCGACATCCTGTGTCTGGGCAACACGCTGCGTGGGGACCTGGCTGACAAAGCCCGGGCTCTTCTCTCCAACAGTAGTCTACATGGTAAGGGCCTGCTCCACCGGGCCGGCGACATGGCACGAAAAGAGCCCCGCGCGGTGCCCGAGTTAGCTCAAGTGTTAAGAAGGAACTGTATGAAGATCTATAGATACTGAGTATATGCCATGAGTTATGGTGTTTTTTTTTTGTTTTTTTTTGGTTATTTCAATCTTTAGACTACATGGACATCAGTCGGAATAAGACTGGTTTTAGCGTCCATGCAGTGGACGACTTACAGACCTTGATATAAGATACCTTCAGAATAAAGTTCCCGGTTGTAGAGTAATCTAATGGGGCAAAGCTGAGTGAGATTACGTAGTAAACCAAAATTATATCAATGTCAGTAGAACTCGATTGATAGCAAAAACCATATCTAGATATTGTATCTCTCCCAAAGAACATTTTGACAGGTGATTTTTCATATTTAGTGTTTCGTCTGGTGCTAATTCCATCGAGCGACCGATATATGCGGAAACCTGTTGAAATAAATCCACCATGAAAGATCGAGCGGGATCAGAAAAAAATCGTATAATTATAACTGGCGGTGGAAGCGCCCAAGTTTTTTTTTCTGATAATTTCGGGTGCTAATACGATTTATAACCTGAGTACATCCACCATGTAAGGATATTGATATATGATATTCTTCCGTATATTCCGAAGAGACCAGAAACTTTCTCATGAAACCTTAGTCCGGTGGAATCAGCACTTTAACCTTTTTTTGTTCGTATAGCTGCTCCGAACATCTTGAAGATGATGATCGGTCGCCACCCTGACTACACGGTGACGCAGAACCTGCAGGTGTCCGTCGGCACGTGGAACGTCAACGGGGGCAAGCACTTCCGCAGCATCGCCTACAAGCACGAGTCCATCACCGACTGGCTGCTCGACCTGCCCAAACTCACCCTCAACTCAAGACCAGGTAACTCCAGCCTCTTGTGGGTTTTTTTTCGTGTTTTTTTTTAAATTAAAAAAAAAAAAGAAATTATTTTGGTGGGGGGAGCAATCTTTATTCACTCTTGGATAACATGGAGTACAAACGTTTCATGGTATTTCAATGAACAATTAGTTAACATTTTAGCTTGCATTTTTGCTCATAGGCGTGTCCAGTGTTTTGTAATGCAAATTGATCCATTTTTTGTTATTATGATTAAAGAAATTGTCCCTATACCACTGCCTATACTAAACGTTTTTCTGACTAAGTTGCCGAGATTGCCAGACTCTAATCCTCTTAAGGTTTTCATCCTTAGCTAGCCACTGTTCTCCAAAAATATATAAAGAAGGTAACTATGTTTTGGAGGAATTTAAGAGCATTATAACAAGGATACGGACTTTTATGAAAATAAATTTTCCTGAGACTTTATGATTTTATTGAATATTTTGCCATTGATACTCTTTCAAAAGAGAGAAAATGTTCTTTTTGATTCTCTGCCATATAATTGAAAGAACGCTGTTTAATTGAGGATAGAATGAAAAAGTAAGTGTTTGCATAAGTCATATGATTATGAAGGAAGGTGTATAGGATAACATAATACGTAATCTGAAACCACTTAGTAATATTTGTTGTCTTTTTCAGATTTATTAAGTGAAAATATGGATATAAATACGCCCACAGATATCTTTGCAATTGGCTTTGAGGAAATTGTTGATCTCAACGCCAGCAACATTATGAGTGCCAGGTATGTAATGCTCTGAATCTCATTAAAGTTATAGATACGAGGCAGGAACACTTCTACACACCAAAAAAAAAAAATTGAATCTCATTAAAGTGCGTGTTCCATTCACCCAATGAAATTTAACATCGTCGATGGTTGGACAATCATGATTATTCCAGAGCCTACCAACAAAATAGTGCCAACTGACGTCCTGCAATCGCCGGATTCAGGAATCTGACAAAATATGATTCATCACATATTCATTTAAAAAAGTTCAGTTGGTAGTATTGTTTTGATTGTAAACAATTATAAAAGTGGCTGTACATTACCTAGATTTTCTAATCACATACTATCTATTACAATCTTCATGGATATGAGATACAATGTTATGTTAATTCCTGTTCAGGCTAATCAATTGAAATATTCAAAATTTCATCCAATTACAACATAGGTAAATGGGATTGGTTGATTGAATGTCAAATTTAACTGTGCACAATATATTGTCATCCACTCAGCACATCAAACCAGAAGGAGTGGGGAGCCTTTTTGCAGAAATCGCTCTCGCGGGACAATAAATATGTGCTGCTGACCTCAGCGCAGCTCGTCGGAGTGTGTCTGTTCATCTTCATCAGGCCCCGCCTCGCCCCACACATCAGGTAAGCGTTGACCCATAAATATCACATGATCGAAAAATTATCCTCCTACCATGTCAAATGGAAGAACTGGGGCAAACCCAGAATTTGTCAATAAAGCAAATTTAAAAAAAAGGGGGGAAAAAGAGCACTTGACTTGTAACCCCAAGGTTGTGGGACTTTTTCAGTTCGAGTCCCACTGCAGCCACTTTTCTCCTTCATCCATAGCAGTGGTAGATTAAGTGCTGTATCAAAGGCTAGTCCTTTTCATACCATGCCTATGTGGTGTGGGAAATGTAAATGTGTAGGAGTGAAATTTTTACCTGGATTCATCGCATAGATTTGAGTACCACTATTGTGGCGTAAAAGAATTTTGGGATAATGATTCTGAAAAGGACCTTTAATGGTTGACTGGATGTCAAATCAGACTACCAACAAACAAACAAAAAATCTTTTTACTTTTCTTGCTAAGTCATGTAATAATCCCGTCTAGTATTCATATAGAACGACTTGACCATGCTGTACAAGCTATAAACTGAAATGGGAATTTAGGTCCGTACGGAGTGAGGCGTTTAGCCGAGTTCCATGTGAACCATAAATTCCCATTGAATTTCGTAGCTTGTACAAGTATGGTAAGTTGTCCTCTATCAATTATATACCCAAAATTTATATTTAAAAAAACAAACATGTCTAGGCCACTCAAAAAGACACTTGTTTCTCATCACCGCGCGCATCAGCAAAAACGATTTTAAAAGATTTTTTTTTTATTTTGGTTAAAATAAGATGAAACTTGATAGAAATTATGAAAGGTATATGTATTTAGTATCAAATTAAAGCTCCTGATGTCAGGGATGCATTCAATTTATAACCAGTATAAATCTGAAAACCCATCGTAAGCGTACACCCCGCATAAACGAATACTTTGGCCCGGAATGGAGGGTGTCCGCATACACAGGGTTTTACTATGTGTTTGAAGCCCATTTTATGACACTTCAAAAGCCATCTTTGATCCTATTTTTCATGGCTTGGTGATGAGAAATAAGTTGGTTTTTTTGGAGTGGCCCTCCCCATGCAGATCAGGGTTCCATATTTTGCAGTACGGAACCCTGTTCCTTACGGTATCATTAGATTATATGATGCAGTTAAGATATAAATACTTCATGGATATAATAAATATGATTTTCATCACAACCATTTTTTTCACTTTTCTCACTCAGAGACGTTGCAGTTGACATAGTGAAGACTGGACTGGGAGGAGCAGCTGGGAACAAAGGGGCCGTGGCCATTCGCTTCCTCGTACACCGGACTTCGGTTTGCTTCATCTGCAGCCACTTCGCAGCCGGGCAGAAGGAGTGGAAGGAGCGCAATGCTGACTTCCATGAGATCTCACAGAAAGTCTGCTTCCCCATGGTAAAACTCACTTTGTTTACCTGTTGAGATCTCTCTATTGTTCCCCAGTCTCTGTGAGACTTAAAAGGAACTGCATCGAGATCCATAATCGCTAGAAATATGCCATGAGTTTTGGTTGTTGGTGATCTCACGCGGTAAAACAGTCAGATTTCGTTGTGAACCAAAATTAATGGCATATTTTCAGTGGTTATGGATCGAGTGCAGTTCAGATTTTATCTCACCACTATCACTGACTAATTTGCTAACGTTTGTGACATCATCCAACATTGACTGTTTTTCTACAGTACCCGTTGAGTAGGAGTTCCCAATGTTAAGTCTATAGGGTAAAATACCAGGGATGAGATGAATAGGGTAGGCCTCAGTTTAAAACTACCACCACAAGGTCATCTTACGTTTCGTTTTATTTTCATTGATTCTTTATTGACATTAATTTGATGTGGTCATATTCTTGGTTTACATATCTCAGAAAAGTAATACCAATAAATAAGGCATTACTGTCAGCCTTGGTGTCAGTCGTCAGTTGTTTCCGCATTGCCGTCAGTTGTCAATGACCTGTAATCCCAAGGTTGTGGGACTTTGAGTCCCACTGCAGCCACTCTTCTCCTTCACTCCCAGCAGTAGTAGCTTTACTGCTATATCAAAGGCCAATCCTTCTCATACCATGTCTATGTTGTATGAGAACTAAAAGAACTCGCACCTTGGTAAATGTGTAGGGGTGTGATTTCTACCTAAATTCATTTCATAGATTCAATCACCATCAAACCCATAGTAAGCCTAATAGAAATTATTGGACATTAAAATACCGAAACAACAAACAACAGCAGTCCTCAATGATTACCCAGTTGTCTGACAAGCCACTTCACACTTGGTGTCAGTTCTTCAATGATTACCCAGTTGTCTGACAAGCCACTTCACACTTGGTGTCAGTCGTCAATTGTTGCCAAGTTGTCTGACGTTCCACTCTACACTTGGCGTCAATTGTTGCCCAGTTGTCTGACGATCCACTCTACACTTGGCGTCAATTGTTGCCCAGTTGTCTGACGATCCACTCTACACTTGGCGTCAATTGTTGCCCAGTTGTCTGACGATCCACTCTACACTTGGCGTCAATTGTTGCCCAGTTGTCTGACGATCCACTCTACACTTGGCGTCAATTGTTGCCCAGTTGTCTGACGATCCACTCTACACTTGGCGTCAATTGTTGCCCAGTTGTCTGACGATCCACTTCACACTTGGCGTCAATTGTTGCCCAGTTGTACATAGCACTCAGATGACAACATCAGTCATTAGTCTGTCAGAGTGGATGGAGCTGGTCTTTTACATTGTACTTTCAGTAAAATAACCACCTCGCCAGAACGACGATTTCATCCCAGTCCCTAAGAATAGTCGTGATAGTGGGAGTTTAGTTATCAAAAATGGCAGTTTTCCACTTTTCCATGGAAATATAAGTTTTCATTTCTAGTATATAGAATCGCTTTTCCTCGTGTAAAATAAAGATAATATTAATTAATATGTAGGCCAATAGAACAGTGTTTTGAACCTTCCCACAAACCCTCAGTACCATGCTGAGGCTGACACCGCCATGTTTTTCACGTTTTCCCCTTCTTTTTTTATACCCCCACCTGACATCCCACTGTATCTTTTTATGGACCAACAGTGAGAAAATGATTGTATACAGGGATGCCAGTTTGTAGGATTTTGCCTACATTTTCATTTTTAGTCTCAAAGTGATAAAAATTTCAAGAAATTGTATGTTTTGAGAACAAAATAGACTCGAGGTTTCCTAAAATCTAAATCTTAGATAAACTTGTTCTGTAATCTTTCAAAATTCCGAATTTAGCTACCCCGATCACACTCAGTTAGAGGCCCTATGGATCCAAGTGCTCCAACCTAGAGCTGTAGTATGGTAGGATTCCTGTAGGAAATGCTCCTACGGATAAGGCAAACTTGAATACTGACATCTGATTGGCTTAAAATATGTCATGTGAGAATAAAATTATTGAAGCCATACCAAGTGTAAAACAAATATCAGAGGAATGCCTAATGAATTTGTAAAGATATTCTGCAGAATATAGAACTTATTGTGTGGTAATCTTTCTTAAATGATTTTCTTTGAAGAGTACTCCATTTAGTGCAGAACTAGATATACCCACTCTCGTAGCAGATATCTAGATGTCCTATACTGGCCATCTAGGCCCAAGGATCTGCTAGGAGAGTGATGGGGATTCCCCATACACCATGTGCGTTTTAGGTGATACATAGACTGGCCTCAGTCTCCATGTAGGAATTTTTTCTGACCCTAACTGGCATCCCTGTTGTATATAGCACATTGTATACTATACAGGAACTGGTTAACTGCATGTTGAAGATAATCAGTACAATTGTCGAGCAGACAATATGAAGACAGTCGGTGTGTTTTTCTATTTTTCTGTGTCATAAATTGGTGAAATGTGTTTCCAGTCACGTAATGACATACTTCGTACACCACCAGGTGTCATACTTATATAGAACTGTATCGAGAATCGTATAAATAGACAATACTCCACGAGTTTGGCTGGGGCGCAATTGTCATCGAGGTAAAGCCGAGTGACGATTATGGCACAGCCAAACGAGTGGAGTATTGTCTATTTTGTGATTCAAGTGCGGTACTGGGCTTATCTTACCCCTTTCTATCATTTAAATAACATCACAACTTCAGAATAATCAGAATATACTTAGCAAATCCACTATGCCACAGCCGTGGCGTAGTATTGTAACTTTACCAGCGTGATCGTTGAGTATATTTTTCTAATGTTATTCCTATGGCTAAACTTGTACCAGGGGTGAGATAATATCGTAAAAATGGATGAGTTTTAATCTTGGCCACTGTATGCCACAACTGGAGTTTGGCATAGTGACTTTGTGAGGCGAAGCCGAGTGAAGTCCGGAGCCAAAACTCTAGGAGTGGCATGTGGTGGCCAAGATTAAAACAAATCAGATTTTGATTTTATCCTACCCCATCTCCTCGATTTTGGAATATTACGTGATAACAATTCTGTATGCCACTAGTGGCATATAAAACTCTGTATGCCAGTCAGCGTGGCATACGGAAACTCAATGTTAAGCCTATGGTATTTTATATTAGGGGTAGGATAAGGGTATAAACCCGACATGGGTAGGAGTGGGTGGTATACTAAAAGGAAACTCACCTGATGAAAATAACTTGGTCCCTACTCCACCGAGTTTGACCAAGGATTAATTCACAAAGCGAAGCTGAGTGAATTACGTAGCAGCCAAACAAGGTGGAGTGCGGACCAAGTTATTTTCATTAAATGGGTTTCTGACTTAATTTTTACCTCGTATAACATTATTGATTAATAAAATAAATCACCCAATCATCTACCTTCACGGCTGTGGAGTATGAGTTCCCAATGTTAAGCCTTTGGAGAAAAATACTAGGGTGAGATAAATATTTCATACGGCCTTAGGTAATAATAACATCTAAACGACTGTCCATACATATTTTGTAGCTTGTGGTTTTCCTACTGTATGAGACCGTTCTCCATCTCTGTATAAAGTAGAATGACCGACACCGAACTAAATGTGTTTCGATGCACCAACATTTGTAATGTGTTTAATTTCTGTACAAATACACTTTGCTCATTTGCCTTTCTCACTCTTTACTGTCTCCTGTCTTATTCAGGAATTCTGCAAGGTAGGTTTGACTTGAGCTGGTCAGCTGGTTGGCTTAACATGTGGGCTGTGCTGTCCCTGGACATAAAAAACAATCAATGGTGATGTGGACAGGTGGCCGTAAACCACCAGAGGTTGACGGCAAGTAATGCACGCATAGTAATACACAACGTCAAACTCAAGTGGTTTAGAGAGCCGCCTGTCCACAAAACAATCGTTTGTTGTATTTATTATCCATCTTCTCAAGTGAATCAAACCCAGGAATTGCCAAATTAAAGGGTATATTCATAGGGAGATTTTTTTGCTCTATACCAGAAAGGGACTATTTTCCTGTATGTAATGGCTTTGAGGCCACATACAATGGATTTGAATCTGTATATAATGATTGTGGTATCTGACATTTTTTAAACAATGGGTAGTGGTTTACTGAGTCCCCGTGCATTTCCAACGGGGACTTTGTATATGATGGATAATAAATAGTCCGGCAGTCAGGTTCTCTGGTAGGCACTGTACGTTCGAGTCAACTAACGTGGTGTCTGGGCCGTCTCCAGCCTGCTGTCTCCTTTGCATGAGCACTCTCGCAGGTTTGGGCTGTCCCGGATAAAACTAAATACTCAACACTTGCATCGCTAGTTTATCTTAGATGATATCGAAGCATGATAATTGGTAATGAGTTGAACTTAAATAGCGTTTTGATTTATTTCATCAATAGTTTTTCTAAATAAAATTTATAAAATTTTATAGCAAATCAATGTGATATGGAATGCAGTTGATTAGAGGGCTTGCAAAAAATGTACGACTATTATTTTTAAATCCTCGCTCACCTGCTCACATTCCCACTCAATTATAAACTTTTGTAACCATTATTCATAATAACAGTAGCGCACGGAATTATTGGTTTATTTATTTTCTTGTTATGACGCAAATCACGAGCAGGAATATAGCATAAAGGCTTCGCCACATGCATGTTTATGACTTGCTGAGTTTATTCATTTTCATTACAAGCATGTCACGTCATGATTTAAGGCACTCGTTGTTTCGTATATGCATCATTTAAATAAATGTGTAAGGGCAGAGATGACATTAGGCCATTTTCAAACACTGATAATTCGAAATCATGTCGCAAATAATCGCTATGAAATAAAAGCAAGAGATAAAATGTTGTTTAAAGATTATAAACTAGGAAAATCAGAAACCTATACCTTTTACTTAGACGAGGTTGTAGTTCTAGTGTAGCTGGGGTGTAAAATGAAGTCGAAACTATCATAGCATTAACAATTAACAACTTATTGGTATTTGAATAGGAAAAAAAAACTTTTCGGTATTTTACATGTTTCAGTATTTTATGTTTCAATATTGTACATGTTTCAGTATTTTACATCTTTCAGTGTTTTATTGGTTTCAATATTTTACATCTTTCAGTATTTTACATCTTTCACTACTACACATCTTTCAGTATTTTACATCTTTCAATATTTTACATGTTTCAGTATTTAACATGTTTCAGTAACTCACACGTTTCAGCATGTTACATGTTTTAGTATTTTACATGCTTTGGTATGTCGTGTACCTCAGTGTTTTATATTTCTCCACATTCTTCATGTGTAGTGTTTTATCCGTTTTAACCACCTACTGAAGTTTGGGTTGTACCACAGTACAAGACCTGTACTAATATCTAGGTACTATCTAACACTGCAGGCTCGCACCATCTGGTCACATGACTACATCTTCTGGTGCGGGGACTTTAACTACAGGATCGACTTGCCCAACGCCGAGGTCAAGGAGCTGATACAACAGGAAAACTGGAGCGCGCTGCAGGCCTGCGACCAGCTGCTCAAACAGAAGGAAGCAGGCAACGTATGTCTCTATCTAGGTTGACTCAGTGGTTAAAACACTAAACTCGTAATCATAATTTTGTGGGTTCGAATCAAACTCAGCCACCTTCCACCTTCATAGATTTACTGGTATATCAAAAGCTAGTCCTTCTATACCATGTCTGTGTGTTGTGTGGTGTGCAGCCGCCTTTCTTCTTCATCACAAGCAGTGGTAGATTTACTGGTATATAAAAAGCTAGTCTTTCTCATACCATGTCTGTGTGTTGTGTGGTGTGCAGCCACATTTCTTCTTCATCACCAGCAGTGGTAGATTTACTGGTATATCAACGGCTAGTCGTTCTCATACCATGTCTTGTGTGTTGTGTGGTGTGCAGCCACCTTTCTTCTTCATCCCCAGCAGTGTTAGATTTACTGCAATATCAAAGGCTAGTCCTTCTCATACCATGCCTGTGAGGCTGTGTGGTGTGGTGTGCAGCCACCTTTCTCCTTCATCCCCAGCAGTGTTCGACCTACTGCAATACCAAATGATTAACCTTCACGTAACATGTGTATGTGGAAGGGGAATTAGATTCTCTCCTCAGTAGATGTGAAGGGGCGGGATTTCTCCTTGAATTATCTCATAGTTTTGATCACCAAACTAGTGAGAAAAGCTGAACCTTGAGCTATTCCATATGCACTGAGGGTTTCCTGGGATGTTAAACGAAACCAGTGAGCCTATCATCATTGGATCTAGGGTTAAATTCTGTCGCAAGCTTCATATTTCTTACATTACCATTATGTGCTGCCAGGGGGTATGTTTGTCTCTCTTTAGATGATAACTTAATTCATCTCATAGATTCGATCACATCAAAACTAAAGTAAGCCTACTAGAACATGTTGGGCATTAAACTACTCAAACAAACAAACTTTTGATGATACACTGGCCATGGTACTTACATCTTTATGACTGCCATGCTAAATGTAAAGAACTTATTCATTTCAAGAAGGCAGCTCAAATAAATATTTAAGTAAAGTAATGTAATGTCATAACATATGTTAAGTTACACATTAATGTTGAATCCCTCGAAAATCAATCTGAAAAGCTGAGCTTTGTTTATTAGGAAGTTCCTATCAGTAAACATAGCAATAAGAGAGATCACCTATGCTCCCTGTAGGTGTTCAAAGGCTTCGAGGAAGGCGAGGTGAAGTTTGCACCTACCTACAAGTATGACCTGTTCTGTGATGACTACGACACCAGCGAAAAGCACCGGACACCAGCGTGGACAGACCGCGTCTTGTGGAGACGCCAACCACTCCCCAGGCACAAAGGTGAGTGACGCGGTGTACCGTAGAGCTGCTCTTACACCGGCCACCCCGCACGCGGTGCCTAGAAGCTTGACTGTTTATGGTTGGTTGCCTGCCTTTACGCATCCAGTTTTAATAATTACTAGTTATAGATCAGGAGGAATCAAGGAGCAAAGCTTTACTATATGGTTCACTTAATACATATTAGTTTTAAAATTTTCTTTTTTCATATTATTTGTGAAATTGTATTCAGTTTGCTTGAATTTAAACAAGTGGAACTTCTATGTGTTTAGGTCTGTGTACAACATGATTTTGCAGATTGTGAACTCATAATTTCAGCAAGAGCTCTTTGGTTCCTTCAGATCTATAACGTAGACTGTGAAAACTGAACAGAAATCTCCATCACCTTATCATTAGAACCTTTGTTAAAAGTTTCGCAATTATGAGGAACTCATTGAATTTACAGGCATATTAAGTGCATTTGTCGCTCCTCTGACCTTTAGTATTATATCTTCACTTTATTTCCTTAGAGGTCAGCATGTATTTTACTAATAATACTTTTTATGATCGGACATAGATGTTATGTTTTCTAGATATATATCTGCATGTGTACATCTCATTAAAACCCAATGGTGCAGTGTATATTGATACCTTGTAAGAATTTATTTATAGACAATAAGTTTATTCCTCATGTTTTCACCTTGTAAGTTGTTCTGGTAGCATCCTTGGTTGTCCTAGTGACTTCACACCCATAGCTGATCTTCATGTTGTCTGTGTTTGTCAGAAGATACCTTGGTGGCAGCTGACGCGGCAGGAGTGTGTGGTAAGTTGATGGTGGTAGTATAATCGCAAACTGCATCACTGTATAAAATTGCAATCAGTGATTGCTGAAGGTATTAGGTATATCATATTCTCTTACATATAACTATATAGGCTTGATTTAGTTTGGTGTCATGGAACTGCAGAATTTGCCTTTGCATTTTCCCCTTCATCAGTATTTGTAGGTAGCAACATCATGGAGTTTTTGATAAGGAACACAATGCATTTATAATAATCCCATGATTGAAAATAGGGCCAGTCGCAACATGCTCTTCTGACATGGTGTATACAGAAATCACCCTTCTGATGGTCTGACAGTGTATATACAGAAATCAACCCCCTGATGATCTGACAGTGTATATACAGAAATCACCCTTCTGATGATCTGACAGTGTTTATACAGAAATCACCCTTCTGATGATCTGACAGTGTTTATACAGAAATAACCCTCCTGATGATCTGACAGTGTATATACAGAAATCACCCTTCTGATGATCTGACAGTGTTTATACAGAAATCACCCTTCTGATGATCTGACAGTGTATATACAGAAATCAACCCCCTGATGATCTGACAGTGTATATACAGAAATCAACCCCCTGATGATCTGACAGTGTATATACAGAAATCAACCCCCTGATGATCTGACAGTGTATAGACAGAAATCAACCCCCTGATGATCTGACAGTGTATATGCAGAAATCTACCCCCTGATGATCTGACAGTGTTTATACAGAAATCACCCTTCTGATGATCTGACAGTGTTTATACAGAAATAACCCTCCTGATGATCTGACAGTGTATATACAGAAATCACCCTTCTGATGATCTGACAGTGTTTATACAGAAATCACCCTCCTGATGATCTGACAGTATTTATACAGAAATCAACCCCCTGATGATCTGACAGTGTTTATACAGAAATCACCCCCCTGATGATCTGACAGTGTATATACAGAAATCACCCTTCTGATAATCTGACAGTGTATACAGAAATCAACCCCCTGATGATCTGACAGTGTATAGACAGAAATCAACCCCCTGATGATCTGACATGGTGTAGACAGAAATCATCCCCCTGATGATCTGACAGTGTGTATACAGAAATCAACCTTCTGATAATCTGACAGTGTATACAGAAATCAACCCCCTGATGATCTGACAGTGTATATGCAGAAATCAACCCCCTGATGATCTGACAGTATGTATATACAGAAATCAACCCCCTGATGATCTGACAGTGTATATGCAGAAATCAACCCCCTGATGATCTGACAGTGTTTAGACAGAAATCACCCCCCTGATGATCTGACAGTGTATATACAAAAATCGCCCTCCTGATATTATATTATAGGGTGTATAGGCTATCCATTTGGCATCGTAAATAGTGGAGGTGATAGAAAATCGAGTGAAACAACCTCATCTTTTGTGGATTTTATCGGACCTGACCCCATCACCTTGACGCGTATGATGCTTTCTTCAATGTTAATCGTAATTGTAAATTAAAAAGGTTCAAAGAGCAAGAAGACGTAAAGATATTTAGCCTTAGGTTAATACACTTCATTGCTAAGGTTTCAGAGATTGTTAAATGCTTATTTGAGAATATGTTTTCCATATGTATTTTTATTGCTAATAATTTTCAGTGTTTCTCATAAATTGCTTACTTCATATCATCGTACTTTCAATTTTTACCATTGCTACACGTTTTCCCCATTTGAACTATAGATATACGATTTGTCTGACTTGAGGCCAGAACTTTTCTTTTTAATAGGGTGAGGTATTGTCATATACTTAATTGAATTCAGATGAGAACTTTCATAAAACACATTTATTCTAGACTTTCATGTTTTAAATTTAAACCTATTCATTTATAAAAACATTATAACAGAAAGTAAGTGTCCATTTTTCTTTTTGACTGTTGTCAGTGGGGTCTTTTGAGCATGTCTAGAAAGAGAGGGATGTCTTTTTCTTTAGTTAAATGTTACATTGCTTTTGAACAGTCAGACATTATTCTTGTTAGGGCTCATTGCTGAGTTTTGTACTTTCATAGAATTTTTTCATTTTTGTGTAAAGCATGGATTCCAACTGGGTAATTTCCGAACATGTGAGACTAGAATCTTAGCTTGTGCACATGTATAATGTTATAACTCATTTCAAGTAGTTT
Source organism: Alentia gelatinosa (assembly GCA_950022655.1). Taxonomy (NCBI): domain Eukaryota; kingdom Metazoa; phylum Annelida; class Polychaeta; order Phyllodocida; family Polynoidae; genus Alentia; species Alentia gelatinosa. The sequence continues at coordinate 52,889,181 of OX465584.1, forward strand.
ATTTCTATAATTCCTTTATGTCATTTTCTTATGTATTCATGATTTATAGTTTCGAGAGAGCTTACTAGCTCACAGATGCATTGTTCAAGATGAATTTATGTTTATATGAACATTTTATTAAAATTTTTCTTATGTAGAATCAGTGAGACATGTGACTCATAGTTGTAAACCCTGTGACAGATTCCATAGGTACGCTCTCCACAGTTATATGTTAGCTCAGTGAACTAGTAGTTACAAGACTGCAGCCTATCAAGAGACGTCACGAGTTTGAGTCTGAGTTTATTTATGCCATGCATTTTGTTGGCTCCATAATATCACGAGTCGAAGACGAGTGACAATACGGAGCCAACAAAATAAGTGGCATAAATAAGATCAGACTCAAACGAGTGGTGTCTAGATTCTATCCTACCCAGTTTCCATATTTTTTCAGTATCAGAAAGTAGTGGCATAAACAACACTTTATGTCATACCCGTGACATAAACAAATCTCATGTTAAGCCTATGGCGTTTTTTATTAGGGGTAGGATAAACCTTCATCCTTCATCCTGAGCATTGGTAGATTCACTGCTAACTCAAAGACCAGTCCTTCTCATACCATGTCCATCTTGTGTGGGAAATAAAAGAAATCTCACCTCGGTAAATGTGCAGGGGAGAGATTTCTGCTAGAATTCACTTCATACATTTCATCACTGCCCCTGTGGTGTAGAATGAGTGAGAAAAGCTGAACTTTCAACTCAAGTAGGCAAAAGCACACCCTACTCAATGGGAATTTCATCATTCATCATCCTGCTGAGGGTCGAATAGAATGGTTTCATAATAAGAATTGAAGAAATATAACCCATGCCGAGATCAATATCACACTTCCTCGTCTCTGAAGTCCTATGAAGACATTTTATCATTGGCAACGTTGGTATCTATTTTACCTTTGTATTATGATGTATGCTGGCGGTAATTTTTAATTCTGTCTAAACTTTTATTTCGATATCCCGAACTGTGATTCGTTCAAAGACACATGAAATAAGGGAGGACAAGGGGATCTTTGATTGAGGAAGTCTTTTCTAAAAGTCGTGTTTCAGTGTTTTTATCATTACAAAATACATCGTGTTATGACAATTAAACACCTATATGGTGAATAATCACTGCCTAAGCTTTGCAAGAATGCCTTTGTTAATGCTTAGATTTACGTAATGAAAATACAATTTTGCTGAAGTGAATATAACCTTTTTCGAAATTAATGATAATTAAAAAAGAAAATGAAAAAAAATCAATTAAAAAAAAAATCTTGTAGTTACAGTAGATTAGGCTTTTGAGAATCTTTGTGGAAATAAAAGGTATGCTGATTATTTGTTTGGTTTTTCAGATCTGGACCAGTTCCTGCACTGGAACCCGGGCAAGCTGTTGCTGTATAACCGCGCGGAGTTTAAGACCTCCGACCACAGGTAATCGATGCTTTTCTCTTCAGCGCCACCTAGTGGTGCGAGAGCGTCTCGCAGTCAAACACTGATCAGTGGGGCCTCCGTCCTATGTCATTTCAATGCTTTCACACTCAGACGGTAATCCGACATCTCCTACACACTAACACATCGCAATGTTAGAGTCGCATCTGTTTACTTTCACATTTTTCTCTCTTCAAATACTAAACGTAACAGTATATACAAATTATAATTCACTTTGTTTTCATTCCCAATTAATGAAATATTTTTTTCTTGCATAAAAGAAAAATAACATAAATTGAGCTCCATTCACGCCAATAAAACAGTGATCTGAGGCAATAAATTCCACATAGAAAATATTCAAATATTTTTTGCTAACCCCAACTGACATGCCTGGATTCAAAGCCATCATGTCCCAAATAATGTTATGGGTTTGAATTTCCGTTATTCTCGATTTTTCCGACATTCATCCCTGAAAGAGACTTGACGATTTGTTCTTTTTCGTCTGTTTAGACCAGTGAGCGCCATCCTGGACATTGAGGTTCTCGTGGTGGACGAGAAGAGGCGAGAAGCCGTGTACCATGACGTCATCTCACAGCAGGGCCCGCCAGATGGCAGTGTCATCATTTCAGCGTCCCACCAGGAGGAGTTCGACGATGACGTGGTCGACGCCATCTTGGAGAAGTTAGGCGAGATCGGCGAAATAATACTAGTCAGGTAAAACTTGTACAGCAGGGATGGCAGTTTTCCTCTTCGCCAAGGAAATCCTTGTTTTCATTTTCAGTTTATGAACTTCTTCATGTACAAAAGAAAGAGAGAATAAATTGGGAATCATTCATACCAAAGAAACAGGAATTCAAAGCTCACTTCATTCCCCAGCATATTCCATGGCCCATAACGAAATGTTTTCCATGTTTTCTCAGTCTTTCTGAGGCAGCAAATTCCACATAAAAAATGTATCGTCCTTTATTCCTGACACCACCTGGGTCCTGGCATCCCTGACACAATGATTCATTGTAAATGTTGGGAAGCTTATTGGATCTGTGGAAGGACTTCAGAACCTTGTTTTTACTTTTGATGCAGAATTTATTGGCTGTGCAAGTAATTAGATTTGAAGATAACTTTTGCATTTTAGTACTCTGTGGTTTAATGGGGAGCAGGCTAACTTTTTATATATATATGATATTAAGAAGGAACTGCATTCAGATCCATAGACCCTATTGAGGTATCCCAGAATTCAGTCTGTTTACAGTTCCCGGTGTGCGCTGACTACCGACGTAATATGGTAATCACCCTTGACCAGTAACCCACAATCATTGCTTTTTAACGGTTTTTATAAATCTTCGAAGGGGAAATCCGATGTCAGAAATGGAAAATTCAGCTATTTCTACATGTATACCCGAAATTATATTCAGGTTACTCAAATATAAATAGGAAAACTGTGGTTCATGCCATCGTAGTGTGCCCAGGCACTCGCGAGCGGAACTTGGGTTTACCCGGGGCGATAATCGGGAGCCGAGTAACCTCTGGAGGGCGTATAGCTGCTGAAAATACACGATGAGTTTTGGTTGCGGGGTAATCTCACAAGGCAGAGCTGAGTAAGATTATGTGGTATATGAAGACTCTATTTTGACCACTGGAATATAGTAGGCTATAAATGGGTCATGAGCTGTCAATACCGTAGTATTTAGTCGTAATCATATGGGCAGCACCCGAGTGTTGTCTGGTGGCTCTAATGATATTCACTTTTTTTTTTTTTTTTTTTTAAATGATGACCCTGAGAATGGCCTGAAGTGAATCTTCGAGTTGACCCATGTCAGCGAATGTGTGTAGAAAGTAAGACATTGCTTGTTGTGGTTGTAGGTTCATGGACGCAGACATGGTTCTCACATTCCGATCGGGTCGCCAGGCTTTACAAGCTCTGCAGTTTGACCAGACACAGGTAAGCATCATACCCTCACATCCTCCATACTAAAGAAGAAACCAACAGGTTTTGATCAGAGTCGTCTTTCTCCACGAGTTTGATGCATATTGATATGAACGAGGCAACAGCTGAGTGAATATCACATAGCATTCAAATGAGTTGGAGAATGACTTCTTTGACCAAAACGAGTTGCTTTCTGTATTTATCTCACCCCTATACACACTAAAAGAATGGACAACACACAGGATATAGACCATGGAGAACGGTCTGCAATACTTGTACGGGCATGGAGAACGAGTTCCCAGTGTTAAGCCTATGGACATTTATTCCAGGGGTGAGATAAAACAAAATATAACACACATGGTGACAGACCCCAGAGTTGGAAAACACGTAAGGCTGACTGGGAGGAATTCCAGAGGCTGTGTGACCTCTCTCTTTTTACCATGGGAACTGGCTAAAAATAAAAAGGGACCCTGCACAGTACTTCACAGAAACCCTCCGGGAAGTCAGTACAATGTGTATCCCACATATATCAACAACATCCCATAGAAGACCCTGTCCATGGTTTAATGACAAATGTTGTGAAGCAAGAAAGGATAGGAGGAGAGAACTGCGAAGGTTGGAAAGCAACATGAACATGCGTAAAATGAATGCTTTCCTGCTGCAACGAACCAAGACGAGGCCACTACCCCGTATCTTTCTATGCCTAAACCACTAATCGCCAGTATGACCCGTGCTTTCAACATGGCATTAAATCTCGATTACCGAACTACACATCTTTATCTCACCCCTGGTATTTTTTCTCCATAGACTAAACATTGGAAACTCTTATCTAACGCCCATTAGATATTTAGGAAAAATATCCAATGGGGGATTATGTCACAAATGATAGGCCATTAGTCAATGTTAAGTGTGAGATAAATTCAGAAACCCATTCAAGTTTAGTGTCAGAGCTCGACCCCATCTTGTTTGAATCACTACATATTTCGCACGGCTTCGCTGTGTGAATTACTCCGTGATTCAAACTCGATGGGATATGAGCTCAGACCCTAAACTCTCATAGGTTTCCTTTATATTACTATATACCCATGCCGTATATACTGTAAATATGCACCGTTTCGGCATATGACATAAAAATACTGTACGGGCCGCTGGTCAGTACACTAAAATGCGGACCACCTTGTCATACACGTTTATTAACATATCGGTTGTTAAAAATTAATTTTTTTTTTTTAATATTGGGTATATAGTAAATATATAACGTCCAACCATGCTTGTACAAGTCACAGAACGCGATGATAATTTACAGTTTGTACGGAACTCGGCATAAATGCCTCGGTCCGTACAAACCGTAAATTACCATCTCGTTCTGTGAATTGTACAGCATGGTCAGGACGTTCTATATAAGTACTAAACACTGTCTCTGTACTCATTCACTAATGGAGCTCCTCTTCCTACTCACAGATTGGGGAACAGATGGTGAGTGTGCGACTGCGATGCGAAGACTGGCAGGAGCAGTACAAGAAAGAGATGTCGCTGTGCGAGTCCAACACCAGCGCGCTCTGCGACCAGTTCTCGCACTCACTACTGGGCGAAGATTTCTCCATTCCCACGATGTCCTTCGACATGGATGGTAGGTGTTCTGCTGATGGAATATTGTTTCATTCAGCCATTGAGCTTTTGGTCTACTGCATGTTCTGTTAACATTAACAGAATTTGTCATCTTCCTACAATGAGTGGCGCCATGTGCAGTTTTGGTTCCTTATGTTTTAGAATTTTCATGAGTTATTTCAAGTAAACACAATGATCATTACGTCCTCCCAGTGGCCTGTCTGACACAATGTGATTTGCTGGGAATCCCACTGGGAGGTCTTCTTCAATTCTAGATTCAAAGAGAAATAAAGGCTATAAGATATTGGCATTTTTATCGCTGATTCTCTCCAATCAACTGGTGGGTAATAATCTGCGATGATATTTGTAGGCCTGTGTCTTATAATATAGAATTAAGTGCTGATTTCACCAGAACGTGCGATCTAAGCCGAAATGTTGACTCGCTAGATCGGGATGAATCTTGTGATCATTACGTCTTCCCAGTCGCCTGTCTGACACAATGTGATTTGCTGGGAATCCCACTGGGAAGTCTTCTTCAATTCCAGACTCAAAGAGAAATAAAGGATAAAAGATATTGGCATTTTTATCGCTGATTCTCTCCAATCAACTGGTGGATTATAATCTACTATAATATTTGTAGGCCTTTGTCTGATTATATAAAATTAAGTGCTGATTTCACCAAGACGTGCGATCTAAGCCGAAATGTTGACTCGCTAGATCGGGATGAATCTTGTGATTCGGCCTGGCAGGATCGTAGTGGTGGAAGAGCCCCCCATGAGCGATACAGGGATGCCAGTTTTCAATGTTTCCATTGAATTCAATGTTTTTATTTTCAGAACAACAAAATGATTCCTTGTGTAATATTGATATACCAACTTCAAAATAGCCCTATTCAGCCACAGCTTAGAATCCCGTGCTGAAGCTCCCCACTGACCCATGTAAAAACTTGAGCTTTCCCTTGATTCCTACTGTAATGCATATGTAATGCATAAATTCTGTATTGCAAAAAAAATATTTCAATGTTTTTTTTCTTGCGATAATAGGGGTTCCATGCACAGGGGCAATGATCTCAAAAGATTTAGTATGATCACAGACCTATATCCGTGTCCGTGGTATGATCAAGCTAAATGCTGCAAGACTCCGCCCGACCTTGCCAGGTATCGTGCTTATAGAACCAGCACTTTAAGGTAGACGGCAGGCTAAAAACAAGAGCAGAGATACAGACTTAGATTTGCCAGCATTTACAGTAAAATGAGATTTATGGTAAAATAAGATTTACGGTAAAATGAGATTTACGGTAAAATGAGATTTACGGTAAATTGAGATTTACGGTAAATTGAGATTTACGGTCATATGAGATTTACAGTGAAATGATGTTCATAGTCAAATGAGATGTACAGTCAAATGAGATTTACGGTAAAATGATAACTCTTTCTCACAGACGGCGACGATGAAGAGATTTCCGGTTTGATGGTCGATAGTTCTGCAGGTCATCCAAGGTCACGCAGCTCCAGTCCCGCCATCAGATCACGTGAGTCTCGTCTAGTCTCGTCAGCTCTCACACTGACATGCGCTATTTGAAGTTTAATACCATTCATTATCTCACCCCGATATTTTTCTCTGTGGAGTGCGGACTAAGTTATTTTCATCTCGTCAGTTTCCTTCTGAGGGATTACAGTGATTATTCTATTAAGAGACTATAACGGCGTAAGATTGGTTAAACAATTTATGTAGCATTTAGAATACGAAGCTGGAGATTTTGACATGGCATAGATATTAATACATAAGTAAAACGAATAACTATATAAGAGAATAAAAGTTTGTGTTAAAATTGTGATTAAAAGTATTTATCCTATCCGATCTCCAATAATTCATTTGTTACCCTGGTGCAATAACCTTACCATACGGTACATGCTACAAAACGAGATGGGGAATTGTTGTTTTTTACAAATCTTACCATATTGGCATATAAGATATGTCAGCTTGAAAGCCCACACACTGCTGATGTTTCAACGCGTGTAGTATAACAGTGTACTGCACAGGATTCAGTATTCAATTTATACTGCATAGGGAGCAGCAATACATTATGATCAAATATGCTATATAGGTATATAATAAATAACACTTTACTGCACGCACGCCCGAATACAGTCGACCAATGTTAAGCCTATGGACGTTTAATTCCAGGCTAAGATAAATGTTGTAAGCTAATGGTTGGTGGTGTGTGTACAGGAGGCAGCAGTCCCCTGCCGGACAGCGTGCCGCCCGCCCGGCCGGGAGCGCCGCCCGCCCGCCCCGCCGCCTCCCCCTCCCTGCCCCCCGCCGGCTACGACATGATCGTCCCCCAGGTGGAGCCACTCGTCGGCAGAGCAGCGCCTATCGGAGAGACACAGGTCAGTTTTTTCCCCATTGTTTTCCCTTCTCTCTAACATAAAGATTGAATTGATTAGGACTCGGAAGCAATTTTCTGGGATCCACAGAAGTGACAATGTCATAAAGCGTGTTACTATAGAGGAAACTCATGAAAGTTTAGGGTCTGAGCCCATATCCCATCGAGTTTGAATCACGTAGTAATTCACAAGGCGAAGCCGTGTGAATTACTACATGATTCAAATGAGATGGGATCGAGCTCTGACCCTAAACTTGAATGGGTTTCTGAATTTATCTCACCCTTAATATTGACTAATGGGCTAACATTTGTAACATTTTCCCCCATTGGATATTTTTCATAAATATCTAATAGGCATTAGATACGAGTTCCCAATGTTAAGTCTATGGAGAAAAAATATCTGGGGTGAGATAAAAGCCCAAAACTAAGATACCTGATGAGTCCAAACAGTATGAAACCTTAATAACCCAACCTCCCTCATGGCTTTTTGTTTAGGATTAGACCAAGAAATCTGCTTGGTAACCACTCAGTGGAAAACCAACCGTGTTTGGATAGTGGGGAGCGTATCCATGATCCGTTTCCATGGTTATGTTTCATGTCGTCACACTCAGGACAATAGCCACCTGGAGACTATTGTAAAAGTTATAGTTTATCTGTTAAATGTATTTTTTTTCTCCTTTGGTAAAGTTTCTTTATTGAATCCTTTTCAGTAAAACATTTTTCGTTAACATTTTAACATCTCAAGTTCAATAAAGTGGCGGGGGCCTCTAGCCTAATTTTAGGTTGCTTTTCATGGTCCTGCCGTGATATCTGCTCTGTATTGTGATACCTGTTCATTTTGGTTCTGACGATATGTGTTCAAAATCATATAAATGTCATGTTAACCATTTTCCTCGATAAAAATATGTTTAAACAGCAAAATAAATCTCCTTTCAGAAACCCAAACCTCAGCGCCCCAAAGCACCACCTAGTCGCCCCCCACCTCCCAGCCGCCCACCTCCGCCAGGGGGCGCTCCGGCCGGTGGCGCCCTCTCGGGGGGCTCTCCGCACAGTTCACTTCCGGGGTCACCGAAACGCGCGCGAGCCGTGCCGGCTGCGCCTCCCAAGGTCACCAGGACGCGCCAGCCGCTGCGTCCCCACATGATGCCCAAATATGGCAAGGTGAGTGTTTCTCTGTGTATTTGTTCTGCCTCCAGTCAGTGCCTAACCAAAGAAGAGACTTAAAGCGGTCTTTCAATGTTATGATAATACTGTAACGGAACACGCGGACGACCAGATATAAGTGCACAAGCGTTGACGACCTTTATTCAAGGTAAATGAGCTACAGCCAAGGCCGCTCGAAGCCTATGTTCCTTTGATGTGTATTGTTCCGAGTCTAGGAGAAGACTGCCGAAGCCGCAGACGGCTTCTGTTTATATACTGGGCGGATGACGTCAGCTCGAGGAATCTCACCCCCCGGGAGAACCGACGAGACCGGCCACCCCCGCGCGGGAGGAGGGCCCCCCCGCGGGAGAGGACCAATCCCGCCAGCACCCCCGCGGGGGAGAGCTGACCCCACCCGCCCGCTACAATACCTTGGAACCGATCACCAAGTCTTGCTGATCCAAAGGTCAGACTGAATCCTGGTTCCACCGAGCGACCGATCTATGCTGAAACCTGCCGAAATGGAGATCACGTGGGATCAGGAAAATTGTCTATTAAAGCATAGCCGGACGTAGAAGTGCCAAATCTTTTGGCGATGATTTAAGGCGCAAGTATATTCACTATGTTAGGATTTTATATTATAGTCATATGTATATTCCAAAGAGACCAGACACATTCCGATGATATTTAAGTCTGGTGGAAGCAGCAATTATAAATAATTGGTGACAATGTAGCTTGGTTCCTATCACCGATTCTTAGCAATCCTAAGGTTAGACTGAATCACTTTAACAATTGGTGGCAATGTAATATATCCTAGTACAGCAACACAACATTATCACCAGTGGAGAACGGAGGTAGTTAGTATCAGAAGCGAACTGTACTTGTGTACCCCTAATGTGTATGTGAAGAGGGATGGAGGGGCCCCTAGAATTTGCATATTCACTTATGGTTTCGACTTTCCTAGAAGTCTCTTCAGGTGAAGTGTGGAGCTTGGTGTTTGTGATATATATCCATCCAAATGTTTTGGACAGAGCTAGTAAATGAGATGACTTATTTGTATTATGCTGTGAGTGACGATTTTGGTTCAAAGACCTTGTCGTTAGACTGGAAAATCATTGCACGACAACAGTCACTCGATATCTGTCACTAGATTGGCAAAACGAGGCGAGGCCTGTCTATGCTCCTCTGTCACTAGGTGACAGCTGCTGCTACGATCATAGTCCAGGACACATCGATCAGAATTTACCAAAAACTAGGATTTTAGTGTAAAGATCCCAGCAGTTTCTTCCTTGGGGATCATCAGACAAGTTTGAATATTGCCAGTGATCTCAAAATTGAAGATCTTCGTGTTCTAAGTACGAGCTGCCAGTAACAAAAGTGTGTTAACAGTGTTCCTACTGACAGTATCGAAGGAGACTGTCACTAACACAACCTATACTATTGCAGATGTGTCTATTGACTTTATTACAAGGAATAAACTTGGGGTTACACTTGAAAATATGATACTCTCAACTTGGTATTCACTTTCTTGCTAAACAAGGTTTTAAATGATAATAACAAAACATTTAAAAAGGTCCATACCAGTTAGGTCTTTATGAAAGGAGTACTTCACTAATGCTGTGTGTTTGTCGTCTGCACAGATTGCACAGATCGGTCTGCCCACCAACGTGGCGCACACTGGGCATGCGCAGAGCGTGGAGGAAGCAGAACGCCTGATTCAGAACCTTATGGCAGGTGGAGCCACTAACCCGTCAGTCCTACCGGCACCACTACAACCAGGTGAGACTTCAATTTACTCTCATGGCTAATGCCAAACACTATGTAGATATTTAATTTAAAACACAAAGATGACCCAATTTCAGTCGTGCTCCATTTCCTCAAACCTGTACTAGTGCGAGGGAGTAGGCAGTATCATATTGATGGATGTCTCTTGTTCAGGCAACACACAAATTCTGTGATTAATATTTGATAGTGATATTACAGATATTCAGCAGTAATGTTGGGTGCGTCTGGCACATATTAGCAATATTAGTTGGTATTAAATCTAAGGGGTTGGATAGGTAGGGTAATACAGTTTGTTGCACATCTCCACACATACACTTTCCTTACACCCCAGTTAAGGCACTGTCTTCATCCTGTCTCTTACTTGTCAACATTCCAGCTGGCACACCACCGGAAGGTGGCGCTAACGGGCTGGCAGCTCCACCCATCCCAAGGACTCAGAGTGCCACAGACTTTACCACACCAGCAAATCAAGAAGCACCGAGAGCATTGCCACGACCCCGCAGTGAGCACAACCTTGGCAGTAGTAGCGCAGCAGCCGTTGGGAGTGGGGAGATGTCCACAAATGGTGCTGGGCCAGCTCCAGTTGCCCCTGTTCCTCGCCCGCGCCCGCGCAAGACAGCCAGCCAGGATTCATCGACACATGGGTCTGGGGCTACCACTCCTCTGGATGAGTCACTGCCAGTTGCAGACCCTACGCCCACCCTGCTTCCCTCCCCACCTGAGGAGGAGCCTGGTGCCATGAAGGAGGGGGACATCGTCAACGTGCCAGTCATCCCCATAAGAGCGGCTCCTCCAGTGCCGGGTTTTCCTGCCCGGGGTATGCTTGGTGGGAGCCGGGCCAATCAACGTCCGGTCCCTCCTGCTGACCGCCCACCCTCCGGAGCTGAATCTGCCGAGGCTTTTGTCATCCATCCTGTGTCTGTTGAGGTGGCCCCTGAGGATCCACAGTCTGGTGCCCCACCACCACGTGTGCCCATGCGTAACACTCCAGCACCACCAGTGCCCTCGCGTCCCGCAAGCTCCGCCCCCGCTCGGGGGGACCCAGCCCCAGTCCCCGCGCCCAGGAGGAGCGTGTGGGGTGACGATGGCCCACCAGCGCCCATCCCACCCCGACCTGGAGCACACGGCCCAGCCCCTACTGAGTCCCCGCCTCCACCACCACCACCAGCCCGGCCTGGCACAGACCCAGATGACTTCGCCAGCCCAGACGTCCCACCCCCTGACATGACACCACCCCCACTCCCGCCAACTAACTCTGCCATAAATGGTGCCACACCATTCCCACTTGTGCCCCCGCGACCCAAAGCCAACCCAGCAGCAGCCCCACCTCAAGCAGCGCGCGCCCCGCCACCAATTCCCCCGAGACGATAGGTGTTGATTGTGATGGTTATAGCGAGCTATGTACAAGAGTTCCACATCCTTATCGGGTTAATCAGGATGTCCGAAGAAAGGCATTCCAGAGTGTGTCCGGTAATATGAATTTGCAAGACAAGTGAGTCGAGAAATGTAGTGCACTGTAATGTAGGGACTATAAACAAGGTATATGCAGCATTTAGAAGGGGTGGAATAAATATGATATTTAACCCTTTTGAATCTGTTGTCACCTTCACTGCTTTGTGCCAGGACTGCTGTGCAATATTCTCTTTGTGGGGGCGGTGAGTATGGTGATACAGATTCAGAAGTGTTTATATCAATGTAAATCTCCCACAACTGTACATAAACATACTGAGTGTTAAAAGTAAGCAGTAATCCTGCAGAAAGTAGTCTGCCCATTGGGCTCGGTCAGTAATGGATCATTATACAAACACGTTTGCAGTATTTTATTCATTACACCTCGGAAAAATGCTATATGCAGGCACAGGAAAATTTTACCCACACGTGAAATTCCATCTTACTCAATATTGTACCAGTCATGGGACAGAGACAGGCTTGAGATGTGAGAACGGATTTTATTATCACAGGCAGTGTTCACACAGAACCTTTATGTTGAAGGAATGTGCAGAATATTCCAGGGGAGGAAATAAAAAAAGAAACACCATAAAATTGTATGAAGGATAATGGATGCCGAATCTAAACAAGTTTTGTTCTCATACAGGAAGTTCCTCGTTCTCATACCTGAAGTTCGCCTGGAAAAACATACCCCTCTCCCCCCAAAAACAAAAACACAAAAAAACTAAACAAAACCCAACAAGAAACTAAGCATATAAAGAGAATAGTAGATATTTAAAGGGTAACAATTCAGCGTTATTTTCCAGGTGAGGCCAAACAAACATTACCTATTCGCCTATCCGGTCCGGAAGTAGATGGTGCTATTGTACCCTCCGAGGCATGGGGGCCGCCATCTTGCTGAAGCACCTCTGTAACGCTAAGCCTATGGGCCGGATCGGCCGTTTATTTCTGATGATATTTAATGTGTAGGGACGTGTAAAGTACTTCTCAAACATTTCCCTTGCCAATATCCTTATTTCCTTGCAGCTTCAGATTAGATAAATATTTTATAGTCTTAGTTTAGACTATCAATGTGATGTCAACAAATCGGTGAAACAAGCTATTTTCCTCAAGCTGGTACATTCAAATCATATCTGGATGTTTTAAACAGCTCTATTTAACTATTATGTCAGATTGCACATTGGCAAGGCAAATATTACAGTTTTCCAATATTTTCCTTTTTTTATAACTACATAGATATGGGATGTTTTCACCAGCAAGATGGCGGATTGAATTGATGTCAGGGACCTGTCTATAGTCTCGCGTGACCGGACGTTTCGGCCCGGAACGGCGAATTGTCGCTCCTTTATTGCAAACTTCTCCCACCAATGCATATACAACCCTTCACTGACTTCCTGTCGCAAGCAATATGACCACTTCGTTGCCAAAGGTTATGCATGCTTCCAGAACTAGAAATATTGTGATAATTTTCGTTTTCTAAGAGCTAGAATCTGTTTGTTTTATTCGGTGTCTAGCTGTGTGTACCTCACGACAGTGGCAGTTAAAACAGTACTTGTAATCGTATTCGCATTGAATTATGTTGTAACTCCATTATTATAGAGAGTTTGCCAAATTTATATTGTACATTTTTAACATTCACCAACCTAAGGGTCATAGAGTATAAGATAGAGGCTTGGTGGTGCCACTGTGTATCCTGCTTGCCTGTCATCCTCATCTCATATATTTTATATTCCCTTGGTATGCCCGTAATTATTGATATGGCAATTATTTTTTGTATGAATGAAAATTTACCGAAAGTGGAATGATAATGATAATAATAATAATACATGACACTGGACGACTCATAACTAGCTGCCAAAAAATATAGGTCAAGGATTTTCAATTATCCAAAGTAATGAAGCAAAAATATGCCTCTAAACATTTGGGGAAAGGTATATGTTTTTCTTTCTCTTTTAATTTCTCAACCATTTTTTTAATATTTGTAAAAATTCCGAGATGCTGTGTAGATGATCACTCATTGTGCGCCATCCGATTGATTAGTTCATGGAGATGGGCTTATCGCACTTATAGCTGTATGCTCTTGTAAAATTCCACCGGACAGTGTATTGATAGATAGTCAAATAGTATAGATTGATCAACACAATTATCGGAGGCATCCAGTATAAGCAAACTTATGGGTGCTTGGTATAACGCCATAGTCATCATCATCAAAATATGATTTACTCTAACCAAGTATTGAGGAAAGGGTTAAGTTTTAAAGAATACGTCAGCCATAAATCATGTTTCCCATTCATTTTCCTAGTTATCAATACACAGTGTTTTAGTGCTGCCAAGAAAATGTGCCACAAAATGTTGAGAAATGTGATTTATTTATTGGTTAATTTTCTCGTCAAGCATCCGACACAGCTGTGCAGAGTGGGACTCAAGCTTGCGTAAAATCCACTCATTTCCTCGTTTGTATTCAGTCCTCATGTATCTAGTGTCTATTTTCTAATATTTTTTTACTATTTTTATATTATTTGCATTCCATTGCCAGAGTCTAGTTTGGCCTTGTTTGCTTTCGGTGAGAGAAATTTACGTATATCATCAATTGATGAAGTTTTTTTTGTTTTTGTTTTTTTCAATTGATGAAGTTATTTAGCCATCAACGTCTGGTCACTGATCCATGTTATGTGTGATATAACCTTCACATACACTTCTTTTGTCAACCATTTGCTTCCATATATTATAAATCTTACCTTTACATATGTATCAATAGTTTAGGGGCAGTTTACATATATGTATGCTTTATCAAACCAGTATGCTGTTCCACCTGGGGTTATGGCACATATTATTCAGGTCTTATTGAAGAAATGCTGACCTGTTAATTTTTGTTTCATGTACATTACATTGGAATGTAAATAGTGTCAGTTTGTCAGATGCTAACTCCATGTGCGTGTATATATCTACACAGTCTTTCGGATTCACTGAAATTAGTATGATGACAATGTTAAGCACACGACCACGATGTCTGAAAGTGTGGTGACTGTAGAGTTTTTGTTTGGCAGGGTCAAGGACAATCGTTTCTATCATGGAGAACGAATCACGTTGAGAAGTACATGGAGCTCTAGTGTGACCAGAACGACTGGTAAATAACAGGTTTTGCTCTGCAACGAAGCAACACATGTCAGTGGTAAGACACACTTGGATGACAGTGGTGGTAACATTTTCCCAGTTCTATGTTTACATATGAACTATCCAAGCTACTTGAATTGTATGCGGATATATTAAAACTCAATTAGGAGGACAATTCTAGACAGTGAATGTCGCAGGGGATAGGTTGAATCAGTGTGGTTGGTATTGGTCACACCAGATATTATTTTATACCTATGGTCGAACATCTGAAATACTACCCTCAGCTAAGGATGCAGTATTAATATGTTCGGAACCTACAGCTGTAGTGAATGCCCGCTAGCATGTAAGTAATCAAAATGGCGATTTTTGATGATTTTTAGGTATATGATAATAATGAAACATATTTATTGTTGGGGAATTGATGCTGTTCTCATGTTTTTTGTCCCAGAAATACGTCCCTCTGCCGGTGGCATTGGGATGTATTTCTGGAAGAAAAGATAAAGAATGGACATTAATTCGCCCACAGTAAGTATGTTTTCTCATAGTATCTTTTCACTTTTGAGAGGCGTTGGTGGTGCAGTTCACCAGACACACACTAGGTGGCTTCACAGAATGAGACGCTGTAAATATGGTCATGCGCAGTGAGTACCTGCGGTCATTTTAGGAAAAGGCTGTGGTGGACCTTTTCAGTGTACAGAAAATGAATATAGCAAGTAGCTAAGTAGTATACCAGTGATACTGATTGGGTCACTTTTAGGAGCAGCATGGTAGAAGATAGTAACAGTGTAAATGTACAGTGAATCATGGAGAAAGAAAACCCACATAGGCACAGGTTTAGATATGAGCTGAAGTGTAATATATTAACTCTTGTATTTAGTAAACAGCACCCATGAGATGTGACATGCATATAGTTCTACTCTAGATACCATCGACGGGTCAAGGTCACAGTGGTCATTCAGAAGGTCAAAGTACAGTCAGTGTTGTATTTTACAAATAGTGTGTTCAATGTTGGTAGCATGTCACCAACACCCAGGATAGGCACAGCAAGTTTGATGTGTACATATTCGCATAAGTTAAGGTTGGATGTAACAAAATATAGATAAAAATAGTAATAGTTTTAGTATGATGAGAAAGTATGGTCGTCCGTATCGACATTCATTTAGAATTCTTTCAGATGTTGGTGGCATTCAAGTAGAGGCTGTCCCTTTAATTCGAGATTTGAATGAAACTAGAAGTAGATGCTTAGATAGTTGTTAGAGCTGACCTAGGTACCCTTCGAGTCAGTTGAAGCAAATAGTAATGTAAATGAACTTAGTAACAACTACTGTTTGCATAGTATGGACCGCCAGAAGCAGGATAGACATTAATTAAGTGTGTTTATTCTGCATTCTGTTTCTAAGCTACATCAGTTAATTAACATTGTTACTGAAGTTAATGTTCGTAATTATCGTCATTTATCGGTAAACCATTGTTATTGTTGAAGGTATAAATACTTTGTTATGCCTGGGAATAGGTAAGTTCCAATCGTTAAGAGGTGTGTATAGACGAGTTTAAGGAGCAATGTTAGAGAAATGCAGGTAGGACTCTGTGTGTGAGTGAACTTAACGTAAAAATCTGAAACCTTTCGAGAAAGTTGACTAAGTTAAAATGACCTCGGCTTCTCCCTTATTCCTATTATAAATCTTTTTTTTTCTAATATTTATATCCCTTATCTATCGAGTACCCATTATTAGTCATCATTGAATCGACACATCGTGGCAATTGTAATTTGTCAGTTTTTCTGCAGTTATACTCTCACTGAACCCTCCGACATCATCAGAAGACAACATTTCTGGGGAGAGGCTGATGATGGTATAGTGTGTGTTCCACCGGAAAGGCCAGATCCGGTTTTAGCAGGCTTTGGCTGTTCCACCAATGTACGGCTATTTGTATACATCAACCTGACACCATGCAGTACCTGTGATACTATAGAGACTAGCACAGTGGAGCAGGTACACGTCCGCTGGCAGTGGCCACATTGCGATGAACTGGCAAAACCTGATAGATTAGGTTTTGCCGGTTACT
The DNA here is from genome assembly GCA_950022655.1 of Alentia gelatinosa. Taxonomy (NCBI): domain Eukaryota; kingdom Metazoa; phylum Annelida; class Polychaeta; order Phyllodocida; family Polynoidae; genus Alentia; species Alentia gelatinosa. Next base: position 52,906,093 of record OX465584.1, read on the forward strand.
GACTGCTGGTTGATGGCGGTGTCCAGGCAGGCTGGTTTGTACACTATTGGCAGTGGCCGTTCAGTGCTCTTTTGATGCCCTACCACTGGCCCGGTGGAGCACACCCTTTACACAGCACCGATGTGGCACCGTTCAGTGGAAATCACCTTGAAATAACATTGAACTGCTGTTAGTAATTGACCCTCACTACTCTCCTTATTATTCCCTGTCCTTCACCTTGCCATTCGTTTGAAAATTGATATTACGTTTTATGCATTTTACTTTTTTTTTAATAGTTGGGATGATGCTCTATTATATTATCGATACTTCTAGCTAAATAAAACTGCCCAGATTAACTTGAATTTAATTATTCAAATCCACAAATAGTGACTTCTTAATGATAATTGCTCAAGTGAAAACCAGAAGATATCAAATAAAGATTTACCTACTTGCTACAAGAAGATATGCAGTGAATAGTAAAATTGTGACCCAAGTGAGGAATATGCATCGTACAAGCCTAATAACCTTCGTATGAGGACTCCTTATACCCTGAACTCTTGTAGGAATAAGTTATTCAGCAGACCCCAGATTCTGCCCGAGTCAGTCATATCTACATGCGTGTAATGAACGATGGCTGTTATTTGAGCAATACAATCGGGTCAAAAGGATGTCAGATCTAAGAATACTGGCATGTAAATGTCTTATCGGCTTAAAGTTAAGAGACACATGAAAAGTTGCATGAGAGCTTGTTCCAGATTGTATGATGTGAGAGACAAAGGCACGTAGTTATTGTTATTATGTACCTGTGCACAACTCTCACACTTTATGCGTTAGCTGTACAGATTCCGTTCTGAACATTGTGCATGAAATATCGGTCTGTGCACTCCATACCACGTGACATGTTGTAAAATTGGGTTTCTAATTATTTCCAATTATGTGTCCTTATAATATACGACCTTGGTGGTGTGTGAAATGTGGTCTCTACATTCATCTCACCCTTGATATTTTTCCCCATAGACTGAACATTGTGAACTTGTATCCAACGCCCATGATGTGCTTAGAAAAATACTCAATGGGGGATTATGTCACAAAGGTTAGCCCATTAGTCAATATGAAGGGTGAGATAAATTCAGAAACCTATGAAAGTTTACGGTCAGAGCTCAATCCCATCTCGTTTGATTCACTAAATAATTCACGCGGCCTCACCTTGTGAACTACTATGCGATTCAAAGTCATTGAGATACAAACTCTGATCCTAAACTTTCACAAGGTTCCTCTATAGTATTTAGTATGAGTTTGGGAGTAAATATAACACCATAAGTCCGCTTGTATAAGTTAATATTTGGATAGTTAGCACTATGCTTGCAAACAACACCAGGCTAGAAGTATTCTCTCATCAAATTAATGTGCAGTACACTTGGTCACGTTTAGGGCGAAATATATCAAGTTTTCCAGAAACATATATTACTTGTGCACTTCAAGAAACTAGATTCACGTGTGAACTAAAAGTCAGACATGTAATAATTTTTTTTTGGAGGTACGATCACGTGGTAGATCTATGTACGAGTTTAAATGGCGTCTGCGCTTGCGCACCGTACACGTTATGACATATTACACATCTCTACACAAGTCCCCTCGAACGACACACCTGTGAACTACGTCACCATTCCAGTAGAGTTAGATTACAGTGGATGTTGTTACCTAGAACACACGTGTTGTGTAGCTAGCAAATATATCATCAAAAACCTGTCAGTGGATGTTAACAGTTATAAAACCCTGAGGATTTAAAGCAAACATGTAGATATATACACACATACATGTGTAAATATATATGTACAGCGTATATTTCGCTGTGAATGTACTATTTTGCGAGCAACTTACAACTCAATTGAAAATTGCTAGTGCATCGATGTGTATTATACTAGGATTTAAATGTGAAGTGTAAACAAAGTGCTAGCAGGCTAGCGTTATTGCTTATTTAAAGTACTTTTTAGGGGCGTTGATTATTTCTTGGTGAATGTAATCTCAGAAACATGTTAGGAATATTGCATTTGTTTCGGAATGTAAAAGAAACTAGGTGTATGTGACTTGTTTCACAAGTTAATTTGCAAAATATAGAAAATGAAAATAAATCATATCTAAACAATATTGGTGGAGTGTTATTGTTATTTATTCATCCTCAATATTTTTTACAGAGATGCAGTTTCCAATGTTTCCATTGAAATTCAATTTTTCACTTAAATAAAAAAAACATAGAAATTCCTCATGTAATATTGATATACCAACTGCTAAAAGTACCCAATTCATCCACAGCCCATGATCCTCCACTGAACCTCCTTAATGACCCATGTAAAAACTAAAGCTTTCTCTTGATTCCCCAATGTAATGTGTATGTAATGTGCAAACCCTGTATTGCAATGAAAACTATTTCTATTTTTTTACGCTAACTGGCAACCCTGTTTTTAGGTGAAAAGGCTGTTTTTTTATGAGTATTTCATTCGTTTACGGTATATACACTCCAAGCATGGCAGTTAAGCCATCATGAGACTTAAATTATACAAATCATTTACAGATAGCGACGTAAACATTTACGACGTAGAATAATGACACTATACAGTTAAAATCAATAAACAACATAATTTCTGATAACGATTTTTTGTTATGTTCAGTTTAATTTACCTTTGTATAACAAACCACTGCGCTTTATGTTTTGGCCAAATATCAAATGAAATAGCTTTACATCTTTTACTCTGTGGCCAGAATGGCCGATGCAGAGTGCAATTTAATCTTAAGCTATATGCTTTTTTCCGCCTTTTACACAGATAGGATGTTGCTCAATGTAATTGGAGGGGAAGGTAAAGGTATCATGATAACTTATAATCACCACAGGAAACATTATTAGCGGGTGGACGTTAGGTCTTTAGGTTATGGCTATAGTCTACTGTAGTACACCTGCTTGTAGAGACCTGACCACATTTGAGCTTTTTATAGCTATCTAAGAACAGATAGAAATATGATTTTTGTTTTCGACAGAAGGTTTTATGGCTATACAATATATTACAGTTTTAGTTTTAGTATTTTGACATAGATTTTTAGAAAAGAGAGATTTCAGTTGTTTGGTTGTTGTTGTTGTTGTTGTTGTTGTTTTTTTTGTTTTTTTTTTTTTTTGGGGGGGGGACTTTTTGAGTCACGGGTCCATTTTAAAGAACTCCTTTATCGACATATTTCTCCCTGTAGAACTGGTTCAATCAAGATATAATATGCGTCATTTGAAAGGGAATGAAAAACAGGCCAATATTTCTATTTGAAAATGTACATTTAGCTCTTGTTTATGGTCGTGACCATTAATCATAAGCCTGACGTGATGGGAATATCTTCCAAGTCTTGATTTTCCATGTTTCTTTGAAAATGAGGGAATTATGACTACCAACCAACAGTTGCAGACAAAAGATAAGTGTGTATTTAACAGTAGAATTATTGGCCTTTATTAGGGCATATTGGACAATTTGGCATGTAGATTAAAACCCATGTCATTTTCCTGAAATTTGAGCATGATGATTTCCAGGTGTTCTAGTACACATATCTAATTTAAAAATTGGGGTTCACCATACTTTTGATTTAGAACTCAATATGACAGTTTAATAATAGAATATATAAAAATTCAATATAGTAAAACCCATGTCAGTTTCCTCAAACCTCCAAGGAATATAGTAGATGTAAAGTACTACACATTTAAGTTAAAAAAAACCATAGGTCACCGTCCTTCTTTTTGAGAGAGTTGAAGAAAACCATATTTTTCAGCACATTTTAATGTAAATCAAGCAAATCTAAATTAGCCTATAGTATCTATTAGAATTGGATAGACTAGAGAAAACATCAAATTTACCTGTTTAGAATTAGAATGAATCCCAAGAAACCAGTTTTTGGCTGATAATTGACAATATCTAAAAATTACCAGGTGGTGCCTGTGTGAATTGTCTGATATGCCTTTAGAGGGCCAAATGAGCAGGTGGATACATTTAAAACACAATAAAACTAGCTGAAGACATGTTGAAAATTATCAACAGAAAATAATATCAATATAGAGGTTTTGAAATGCATAATACTCCCTGAAGGGGAGGCAGGAGCTGACCTGGGTGTTTTAATGGGCATGTTCATATGGACAATGGGAGGTGGCAAAGCAGAAATTGAAATTTTTAGACTTTTTTCATATTCCATATAAACCATTTTGCAATGTTCTGTGACACAATCTAAGGAAACATCAGAGACATATTCTATGGGTCTAGAGGGGTCTCTAGTTCTCTGACATAAAACTAGACCACATCCCTGACTTGACTGAGGAAAATGCCTTTAGTTCACCAAATCCTCACTAGATGACAACACTGCATGGCCTCTGGTTTCTTGTACTCTCCAATCACTTCTTCCTACTAAGATGGAACCAAAACTCAGAGAGGAGAGTATGGAGCATATATTCTGGGCCCTATGGTGGATCCCCATTTTCACTTGTAGTGGTGAGTGCAGTCCTCATAAAAGTAACAACTAATATCACTACATACCCTAATCAGATACTTGAAAACATGATTCTGATATTCATTTTGGCATATAATTAACAAATAATCTTTAGTTTACTTCATCAAACAAGAGGTAAGTGTGCATTATCAAATAGAAATATTGGCCTTTAAAGACCAAATGAGCAGGTGGACACCTTTAAAACTCAATACAGTTCAAAGGTAAAAGTTAATTACTATGATAAAAAGGAAGTCCCCCGGGATGGAGGGATGGAGGGAAGGAGGGAAGGAGGGAGGGAGGGAGAGAGGGAAGGAGGGAGCGAGGGAGCGAGAGAAGGCATCCATGAATAGGGAAGGGCCTGCATTGATTGGATATTTAAAGCTCTACTCTACTGTAAACTCAGCAGGTCATGGCTCAATGCACACATATATTTAGCTACCTGAGGGCGATTTCAATTGGCAATCAGCAATTCCCTGAGTACATAGGAAACGTTTTCAGATAGCTTTATGGTGATAGCTTCATGGATGAGTGCACACAGACCTGTCTGCATGCTCCCTAGCCATGTGGGGGACAAAACTTTGTTTCTATGTACACCAATAAAGTAGGTCAAGCCAATATATGGTGGTAAATGATATTGCAAATAATTTTACAAACCAATATCATTTGACTGGGTCTAGAATGATTCCTAGAACAAAGTTATGAACCATTTTGACTTCTATTTGTGTGTAAATATCCGGAATAAATCATCCACTCATACACATGCTGCCTCCACCCCCCTCACATTATGAGGATTTCTTAAAAGTGGACCTGTGACTCATAAAGTCCCCCCCCCCCAACTGAAATCTCTTTTTTCTGAAAATCCATGTCAAAATACTAAAACTGTAAGATATTACATGGCCATAAAACCTTGTGTCAAAAACAGAAATCACATTCCTATCTGTACTTAGTTAGATATAAAAAGCAAAAATCTGGTCAGGTCACCTTGTGACTCTACAAGCAGGTGTTCTACAGTAGGCTATAACCATAACCCAAAGACCAACCATCCACCCGCTAGTAGAGATTATGGCCCTAGGTGTGCTCGGTGATTGTTTTCTTTTTACCAATTAGTAGATTCTGTATCAATTTAATTCTAAATTTGTTCTTAGTGAAATAAAAATCAATATTTCCAATTATATTATATCAACTGTTCTTTGATGACCAAATTATATATGAATAAATTTGGCCTCCTCTGCATGGCATCTAGTGGATAAGGTGTGAAACTAAGGTGTAAAAGTGACGCCGCTGTCCTGCAAAGGTGTGAACTGGAGGACACTAGTGAGGCAATCAGGAGTAGGCCAGCATGGAGAGGTTTCCGACAGCATTGCCATCGGGAATATCCCACTGCCAGCCAGTCAGCGACTGGCTCAGTTAAATTCCAACAGTCCCTCGCTTAGCCTGGAAGCCTGGTCCCATGTGATTACCCACATTATAGGCCAGGTAACGCCTTCCATTTTTCTTGGTGCATTATGGGTAATGTCTCCATTTTTCTGATGCACCATGGGTACGTGTTCAGCTAGGACTCTGCTGGTTTTTAGAGAAACATTTTAATAAATCATAGGGAGCCAAAGTGAACCCGCTGAACCCACAGATACCCACCTACAAAACACCATTTCCAGTGGCCAGTAAGAACGAGGCTTAGTGTTAAACCTATGGGGGTTTGAGGCTAGACTTATGTTTTTGGTCTCGTTTGTTACTTTTGAAGTGAAGTTTGTAACTATCGTCTCTGAATAACTTTGTTTCAAAACTCGATAACGGTTGTTAAGTTTATTAAAAATTTGGATCTAAAAGATTGGAGAATGACACATATAATCTCGAACCTACATAGTCTAAGTAGGCCTACTGAGCGCCTATACCCGGAAATAGTATTTTGTGACCGGCTATCTGTGGTTGCAGCGGGTTCACTTTGGCACCCTATTACTTCATTTTTATTATTATCCTTTATTATAAACAAGTAGGAATAAGGTATTTGGGGAAGATCATGAGGGAGAGAGGCACTCTCCTTGCAGAGATCCCGCTGGAGAATGGAAGAGAGGTTATCCTTGCCACTGCAAATAAGCAGGGAACCAACAAAGGTTCAAAGTTGCTTATAGCTTTGTGTTACCAGTCCCATATTTCATTGGAACAAGGAAGCTGTCTAACCCTTGCTAGGCTGCCCTGTGCACCTCAAGCGGTCGTGAAAGAGACTCAGGACAACAACCAATCAGAGAACATCTCTGACATGAAGCCACCCAATCACAGCAGGGGAGACAAATGGGAGGTCAGCAGTAGCCGACCTGAGAGACTTTCAAAGACAGGAATTTACTTGTGGTCACGATACCATGGAGTCTGCCCCGTTCACACACTAGAAATTTCAACTATTATTATTGATAGCAGTCAAGCACACTTTCTTATAATCGACATGCATGATCTGTACAAAATCCTAAACATCAACACAAACCAGCCCTTTCTGTAACCAGAAATAAATGGTTCTTATAAGATTTATTAGCAAGGTACTTTTCAGGAAAAATATTTCTTGCCTTCAATCTTCTCCTTCTATTATCAAATAACACATCTTTTCATTTAATTTTTATTTCATCTTCAACTGATTAAGTAATAACATATACTTTCTACAATTGGCAATATTTGAATCTTTCTTTTGTCAGAAAAGAACTATCTGTAACAATATTCCAATGTATAAGTAAACGCAAATCACAGATCACTTAATACATATACTAGGAATATATTGCAGGGGGGGGGGGGGGCCTTTACAAAAATCCCTGAGTTCATTAGCAGGTCCTGCCCCCCCCCCCCCCCCGCCGACCCACCCCCATTCATATTTTCGTAGAATTTTCGAAAATAGAATATGAAGGTTTCAATGAACTTTTGTACCAATATAGGATATCACATATTATCTGACCGATGGTTCATATTTGTATATCTGTTATTTTGGTACTTTATCATAAATTTGTACTAATTTGTGTTTTTTTCAAAACTCAATTTAGAAAAAAAAAAGAGGGTATAAGCCGACCCCCGATTCTGGGAGAATTCACTAAAAAAATCGGCTTACAAGCGGGGTTCTACGGTAGTGCCATGTACACACAGGAACTACCACCGACCAGTGACAGGCTAGACCAGCAGACTTGCTGTAGGGAGCCAAGGTGAGCCTGCTGAAACGACAGATACACATTCACAAAACGTCATTTCTAGACAGACGCCCAGTACTAGATGGGTTCAAAATTACCTAAGTTATTCTGCCATTTTTAATGCATATTTTTAATACGCTTAACAACTGTCATCGTAGCTTCGAGATACTTATTCACAGACGATAGTAGTAAACTACCCTTCCATAGTAGCAAAGAGACCAGAAACAAAATTCTAGCCTCGAACCCCAATAGCACTAAGCCTCATTCTTACTGGCTTTCAGAAATGCTGTTTTGAGCATGGGTATCTGCAGTTTTAGTGGGTTCACTTTGGGTCCCTATAACAACTCGGAGAGCCAGAACCCAGCCTTACTCCACCTATTTCTATACCAAACATCTTGGAGAAAAATGTGTTTAATGTTAAACCAAATATCTGCATTCAAAGTTTTATGGTGACTACCAAATAGGGTTCTCAGGGATTCGTAACCCGGCATTATCATTTGGCAGCTTGTATTGAAAAACCCTGAAAATCATGGAATTCATAATAAAGGCACAAATTTATACAGGGATCAAAGTTGGCACTGTGGAAAATCGGAGTTTACGATTTATTTTGTCACTTTGTCCTCTCCTGTTTCTTTTAAAAGATGCCATGCTAACGCGGGATTGACAAGTGAGGAATAACATATATGAGCATATCAATTTATACTACAATACTTCATATCTTAAAAGCATATACAGTTTGATAACAAAAAAACCTAGTGTTTGACCTTTTTATCTTTTTTAGACTTTTTGAGTGATTTTACCCTCTTCTTGGAAACAGGTAAACATGTAACTCCGATGCCATACCGGTGACCATAACCCTTGAGCTCCTCAAAGTTGGATCCAGTAAATTCATTTTGATATTGTTTCTGTTTATGTCCCCATTTCAACACTGTGTCGTCGTCATCATCCGACTGCGACTTGGACCTCGTCTTCGTCTCGGACACACACTCCGACAAGGGACCCGTATATTGCACTGCCTTGAGACGCTGAGTGACGTCAGCGATATTCTGCTGTATCAAGTCTTTGGTGATTTTTCCATCTGTTTTCTTAACGTCCCCGACTTCAGTGTCGTCAACTGGATGCATCCCTTTTCTCGATTTCTTCTCAGATTTTGGCACCTTTTCTTCAGAATTGTCGTCTGCTGGTAACGGGAGCTCGTCCTCGTCTTCAACTTGCGACCTGGAGTTTTTTTTCTTTTTCTTCCTTTTCCTGTCTGTCTCTTCTTCGTCTGCCTCTTCGGCTTCCTCTGCTATTTCATTTGTTTCTTCCTCTACACTGCGTCTCTTCTTTTTCTTCTTTTTTCTGTCTGGCTCTTCTTCCTCTGCCTCCTCGACTGCACTGTTCTCTTCTGCTTCTTCCACATCGCGATTCTTCTTTTTCTTCTTCTTTTTCCGGGGAGGTTCTTCGCTACAAATATCCTCAGAGCTTACAAGGGGAGATTCATCTTTCGTTTCCTCCTCGCGATCTTTCTTTTTCTTCTTCTTTTTCTTCTGTGGGCTCTCGTCCACCTGCTCTTCCGTTACCGTAACATTCTCTCCGGAACCTTCCTCCTCTTCGTCATCTCGTCTCTTCTTGTCTTTCTTTTTCTTCTTCTTGGGTTTACTTTCTTCTTCGCTACTCTCGCTCTGTTTGGTTAAACCAGACGCGTCCGTAGAGGGCGCTACGAACCCAAACCCGAACCCACAACGAGGCTCCTCCACGTCATCGCGTTGGATGACGTCACGAACACCTGCGCCTGCGCTCTTTAAGGCTTGCATTTTCTTGGCAAAGTAATCCTGGACGCTGGTTCCCGAGGTGAAGGTCATGATGCCCGACTCTGGCTTTGCTGTGTCTTTGTCGTCTGATTCCTCTTCGGAATTCGCCTATAAATTGAAAAGAAATTCATCATATAGCAGGGATGTCAGTTGGGGTCATGAAAAATACAGGATATGTTTTTCACATGGATTTACTGCCTCTGTAAGACTGAAAACATGGAAAACACTTCGTTATTGGCCATGGAATGGGGCCGGGGTGTGTGGGGAGGTTTGAATAGGGCTATGAAGAAAGTTGTCCCTACGGGAAGTTAGAACTACTTCATGGGTCTGAATGAGGCCCAATTTATTATCTCTCTTCAGGGATGGACGTCAGGACTGAGGAAATTTGTTTGTTTGTGTAGTTTTACGTCTCGGTAGGCTAGTTACGTCCTTTTGGGAATTGACTTAAGAAAAGATCGGGGATTTAAAAGGATTCTAATAGGAAAATCATTTATAACATTATAGTACTTGCTACAGTGCCACTGAAAATATACCATTCGTTTTAGTTTGCTATATAATCTCACTCAACCTTGCCTCGTGAGGTTACTCTGCAACCAAAACTCAAGGCATATTTTCAGCCACTACGGATCTCGATGCAGTTAATTCTTATCGTTTGACAGGTATCTTTACTATATTTGACAGCGGGTGTTTACCTCGGACTGGTCTTGCGGTGTGGCTGGAGCGGATTTACTTTTTCGTTGACCGAATATACATGCCAGGTCATCACTGGACTTCGCGGACAGGTCTTTCCCTTTGGCAAACTTCATATAGCTGTGGAAAGATAAAAGAGATGTCAAATACCACTGTGTTATCTTGAATACACAAACAATGAGGACTTTTTGTGATTTGACAATCTGACTTTGTGTCAAGTTAACTTCTAAAATTTCCAGTATACATTAATCTGCATGGGAGTGAAAAAATATGTTTCTATAGGTTGTAAAGGTTACTTTAAAAAAGAACTAAAGAGTTGAAATATGTTTTTAAAGGTTTAATAGGATTCACTGGGAGGCCTGCAATTAGTCAGTGATAGGGGTGAGGCACTGAAAATATGCCATTCATTTTGGTTATCTACATAATCTTACCTGATTTTGCCTCGTGAACTTACTTCCGCAATAAAAACTCATAGCATATTTTCAGTGTTACTGATATTGATGCAGTTCCTTCTTAACCTTTTAAGGACGGTCACTTATGGCAGAACTACACACTACCTGGACGGCTACTAGTAGAGTCTGTGTACACTTCTAGGGGACGGGGGCATTGTTTCCAAACTCAGATTTGAAAGGTTGATCATCTGATGCGATACATCATACCTAATATTTCTATTATTTAGAAAACAAAAATATGATGTTCCATCTACATTCTGTGCAAATTTCAAGTTTATTGATAAATTATTTCCTTTAGAAAAACGATTTCATAAATATCCAGCAAGCAAATGATGCTTTAAGGCATCATCCGCCCACTGTTGGGTGATTCCTTAAAGGATTAATATCAGACTACGGTAACTGCGGCTGTTCGGAGTGAGACTTACTGGACCCGGCCCTTGGCTGAGCGGCCCTTCTCCTCCAGATTCTGGACCCGCTTCTTGCCCTGGTCGCTGCCGTAGCCGGGCGCCGAGCCCTCGTCCGCCGAGTTGAGACTGGCGAGCAGCACGTTGAAGTCGTCCTGGTGCGCGATCCAGTTGTCGGCGTGATTCCTCGAGCAGCCAACACCTGGGAAATCAAACACCTGTCAGCACTTCTACTGTTTGGGTTTTTTATCTCATTCCTAATATTTTTTCTCCATATTACCTGCACGAATTAAGCAGTAAATTACACCCTGATGAAGGGCATAAATAGCCCGAAACATGTCGGTAAAAGAAGTCTTATAACAGCCTTATTATTTACAAAATAGGCCTAGTCCACCACCAATTTAGTGGGAATATTTTCTTAATCTTCTTATTTTCTCCATAGACTTATCATTGGGCACTTGTACACAATGCCCATGAGATATTTTGGAAGAATATCCAATGGGGGATTATGTTACAAAGGTTAGCCCGTTAGTCAATGTGAAGGGTGAGATAAATTCAGAAACCCATTCAAGTTTAGGGTCAGAGTTTGATCCCATCTCGTTTGAATCACCTTGTAAATTACTGCACGATTCATAAGCACTGACCCTAACTTTCCTACCTTGTTTGATATATGGAGTCTTACGTTCCTGAACCAAAAATGTCCTTTTACTCAGTAAAAATTAAATTGTCTTTTATGAGTTTTGCTCTAAAACAGTCTGTATCAATAACATAATACATGTACAATAGAAATTCATAGAGAGAAAGGGACCCGGCAGATTACTGTGATGTAATAAGTTTGTTATAACAAAGGTTTACTGCATCGAGGAAAATGATTGACACAGGAGCGATATCTCACCTCGGTTATCTGACTTGAGCGTCACTTTGATAGCATCAACGTTTCCAGTGCCGTTTGCGCCCAGACCTTTTCCAGCACTCCATCCCATCTTCTCCATCAATTTCTGTCCAAATTTATTGTCATCTGAAAGAAACAAAAATTTAATCAATCACTGTTGTAGACACCTTTGTTCAGCTCCTTTTTGTTGGAAACAGGTTGTACGTAGCTAACGTATGAAAAATATCAAAAGATTATGACAGAAGGGGGAGGAGATCTCACAGGCCGAGTTCTCTAGGGTGCCTGGTTGTGCTCATGGCTGAGTTCTCGTCGGTACCGTGTTGTCTGGTGTTCTCCCCAACCTAACCCAAACCCTTACATCAACCTAAACCTTACACCAACTAGAGTAGAATAAACCACAACCCTATAACATTCACAATGCACACAGAGAATCCTGGAAATATGCCTAAAATAGGTGGAGGCTCAAGGCGTCTACATGATGGGCCCACGGCGGGGAATTGGACGCCTGGAGCCTTTTACCGTTTGAGCCTCCTGTCAGCGCGAAAACGTGGACGCCTTGAGCCTACCCCATGGACGCCATGAGCCTACACTATTTTAGTTCCGATTGGTGGGTTAGGGTTAGAAAAGGGTTAGGGTTGAGTATGAATATAAACCAGTATAAATGCACTTTTCAAAGTTTTTACATCTAGAGGCTCAAGACCACCAAAGCGGGGTAGGCTCAAGGCGTCCACAGGGTAGGCTCAAGGCGTCCACAGAAAGGCTCAATGCAGCCAGGGTTCAAATCGTCCCGGGCTCAAGGCGTTCATGAACACCCACGGCGTCCACAGGGGAAGGTTCGAGGGGGAATTGGACGCCTTGAGCCCCCAGTCAGCGCCTTGAGCCCACCCTGTGGACACCTTGAGTCACAAATATTTTGGTCGTCTATCAATACAAACTGTTTTAGAGTATGTAGATCACTGTGATAGGAGTGCATTGGTTGTTTATTTGATCAAGGAACTAGTCTAGTTTTCTGACGTATTGATGAATACCCACGCTAAGTTAAGGGACAAAGGTGTCTATAAACCAGCCAAGCCATGGCTGGAGTGCCCACACAAAGTTTGTCGCTGCTCAAAGGTTTCTGACAGATGTAACTGTGTTATATAAACAAATCACATTGGCACCAGTTTATAGTACACTCTGTCTCGTTCGGAAGGAAGCATTGGTGGGACCCCATTGTGATAGGTGTATTATCATTTGACACTGAAATAGCGACGTGATGCTGACCACTGCCTTGGCAATGCATTATCGGCTTTCAGAAACAATCTATCTTGAACTTTGCCGGTTTCACTTTGACACGCCCCCCCCCCCTCCCCAGCTTGTCGCGCGACCAACCCGGCTCCCCGCACTACCAGCACTCCCCCCCCCCCCCCCCAAAGGGTTTCACACCTTACAGCCAGCTGGCTGCACCTGGGAATGCATCCAGAATATCTTTTTTCTTGGAAATTCAAAATGATTATCTTCAAGGGTTTAAAAACATGAAACACAGAATTGTTTTTCAATGGGGGTTTCCGAGCTAGTTTTTGATATATACTTATATTATAATTATATACTATGATAATAAAATGAATAGAAATTCTTAAAATATTTTCACAAAATATAGTAATAGGCGAACCCACATCGGCATAGGTCATTGGAATGTCAGACAACTGACCTACTAAATCTCAATTGATAAAAATAAAATCTCAACTGACAGTGACACACGTCGGACAACTAACACACAACCGACTGAGACATATCGCCCTTGTTGCAAACTCCGTAACGAAAAACAGGAAATTGACATGTTCCCTTTCATAAATCAAAATTTAACCCTTTTCTAACCATAAGTTATAACCCGCCAATCGGAACTAAAATGGGGTAGGCTCAAAGCGTCCACGGGGTAGGCCCAAGGCGTCCACGTTTTCGCACTGACAGCGGGCTCAAACGGTAAAAGGCTCAAGGCTTCCAATTCCCGTATTCAGCTATCTATTGGTCGTTATCTGCTGTTTCTACGCTAAATGTTCACGGGAATAAATACGGGAACCTAGCTGTTTGGGTCACCACGCATAGATGTTGCCATACAAACTGATACAAGGGTGAGACAACGGACCAGTGAGACAACTGATACACTTTTTTCTGAGTATGTCACTTGTGTTGTGTTAGTTGAGTTTTTGGTCAGTTGTCCCCGCCTGCCCCCCCCCCCCCCCCCCCCCGGTCACAGTGCATTTGTTTTGAGAGAACTGGGCGATAATACATGAATCAAGAGGCCTTCGCTTGACAGACACTGGCGAAGAAAGGTACATCTAAAAGGGTGCAATTCTACCTACAGTATTTGAAATGGGGTGAACAGTTTAAGTTTTGTAGTGTGTGACAATATCAAGTGATAAAAATTAACAGCTTCGTGCTGACTGAAGCGTGAAACGGACTGAACGGTGAACCACGTGTAAATATGTCTCGTCAACATTACCATTTGACACAGCACAGCCACTTCGTGTCACTTATCTGAAAATAGCAATGAGACCTTATCCATCACAATAGAACATAGGGTAACCTGATTACCATTTTTCCACGCTAAATTACGTGGATCAGAAGAAAGTTTCTGCTTTCTGCGAGGCTCTGCCAGCATCGACATGATGTCAATCTTGTTGTCGTAAACTTCCGCTATATCCGGATGTGGACGCTGACCTGGTACCTCTGACCGATTGTTAAAAGAGCAAGGTAGAGGTACCCGCCAAATTTAAAGCCCCAAATCAAAATTCCTTGACAAGTCTATCACTCTGACAGAAAGAAAACTGTAGAACCCCATGCCGATGTTCACCTCAGGCCAATCTAAGTCTACTTTATTCAAATATGACAAATATATACAATCTACACAATAGAAATTGATGAAAAGTGTTGAAAGGTCGCCGCGCTGCAGTGTAGTTCAGATATGTGCCACCCAGGGTGCCACCAGAGCAATCAACATAAAGCGGCTCGACCAATGAGATTAAAGCTGTGAGCGGCGTCGACCAATCACGTCTCACGAGATCTCCGCACATGTTGAACTGGTAAATTTGAAATACCCTTCAACCGAGGTGGACGTGGAGAATTTGGCTGTACACATTTTGAACGATTCCAGTGAAAATTCACTGGAAAGCTTCCAAGGTTTCCATTTTAAACTCTTCGCAGTTTATGATTCTTTGAATCGGCACCATGACGTCGCGAAGAGATGAAGCCAGGGCCAAAGAAATACCCGATATTGTTGTGGATCCTGCCAGCAAAAAGAAGTACATGAAGGGAAAGTTCCTCGGCAAGGTAAGTACCTGCCCGTACAGGTTCAGGTAGATCTGTCAGTGTTTACAACCGACATGGCTGTACACTTTTCTGTAGAGTACCGTGCGATGAGGTTATCGCTTCTCAGTTTGAATCAGGAATGACACGTTTATTTACCATGAAATCTCTGTCTTGACAATCCCCACTGATCGTTGGCCAGTTTGAAATTTAAAGCTCCATCGCTATCGTGACCTTACAAAGCCGGTCCAATCTCAACGGGTTTGAATCAATAAACAGTTTATAGTCCGTAGCAATACTAGCACAATGCACGTAACGGGCACTGGTCGCTCGGATATTGACAGATAACACGTTTGGAATGCAGAATAAACAATAGGTTTCTGTTTTGGATTGAAGCCACTCGCCGAAACCCGCTAAAGTTGTCATCTCCCAATTCCCCAACCAGCGGGTTTCACTCGGGCAGTCCCAAAACCGGGATACTGATACAATACGAATTCAGGTGATTTAAATACGTATCAGCTGTAGCTTACTTAGTAAACATTTATGAAGCAGTCAATGACCTGTATACTGTTGATGCAACATTGTATGATAAGATAATTATATCAGGGCTAGTGCAGTGCTTATCATGGTAATATCAGTGCAAATTGCTAACCTGTTGTGACTTTATATTATTTATTTAGTCCACCCCAACCGCCTGAAATCTAACTATGCAAATGGTACTCCTATCTAGATTTAAGCCGTTTGGGTTAGAACCACAATACATCGATAGAGGATTTGAATATCATATTGGCTTCCATCTCTTTTTATAGCAGTGGTGAAATGGTTCAATGTCCCATGACTATTCTGACTATTGACATAATGTAACCCCCAAAAAAAAACAAAAAAAAAACTAAACTAATTGAAACCGCTACATTATGTATGGTTGACACTCGTTAGTCTGTTAAATTGAATTTTCAAATTGTCTAATAAACATATCAGTGGGACAATATTAAAGTAATTATATAAAACTGGATCGAGAATCCTATACAGTCCTCCCAGTCCCAGTAAAGCCTATGCATAACCTATATCTTTTCATTGTCATGCAAATTGACATATACAGTGAATTTAAAAGGTTGAATTGATACAGAATCAGATTTTCAAATGGCAAGAAATCAACATTAAAAGTGCTATTTAAGAGATGAAACAATTGTTTAAGAATTAACAGTTTGTATGTCTTCTTGCCATTATGGCTAGCCTGTTAGAAACTCAGTATGCATGTTTAACCTGATGAGCCAGCCATCCTGATGTCCTAACGAATAAGTACTAGCAACTAGGTAAATCTTATTTGAAATCAAGAACTGAAAATAGCTATTTACTATATTTTGACTCCATCAGGGTGAATATGTTAACCCTAAAACCTATAAATGCCTGTGTTTGGGCCTGTAAAACCTGAAAAAATCTATATTTTAATTTTCAAAACCTATTTAAAGACCCCTTTATTGAGGAAGAGTGACACTGGGAGGCCTGCATAAAATCAAACATTACTCCCTGCATTTGGATATGCAGTCATTGTCATTGAGGCAATGCCGAATGACGATTTCAGCATGTCCAAAAGAGTGAGGTATTGTTTATTTTATTATTTGAGTGCAGTTCTAGATTAACCTCTCATCTTTCAAGAACATTAGATTAGCATTACTTAGGAGAAACCAAACAGGAGTCGTGTTGTTGTTTATCGCACGACGGCAAAGTCGCATATCGCCTCGTGCAGTGATACGTGACTTTGCCAGAGTGCGATAAGCAACACGACCAACTAGAGTTTGGTTTAGTAATTATCCTACCCCTTCAGCAAATTAAGAAATAACATAAAACTCACCCATAATCAGTGATAATCATTGGTCGCTTTTCAAATGACGTCATTTGACAACTGTATCCCACTAGAGCGATAATTTTCATTTTCCTGCATCGTAGACCGAATACAGTCCGCTAATGTTGAGCCTATGGGCTTTTTTATTAGGGGTAGGATAAAGTGTCAGAACAATTATATAACTTACGTAAATCCACTTAGTAACAGATGAATTTCCATTTCTTGCACACATACTCAAATCATGGCTGTTGATTGGCCTTTCAATTAAGACACCATCCTGCATCACTCTACCATGACCATGGTGTTGTGTTGGCACTTAACTAGGATGGTCATTGAATATACATTTTTAACCTTATTCCTATGGCTTAACTTGTACCATGGTTGAGAGTATTGTTAAAATGAAGGTCAACTCAGGATTCCAGTTTGTCGTTACAGAACGAATTCTGTTAGATTTTTATTCAATTTTGTATAAATCGGTGAATTACTATTTTTAATTAGTAAATGCAAATCAACGGTATACAGGGATCTCAAGAGGTTTTTACTCTGGTGGGTCATCGAGGTGGATATGTTGATTATCATTTAATTGGTTTTGATGGAATAGAAATAATGTTTTCCATGGAAATACACGTTTTCATTTTACAAAGATTCTCCAATTTTTGAATACACATGAAAAATGCAAAACATGTAAAATGCCCCATTGTTGGGTGACTTTATTCAGAGATCTCAGTTTTCCATTTTGCAGTGGAAATCCCCTTTTTTTATATTCAGTATATATTCAATTTCTTTTCCTCGTTTCTAACAAATATTGTTCTAGTCTCATTTACGCCAATAAAACAGTGGGTTGAACTTCCCCAAATCCCCAATCCTTCTCATACCATGTCTATGTGGTGTGGGAAGTAAACAGGGATGCAAGTTTGCCGACAATTGACGGAAATCAGATATTTCTGCATCTTGAAATATGATCATTAACAAAGTATGAAAATCATAAAATAAAACTAAATTCCGAGAAATTCTGGCTGCAGGCTCTCACCAACGGCGTGTAAACCTCCAGTCAGTACTTTGGCGGCAGTTAAACACGCTAAGGGCCGTTGACCAAATACGCCCCAATTTTTTGTGTGTTTTTTGTTTCCGACTTTTGCGTCAGTCGCGACTTTCATCCCTGAGTAAAAGAACTCACCTCGCTAAATATGTAGGGGTGAGATTCTACCTGAATTCATTACATAGATTCGATCACCACCCATGTGGTGTAAAAGAACCGTGAGAAAGTCTGGTGAGAACCTCTAATGGTTAACTGGACATGAAATCAAACCAACCAACCATGTCTATGTGGTGTGGGAAGTAAAAGAACTCACCTCGGTTAATGTGTAGGGGTGAGATTCTACCTGAATTCATCACATATATTTGATCACCACCCTCCTGGTGTAAAAGAACCGGGAGAAAGTCTGGTAGGGACCTATAATGGTTGACTGGACATTAAATCAAAGTAAACAAACAAATTCCCAGAAATTAACTCAAAATCACTAGAAAGTTCAAAGCTAGAAAGCATGAACGTCCAGGAGACTCTGTCCTTGGTCCCCTGCCAGGATGCTGCTTGGTCTCACAGCAGCCACTTGTGGATACTTCCACCATTTAAATTAACATTTAAAAATACTCTCAAAAGCATTGGAAAAAACGGGAATTGGACGTCTTGAGCCTTTTACCCTCTGAGCCTCCTGTCAGTGCGAAAACATGGACGCATTGAGCCTACCCTGTGATGCCTTGAGCTTACCCCGATTATAGTTCTGATTGGCGGGTTAGGGTTAGAAAAGGGTTGGGTAAGAGTAAGGCTTGAGTATATATGAATATAAACCAGTATAAAATTAAATGCACTTTTCACAGTTTTTTACATATAGAAGCTCAAGGCCACCAAGACAGGGCAGGCTCAAGGCATCCACATTGTAGGCTCAAGGCGTCCAAGGCTCAAATCGTCCCGGGCTCTAGGTGTCCATGAACCAGAAAAAACCTCGAATTCCACGGGCTTTTGAGAGCTGTCCCCCTTGGGCTCCCCCGGGCCGAACCACAGCCATACCCCTAGTCCTTACTTGAGGCTTCATGGGCCAGATACTGCCCATTTTTTTGCGATCTAAAAAAAACATCCTTCTAATGCCTGATAGAGACAACTCTATATATATGAGCTAATGCGGTGCTGTTGCTATGATGGCATTGAGGGTTGATGAGAGGCCTTAACCTGAAATTCTCACTTTATAGGTCATCACACCACCCTTGTGGTGTAAAAGAACCTTGAGAACCTGCAATGGTTAACTGGACGTTAAATCAAACCAACCAACCAACCCATTCTTGGGCAATATTGGGAAATGATGTAGAAAAGTCAAGGAAACTTAACATCAAGAATTCTGGTGGGTTCCGACTGTTTAGAAACTAAAAAGGCCATTTTAATACCAGAAATTTCCCTGGCATAGCTGAAAGTGCTGTATTTTCTGGGTCTCTGCCCATGCAGTCCATCTGAACCCCAGGCACTTTATCCAGATCTTCTGTTGTTTGCCATTCCTATCCCTTCAACTGCCTCTTCCCAATGAAATTTCCAGATTGGTGACACTCTGTGACATTTTATACAATGTGCACACTTCACAGACGTGATTTTATTACCCGTTCAGGGAAATTGTGGTAGATTTTGTCAATGTAAGTGATGACATTACTTTACCCAATTGGAGGGCCTTTAAACCTTTTTTTTTTTTTTTCACAAATTGTCTTAATGACCCCAGCATGCCTATTGAAGGGGAATTCAGTGAAATGTGTTTACCTAATTGTGACTGGCTCTTATATCGCATTTCTTTTGAACAAAAATATTGAATCAGCTCGCAGAGCAAATCAAATATTTTTGTCGAGACAAATAAGTTACGAGAATTTGTTCCAAAGAGGGTAGCAGTTTCACTTGTATAATGTAACTGATTTTTTACAATTATTATAGGTATGGTTGATCCCTTAACAGAAAGGTAGAACAGCTTTCCATTTTCACAAGGAAGTCTGGTGTAACGAAGTGGGGGTCCAATCGTGGACAACATTTTGTAGATTGTAAACTCACCTTGGGAACTACTATTTTTGGCCAAGGCTACATGTTAAATTTCCCTCATTGAATTATGTATGTTGTTTCATTTTCAGGGAGGATTTGCAAAATGTTACGAATTAACGGACATGGATACAAAGAAGATCTATGCAGGGAAAATCGTCCCCAAGAGTTTGCTGGTGAAGCAACATCAGAAAGACAAGGTACAGTTCGAATATGCTTTTCTTACCTCGTACAATTATTTTCACTTAGAAGTCTGAACAGTAATTGTTTCGTTGGGAAAATGATCTCATAGTGTCCAGTAGCGTTTAAATTCAATATGTTTTCACAACTGTCTTGGTCAAAATGAACTACATCTTAAGAACTTGAACAGCTAAGATTCAAACAGAGTAACCGTTGCTCAAATACCCTGATGGTTTCGGGGCGGATCTGTAGAGTTTCCTGTAGAAGGGAGGAGGTGAGACAAAATAAAGAAGAAACTAACAAGTTTTGGTCAAAGTCGTTGTTCTCCACGAGTTTGATGTGGAATGATAAGAATAAGGTGACAGCCGAGTAAATATCACATACCATCCAAACCAGTTGGAGAATGACTTCTTTGACCAAAAGAAGTTGCTTTCTGTATTTATCTCACCCCTGTACACACTAAATGAGTGGATGTTGCACAGGAAATATACCATGGAGAATGGACTGCAATACTTGTAGGGGCATGGAGAATGATTTCCTAATGTTAAGCCTATGGGACCAAAATACCAGGGGTGAGATAATTGTTGCTAACTGCCGTAAACCGGACGGACGCTGACGTTTCTCCGTTCCCCCTGTAGATGGCGCAGGAGATCGACATTCACCGCAGCGTTCACCACAGACACATCGTCGGCTTCCACGGCTTCTTTGAAGACTCCGACAACGTTTACGTCCTTCTGGAGCTGTGTCGGCGACGGGTAAGTGAACATTCCCTCAACTGCAGCACTTTGTTTATACAGAGGTGGCACTTTTCCTGATTTCTCAGTAAATCCTTGTTTGGTGGATTTTCTCTTGAGTCAGATATGTCAGTTTTCCCCCTTTTTTTTTCATGGGAATTCACGTTTTTATAATCAGTATATGTAATTTCTTCCTTTTTTTCTTTTTATGAAGAAAGAAAATATTGATTTAGCTTCATTTACGCCTTTAAAACTGAATTGAACCTCCCTAAGACCCTCAGCCCCATGTCATGACATATTATCGTAAAACTGGATGAGGTTTAATCTTGGCCCCCGTATTCCACGACTGGAGTTTGGCAAAGTGACTTCATGAGGCGAAGCCGAGTGAAGTCCGGAGCCAAAACTTCAGGAGTGGAATGCGGGGGCCAAGATTAAAACGAATCAGGTTTTGATTTTATCCTACCCTATCTCCTCGATTTTGGAATGTTACGTGATAACAATGCTGTATGCCACTAGTGGCATATAAAACTCCGTATGCCAGTCAGGGTTGGCTGCGGAAACCCAATGTTAAGCCTATGGGATTTTATTTTAGGGGTAGCATAATATCCCAAGTTTTCCCAATCTGTCTGCGGCAGAAAAATCCACATGAATATATTTCCACTTTTTCCCTCTGACCCCAACTGATATCCCTGTTGTGTAAACCAAGAGAAAGTTTATATGGCCTCATTCACACCAAAAAAACATTGGTTCAAACCTTCCGATATGCCCCATCCCATGGTCAATAACGATGTGTTCACCATGTTTTCTCAGTCTCTCATGGGCAGTAAATTCTACATGGAGATGTAACTCCCTTCTTTTTTTTTATCCCCATGACCTAACTGACATCCCTGCATATCATTCTCACCTCTAGAGCGTTCTTTCCCCTGACCGTGACTTGCATCTTTTTTCCAGTCGTTGATGGAGCTTCACAAACGTCGGCGAACTGTGACGGAACCGGAAGCCCGCTACTTCGTCCGCCAGGTGGTGCTGGCCTGCGACTACCTGCACAAGAACCGCATCATCCATCGAGATCTCAAGCTGGGCAACCTCTTCCTCAACGACGAGCTGGAGGTGAAGATTGGAGACTTCGGTCTGGCCACTCGGATAGACTACGACGGAGAGCGAAAAAGGACCCTCTGCGGAACCCCAAATTACATCGCTCCTGAAGTGCTCGGAAAGAAGGGTCACAGTTACGAGGTGGATGCCTGGTCGTTAGGTTGCATATTGTAAGCATCCTTCTATTTCCTATCCGTTTATTTTTACAGTTCGGTTCTTATGGTAGCTTGTAATTTAATCTACTTAACACTAGTGAAACATAATCAGAGATGTCAGTTTTCCATTTTTCCGTGGAAATCCACTTTTTCATATTCAGTATATGTTGTATCTTTAACTTGTGTCAAACAAAGGTAATATTGATTCAGTCTCATATACGCCAACAAAATAGTGGTTTGAACCTCTCTACAAACCCTTAGCCCCATGCCGGTTTCTGTGAGGCAGAAAAATCCACACAAATATATTTAACTGTCTTCGTATAATGTCTTTCAGTGTGAAACTTGAATGGAGTTTACATGGATGCATTTACATCAAGGATAGTGAACGATTTAAAAAAGTTGGGTTAAAGGACCAGGAAACCTGCATATTCATGGGAACCAATCAGCTTGGTTTTTACACTGTGGAAACCAATAGGCATGATTCTTACCCAAAGAAATCAATGAGTGACCTTCACCTTCAATTTCATGTTTAATTCAGTGTCCCGCGAATATGCACGTTTCGGCTCTCTAAGTTTAATCAGAATATGTAGTCCGGTTCAACAAAAAAATGTGACACCAGTAGTTATTGCTGATACTCATCGTGCCTCCTCTTCTGTCATGTCCTAGGTACACGTTCCTGATCGGCAAACCGCCGTTTGAGACGACGTGTCTGAAGGACACGTACCAGCGCATTAAGAAGAACGAGTACCACGTGCCCTCGTCACGTGTCTCGCCCGCCGCCAAGTTCCTCATCCAGCGTCTGCTGCGCTCCGACCCCACCGCGCGTCCCAACATGACCTCCGTGCTCGAGGACGAGTTCTTCACCACAGGTACGCTACTGTCACATGATGTCTCAAACCAGGCACGCAGGTATCCACAGGGCTGTATGTGCCCAGAGATGCCAGTTTTCCATTTTTCCGTGGAAATCCACTTTTTCATGTCCATTATAAGATATTGCTTTTCATTGTGCGAAAATTGGATGACATAGAATGAGCCTCATCTACACCAATAAAACGCCAATTAAACCTCACCACAGACCATCAGCTCCATGCCATGGCCGAAAAGGACATGATATCCAAGTTTTCACGGTCTCTCTGAGGCAGAAAATTCAACATAAAAATATTTCCACCTTTTTCCCTGACCCCGAATGACACCCCTGTACAGTACCTGAAGCTTTTGACTATAGAGGAGACCTATAAAAATATAGGGTCAGAGCTTGTATCCCATTGAGTTTGAATCGCACAGTAATTCACAACGTGAAGTCGTATGAGTAATGTAGTGATTCAAACAAGATGGGATTGAGCTCTGACCCCTATCTTGAATTTGTTTCTGAATTTATCTCACCCTCCATATCATCTAATTGGCTAACATCTGTGACATAATCCCCCATTTGATATTGTTCCTAAATATTTCATGGGCATTGGATACGAGTTTCCAGTATTAAGTCTATGGAGAAAAAATACCAGAGGTGAGATAATAAGAAAGAACTGTATCGGGATCTGTAGCCACTGAAAATGCCATGGGTTTTGGTTGTGAGGTGATCTGATTCAAAGGCGAGTGAGATCACGTCGCAATCCAAAATGAATTGTGTATTTTCAGTGGCTATGGACCAAGTGCATTTCAGATATTATCTACCACCAAACGTTTCCATGATTTTGACTTTTCGTATTCTACTCTATAGCGATCTGTAGGCATCATAAGTTTAGTATAGAGACTTTGTATTCTTTGTGTAATATATATGTACTCATATTGATTCTTCAAGATCGCATGAAGACAACCTAAACGCCAGTTTTCAGGTTATTTCAGGTATTTCATCTTGTTTTTGGCTGTATTTCAGGTTTCTTGCCTCAGGGCCTGCCCACCAGTTGCCTGTCCATGGCACCTCGTTTCGACACACTCAAACAGCCTGACCCTGTAGGAGGTTCGCGCAAGGCACTGACAGAGATCAACCGCGTCTCAGGTATGTACCCACAGTTTACTTGCGTTCACAATAAGTCTTGCATAACCAGAGAATTTAGTTCTCTTATTCCAGAGATGTCAGTTTTCCATTTATCCGTAGAAATCCACCTTTTCATCGTCAGTATATGTAATTTTTGTCCCTTGTATCAAACAATAATATTGATTTAGCCTAATTTACACCAAGAAAACGTCCCTACAGACCCTCGGCCCCACTCTATGGCCGACAAGGACATATCATCCACGTTTTTCCCGGTCTCTCTGAGGCAGAAAAATCCACATGATAGATGTTCCACAATTCCCCTGAATTCAACTGACATCCTTGTTGTTCACAAGGAACATTTCAGTGTTTTGGAATTTCAAGTTTCCTTGCCAGTGAAGAAAACACATCTTGACTATCCTTGTTTTATTTTACAGAAGGCACAGTGTCCCGGTTGCCATCTGCAGTGAAGCGTGACGAGACAGAACCACACAAACGTGACCACAGCGACGGCTCCCACAAAGCCGAGCCACGCAGACCTGAGAGCAAAAGTAAGACTCGCGCTTTAATGTAGAGTTCTTCTAGACGATTAATACCATTCACAGTTGATAAAGCCTGTACCTCAACTGATGTTGAATAGATATATTAAATGTGGTTGCCATGCATCCTATTTGATGGGAAAGGCTAAGTTCGTATAGAATTGTCCAAAAGATACTACAAGGTAAAGGCCTTTTAAGTGCAGTCGATGCTACTTGAAAGCGACACTTCCCGTCAATTTAGGACCAATGTTGCGTTACAGTTTCCAGGTAACGATTGCCTTTGATGAGATATACACAATATTACCATGATTTCGATCTGAGTGGCCGTATTCTCCGCGTAGTTGACGCGTAGTAATACTCCGAGCGATAGCGAGGAGTATTGCGTAGCATCAACTACAAGGAGAATACGGCCACACAGATCGAAATTATGGTAATGTTGTATTTATTACTCACTTATTTTTAGATTTAAGCAATAAATATGATCGTTAGAAAACTTTTCAACGTAATTAAGAAGTTATGTTTGGGACTACTTTCATCTCAAAAATCCGTATCCTCCTAGGAGGGTACGGAGCTCCGTATCCTCCTCAGTAGCGATCTGTAATCTCCATAGGCTTAGTATGGAGACTCCGTATCAGGTGGGTAATAATTAGTAGAAACCAAACAAGAGTTAGCCTTGTCAATGTTTATGCCACGATGGGCAGGTCGTGTATTACTACACGAAGCGTTAGCTGAGTGTAGTGTGTAGCAGACCTGACCAGAGTGGTATAAACATTGACAAGGCTAACTCTCGTTTGGTTTCGTATTTATCCTACCCCATCTCACCGATATACAGAGAATATTTGTATTATCCATGTTAGTAGTTATCAATGCTGCCGGATCTACTTTCGTTATCCCGTCCCTGATTGGTCAGTTTTTTTAATCACCTCGGTGCATAAATAACACTTTATCCAACGCTATGTCAAATACATTGAGTCAATGTTAAACCAATGGCGTTTTTTATTAGGGGTAGGATAAAACCTTAGTAACCACTTGGGATACTGTATCATTGATGCGGTTTCCACTCTCCTACCATAGTACAGTTAGAAAATGCATGCTCCAAACATTTGTTTGGAGTTCTATGTTCATTGTCATAGATTGATGGCGAATCATTGAAGGTTTCATCCACTCTTCAGTCATCTTCGTTTGGCTTTGTTCAAAGCATGTAACATTGTCACATTTTAGGCAACTGAGAATTATTCAAGTACCAACCCATCTATAAATGGGTGTTGGTTCCCACCATGAAATTACATCAGCAAATAAAGTAAATGGGTATGGGAAAACTTGCTTTGTCAAACTGGTCCCCTAGCAGACGGTTTTAGGATTTTTTTCCTAGGATCCGACTAAGTAGAGTGTGATGCCTTTTTCCGTTTTTTTCCCCGTTTTTTTTCCCATAATGTCTAATGAGCTTTCATTCAAGGGGAAGCATCACTGTTGGGGATAGGTAATATTTTAAGCCACGTCATCATTTACACGGACTTTATGGTGTTGTTTTTGGTTACAGGCGAGGAACCTTTGGACTGCTACCTGTCAGATCTGCTGTCACAACTCTCCACCGTCATGGCTGTCAAGCCCGTCGAGCCTCCACACTTCAATGACGGTAAGTGACGTAACACCCGCAAAAATATCCGTAATTCAGGGATGCCAGTATTCAATGTTTCCATTGAAATTCATGTTTCCATTTTCGGAATAAATAATATTTTTCCTTGTGTAATATTGACACACCAACTTCTAAATTACCTAATTCAGCTACAGTCCATGATCCCCAACTGAACCTCCCTACCGGCCCATGTAAAGACTTGAGCTTTAACCTTTGATTCCCCACTGTAATACATATGTAATGCATAAACCCTGTATTGCAATGGAAAATATTTCAATGTTCTTTTCTGACCCCAACTGGCATCCCTGATAATTCAAATGACGTCATGTGAGAGGCCAGGGATCTCTCGTCCCCATTGATGTCTGTATCAGAAATTATGATAGTAAACTTAGGAAACTGGTCTAGATATATTATCCTAATAATAACGAAGCTGAGGATAAGAGTGTTAAAGAGTAGATGTGAAATATAATGGACGAAACTGCAGATTATGACGTCATCATATTCAACAATACAGACCGGTTTGTAGTGGTTTGAACCATCATATTCCTTCCCGTTGTTCAGGTGTGATCGGTAACGACCCAAGATCTCATAGAAGGGCACTTTTCATATCTACCTTTTTTCTTTAGCACTCCCCATTGGAAGCGAGTTCTACAGTTTATAACCTCAAAATTGTGGCGACCATTTGACATGTTCTTAATTTCCGGAGCCTGAACAAAGATGATTTTGTTGACCATAGAACTCTTTCATTTCTTAACAGTATTCATGGGCAAAGGGGCCATCCATTGAGTATGTACGCAGAATTTCTGAAATTTTGGACCCCCCACCCCTTCTCCCAATCTTGCACGCAATAGAACAAAGAGGGAGCATACATAGATTTCTCAAAATTTCTGTCCCCCCCACCCCCTCGGTGCGTACATACTTTATGGATGGCCCTATAGGATCATCTATATTTTTGTAACGTGCTTATTCCCGACAAGGCGTGTATCTCTTTGACACACTGCACACCCACCGCTTGCCCCGTGGTTGTAAAGTCTCCGTTGTTTCTCACAGAGGATGCTGAAGACCCGTCGTCCATCCCCATCTACTGGATCAGTAAGTGGGTGGACTACTCCGACAAGTACGGACTCGGCTACCAGCTGTGTGACAACAGTGTGGGTGTACTCTTCAACGACAGTACGCGACTCATCCTCACCAACAACGGAGAGTGAGTAACCAGATGATTTTTTTAAAACAATTTTTTAGAGGGGCACAACACTCACAGACCCCCTCAGGTTGTGGAGTATCCGTGCCCCCCGAAGAGATTTTTACACAACCAGATGATTTTATGCTATGGCCCGCTCGGTTTCTGTCAAAAGCAAGGCTGGTGACCTACACATGTACATTATAATACTTCAATGTGTAATGCTAGAGATACACTATGTTCTGTGAAAGTTTTAAGAACATGACATGAGTTTTATAATGTGAAAAGCAACCTTTCAAGGATTTCTATGTACAGTATAACCCCGCTTACCTGCTACAAGCACATCAGAGTTAAATTAATATACCTTTCAAGAACCAGATAGGTGAACCAATGAGTCAGTCTCAAGGACGTAACTAGCCTACCGAGACGTAAAACTTCACAAACAAACAAACAAACCCTTAAAGGGACACCCCGCTGGAATAGAAAGTTTTGTTCAGTTTATTTTAACCCCGCTTAAGGAGACGCCCCGCTTAAGGGACACTTAGCCCGGAACGGAGGGTGACCTCTTAAGCGGGGTTGTACTAAATTCTTTTACAATGTGTTCGCAATAATAATCTCTAAATCAAAAACTAGTACGGTTATCCCCATTTTTTAAAATCAGCTCATGGAGATCATCATGTTTAATTTCCAGGAGATTTCCATGGGCCTTGCTATTGAAGGTGAATTGTTCGATATACCTTAAATCACATTCCCTGTTTTAAACTTACAGAAATGTGCAGTACATTGAACGTGACGGCAAGGAGCACTTCCACACGCTGAAGGTATTCCCCGAGTCTCTCACCAAGAAGGTCACGCTGCTCAAATACTTCCGCAACTACATGAGCGAGCACCTACTGAAGGTGAGCATAGTGAACTTTTTTTTTACTTTTTCTTAACGATCTTTTATTTATTTCAATATGGTTACATTGTTCTTCTTTTTTTGTAGCATGTACAGCGTTAAACGTCTATTTATAGGTTACGATCGTAAGCATATGTAAACCTGATTTCTTCATAAAGTTAAAAAAAATAAGTAGAATTACCTCGAGATTTTACGGGGGGGGGGGGGGGGGGTGGCAACTGAGGTGAAAGTAGATGATCCATCTGTTTCGAGACATGAATATTAAATAAATACTAAATGTGGGTTAGTATAGTTTGGTATTTTCAGGGCCCATAGATATGGGTCTATACCATTGTTCCATATGGTTATCTTGGTGCATTATGTTGGATCTGTGTGATTCTGTGCCTTACATCACGGTTGATTGTCTTTGTAGGCTGGCGCCAACATGACCCCGCGTGAGGGAGAGGAGATGGCCCGCCTGCCCTTCTTACGTACCTGGTTCCGAACACGCAGTGCCATCGTCCTGCACCTCAGCAACGGAACGCTGCAGGTAAGAAACACCTAAATACAGTAGAAGCCCGCTTAAGGGGATACCCTTCATTCCAAGCATAGGGAAATCATGGTGATATTGTGTATATTGATAATTCAATGGTTTTGAGGACAGGCGGTCGCAAGCCACGAGAGGCTTAACGCGTAGTAATATTCAAGCGTCAGTGAGTGACTTACTAGGTCAACCTCGATCGATTTACAGAGCTCCCTGCCGGAAAAACCACCGTTTGCTGTATTCATTATCCATCTTTTCATGTAAATCTGTTCCATATATTGCCATATTAAAGGGTATATCAATAGGGACTCTTCTTTGCTACTAAAGGGACTATTTTCCAATATATCACGGCTTTGAGGCCGTATACCACAGACTAAATCCGTATACCTTAGTCATGGGTTCTGACAGTTTTTAAATAATGGGTAGTGGTTTACTGAGTCCCCATACATTTTCAATGGGGACTGTAAACGATAGATAATAGATATGCTGTCTTGCCTGTTCCTAAGGAATAAAACCTAACAAAACCCAAACCTGCCGTCTTTTCAATTCGTAATGTTGAACATTGTGGCAGACGTGTTATTTCAGTTTATGAAATTGTTTTTCTTTTTTCGTGTGTAGAACAAAGAGAGAATAAATTCACACCAATAAACAATGATTCAAACCTCCCCATACACCCCAGCCCCATTCCGGGGCCAATAACGATGTATTTTCTATGTTTTCTCCGTCTCTCTGGGGCAGGAAATTCCACATGAAAAAATATTTCCTCTTTTTTCTCATGACCCCAACTGACATCTCTGTGTTCAGGGATGCCAGTTTTCAAAGTTTCCATTGACATTCATGTTTTCTTTTTCAGAATTAAAAAAATATTATCCCTGTGTGTAATTTTAACATGCCAACTGCTGAATAACCCAATTCAGCCACAGCCCATGATCCCCAACTGAACCTCTCTAGTGACCCATAATAAAGAATGGAGCTTTCTCCTGATCCCTCACTGAAATTTATATATAATGCGTAAACTCTGTATTGCAATGAAACACATTTCAATGTTTTTTTGTAACCCAACTGACATCCCTGTGTTGCTGTTGTTGCAGATTAACTTCTTCCAGGACCACACTAAGATCATCCTGTGCCCGGTCATGCAGGCCATCACCTACATCGACGAGAAGCGCGAGTTCCGCACCTTCACACTCAAACTGCTCGAGCAGTACGGATGCTCCAAAGAACTCACCTGCCGCATGCGCTACGCACGGACCATGGTGGAGAGACTCCTCTCCTCCAAGTCCGGCTCGGGGCGAGTCAAGTCGGCGGCCTCCTAGGACCTGTTCATAAACTTAGTGATAGACTGGAAAAAAACTTTCGATGAGAAATCATGATCTTTGATTGGCCTGACCTGGTTGTGGGACCACCCACGCTGGGGTCCGACCACCCATGCTGATGTGTGACCACCCACGCTGGGGTGTGACCACCTACGCTGGGATGTGACCACCCACGCTGGCTTCGAGTCTTCCCAATGTGCCGTTGGGAGGGAGTAGAGATGCGTTGGTCCGGCGCAGGCCAGGCCAGTTAACATTACACGATGGTTCTGTGTACCAGGGACCCCAGGCTAGTGTAAGACGGGTGGGGGGAGGGGAAAAGGGGGTTAAAACCAACGATGAAGCTCCTAGCTGGAATCATGAACTGACAAAGAGCTTTTAGTCCCTGTGACATGCCTTATGGATTAAAGGAACGGCCAAACTTGATAGCCTCTACAAAAGAGTACTCGAATTCGTCAATTCCATGGAGGAATTAACTCTTTTTGGTTTTTTTATTGGGTTTTTTAGGGTGGGTGGGTGGTATTTTTCTGTGTGTATCTTGCTTGCTGAGGTGTGCATGTAAACTGAGTGTTCAGATATCCATGGTATAAGCCTCATACAACTGGAGGCCCCTCAAGGACAGTGCTATAATGATAATGCCTATTAACTCGTGGTCTTCCAATATAATATAAATCAAAAAGAGTGGCCAGACTATACAGAAACCCCGCTTAGATTATTGCCCGACATGTTTTCGTAGGTCGATGCTCCTTAACCAGGACAGTGAAAGTGTGAGTGATTTGTGAAGGTTAAAAAAAGGTTGAACTAGTTTTGTGTCTAGTGTGAGATGAAGGAGAGTGAAGCGGTTGTCGTTGGCTTCCCCGAGTCGTTCTGTACATAGTTTACTATCATGCGCTGTTTAATTTGTGAATAGGATATCGCTTCTTCTCGTAGTGTTTCTGGTGACTGCGCGCGAGTCTCTCCTACGAGCAGTCGCCCTGTTAAGTCAAATATAGACGTCTATTTTCTTATTTAATCTGTGAAATAAGGTGCTAGTTAACCGACTGCACTGGAGCTGAAAACAACGATAAGGTACCCCCGGAAAGACGTGCATTTATTTTTAGCCCTAGCTCTTCTGATAATGCAATACTCTGGTCTTTTTCCGAGAATAGGAAAATGGTGAACTGTGGAGTCACGGATTTGATATTTTTTTTTCAAAACGAATAGTTCCATTGTTGTTTATACCCTACAATGGTTATGTTATGTTGATCAGGGATGTGATACATAATCAGTTCTCGGATTTATCTCGGCCCTGGTATTTGTTTTCCCATAGACTTAATTGGGAACTCGTACTCAATGCCCATGGAGTATTTAGAAACAATATTCGATGGGGGATTATGTCACAAATGTTAGCCAATCAGTCAATGTGAGGGTTGAGGTAAATTCAGAAACCTTTAAGTTTTCAGGCAGAGCTCGATCCCATCTTAATTACGACGCTGTTCAAACTCGATGGGATACGAGCTCTGACCGTAAACTATCATAGGTTTCCTCTATAGAACTATGAATAATGATAACGCTTGTATGTAGTGGTCTTCCCAAAAGCGTACTTGATCTGGTACTTAGTCTGAATCACCATTGTTAAGCTGAAAAAACTTCAGAAATTAATCGTCGCTGTTTTGACAGTGAGAGTTGTATATTGTGCACTATCAGTCAATAAGCGAAGATCATTAAAATTTGACTGAGTTATCAAAACATGAAAACAGCAGGAATATGATATTTGTGTATATTTATGCTGAACTTATGAATTTATATGAAAATCCCGTGTAGACTCTTGTTTGAGAGTGGCAATACATTGTAGATTTTAGACACTTATTAGTTTACTACAGGAATATACAAAAGCCTAATTAACCATACCGCTCCACCGAGGAAAGTTTAAATTGTCGTTAAATCATTATTAACTCGTATGACTTCCTCATAGGAAACTAAATGAGTTAACTTGTGAAGATGAATGATGCACTGAACATATATATATATATATACGTACATACGCTGACTTAATGTTGTGATTTGGAGTTGTTGTTTCTGTGTGACTGCAACATGAAAAAATATAATTTTTTAAAACTTCGAGCATCAATTCATACGAGCCCACCGGAACAAGACTATTCACTCGATTGCGTTTCTAAGGAGGCCATTCCAGTTCAACCATCACCGCCGTGACGTCATTACGTCACCCAATTCCAAGTGACCAATCATTGAACAGCTTACAGAAACTGCGCCAACAGAGCATAAACATCTGTAAATACAGCATCATTAGCAACATGTACACTGAAAACCTATTGCTAATAAACATTGAAACAATTACTTGGACGTTCATCTATTCTGCCTGAGGTTCAGAAAAGGCAGCTTTCCATGGGATCCCAACTTTTTCTTTTCTGTTATATACAGTGGGGGAGTCTCCTCTGAACCAATGTATTACTTATAGTTAGTGATGTGACGTCAAAAGCCATGAAAAATCACGATTTAACACTGGGTTGTGAAAATTACTATAAATAGATATACAATGATACCATGATTTTGGTCAGCATGGTCGTATTCTCCACAATAATCGCTGGTTTTGTGGACAGGCGGCTGTAAACCATGGCCCTATATTTTGAAATAATCATCTAAAAAAATTGAATTATCATGCGCAGAAATCTTTCATTGCAATTTTTATGATGCACTCCTATCTATCACTTCAGGACAAATAATCCTCATACTAAATATAAATTCTGACTGACATTGCAGACTTAACTACTATTATACCTATTTAAAAATGTATAAACATAAACAAAATCTCTAGTTGATTGTCAGGGACACAGCTAAGAAACCCCTCCAGGGGGTACTGGGTCTAAGCCCCGAACACACTTGGATTTCATGGGGCAAAGCCTCTTGAAACATTCGATTTCATAGATCATACAAGCAGTACCTAGGATTTTCTTTGGAGGTGGGTTTCACAATTCAAGTTGTCTGTGAATATTTGCAGGAGTCTTACTGCAAAGCCCCTTCTAGGGGGTCCAGGGGGCAAAGCCCCCAGAAGAACTAATGGTAATAAGCATTATACGGTCTGTATCCAGGGACAGGGGCTACAAATCTAAAGTTATCTGGGAATATTGCCAGGGGTCTATCAGCAAAGCACCTCCTTGGTGTGCAGGGGATGAAGCCCCTGGAAACATTTGGATTTTATAAATTATAGAAGCTGTCCCCAGCATTTAATTTCTTAGACTATCTGTGAATTTTGCCAGGGGTCTAGTAGCAAAGCCACTCCTGGGGTTCTAGGGGGCAAAGCCCCCAGAAGAACTTAGATCATGTACAATCTGTGTCCAATATTTTGTTTCAGGGATGGGGGTTACACACCTTAGGCTACCTGGAAAAATTGCTAGGGTTCTAGCAGCAAAGCCCCTCCTAGAAGAACTTGGGTCATAAACATTTTACAAGCTGTCCCCAGGATTTTGTTTCAATGGAGGGGGTTACATATCTTAAGACCTCTGGGAATAGTGCCTGAGGTCTTGCAGCAAAGCCCCTCCAGGGGATTCAGGGGGCATAACCCCCCATGATCACTTTGATTTGTAAAGCTGTATCCAGGATTTTTTCAGGTAGGGGTGTTGCACACCTTAGCTTATCTGGGGATATTGGCAGGCGTTGAGCAGGAAAGCCATGTAACATATCGTAGTCATACATTCTCTGAGACTGGTGGTGTCTCACAAACCGGAAATAAAGCAGTCTTAGACCCAGAGTGGCGTGGTACAGTCAATACATACTTAACAAGCCACACTGGGGTCCAGATGGCAAAGCCCTTGGAAAAATTTGGAATTATATAGATTATAAAAGCTGTCCCCCAGGTTTTTGTTTCAGGGAGGGGGAGATATGTACCTGACACTACCTAGAAAGATTGCTAGGGGTCTAGTGGTAGAACCCCTCCTGAGGGCACTTGATAGTCGCTGAGAGACCTTGGACATTAAAGATAACACAAGCTGTATCCAGGGATTTATTGCCAGGAGTGGAGTTACACTTCTTATATCATCTGAGAATATTACTAGGGGTCCAGCAGCAGAGCCCTCATGAGGGTCAAGGGAATAAAACCCTGGGATCATAAATTTGGATTTTATACTTATCAGAGGTGGCACTTTTCCTATTTTCCAAGGAAATCCTTGTATTCAATTTCAATTAATGAAATTAATTTTTCTTGTGCAAAAGAAAGAGGGAAAGAAATTTGGCCTCATTCACACAAATAAACAGTGGTGCAAACCTCCCCATAACCCCAGCCCTATTCCAGGGCCAATAATGATTTTTGTCTCCATATTCTCTCAGTTGCTCTGAGGTCATACTCTGCTTAAAGAGACACTTTGCTCAGAACAGAAGTTTTCATTTTGTTTACTTTAACCCCACTTAAGGGGTGACGTTCCCCCTGTGCCCCCCCCCCCCCGGCCCCTGGGTATGCCCCCAATTGTTACAATATTCTGGTTTTATGTGGTGCCATGCAGTCTGCTGTTTTTTTATATACTTGTGTTCCTGAAATTCAACTTCAATCTGACTAGACTTTCCTCCATAATTCTTGGACTACTTGACCAATTTTCAAAATTAAAAAATCCCTGTGATCCTCTCTTTCCAGGCTATACCATGTATGCATTATTCCAATTATGAATATGAAATTCAATTTTTCGTTCTCCTAGCTAGGCCGGGCGGGTTGAAGAAGACATTGTTTCACATCTTTCTGGTGGCATAGAATAGTTTTATATTAATTAGGAACAAGAAGTTAGAGGTGTTTTGAATCAGCCTTCGATTGCCTCAGAAAATTTAAAACTCTTGTTATCAAATTATATCACTTTAAAAGTGACAGAACAAGTTGTCACTAAAGTACCTCAAAAGAATTATAAAAGAAATTCACAAATATCACTGGGATAGTGTCAAATACAGACCATACAGCTAGGAACTATATTCTATCTTGGGTAGTACTACATCGCGGTAGTCCCGTAAAAAGGCGCGGAGGGAACATCTTAAAATCCTAAGATTGTAAAGAGTCTATCATTGCAGAGAAGGTGACAAGGGACCCGTTTCAATAGTCTGTAGGACGTCCCTTATTGTGTCTAGTGACACAATAGCGGTACTTCGCGTTGCAATAGTTAAGGGACAACCGTTTGTGGGACATAGGGTAAGAGTCCGGACATAGGGTAAGAGTCCGGTCACTAAAAGGGTCAATATAGTGTCTATAATAGCGAGAGGGTAAACCCTCTCGTTTTTGATGTCACAAACACATAACTTTACTTACCATAGGGATAACGCTATGAAACTTTAACCCCAGTTAGGGACACATACAACTTATAAACATGCAAAATATAAAGGATATCGATCCATGCAATCCAGAGATATTCACATTTGAATTTTGTCATAGAAATGCTGCTCTGGTGTCCAGTGTAGAATTATCCAAGCGCAGTCGCTAATTTATGCGGTGACCTTCACCTTGACACCACTTGTTCCCAGTAGGACATGAGTATGAGAGGTGGGATACTCAACATGTGTTGTCCCAAACTAGGGACACATCCACAATAGTGACAAGACACACCTCCCCTTTAGTGACATGCCTATTGCAACGCGACCAAACTTTTTCTGTTATTCAAGTCACTATTGGCGTCACTAAACATGTCACTAAGTGGTTTAGTGACCCATTCTATTGAAACGGGCCCCTGCTCTCTCATTGCTAGTCCCCCCACCTGGTGTCATATCCCAGTACTAATTCTCTCTACACACCTCACAACGCCCCACACGCTTCCCTCTTCTTCTCCAACTCCACCAGCTCACATCAAATCCACATTACACAGACATTTTTACCCAACCACCCACCATCATATCTTATAATATTTCTCACGTAGTTCACAACAAATTTAAATCCACACACAAATCATCATCCACATAAACACCATCGATCTTAGGTTGGGGATGGGGGGACTTCAGTATAAAGGAAAGCCTGGATGGTGGTTAGACTAGTTCCCTGTCTTGACTCAATATACCTTTAGGCACATGTTCAAACCAAACTCATCTAATATGGGAAATAATTATCCAAAATATCTTCATTACACAAATTCTAGGATACATCATTTTTGTAAATACATACCTCTGTAGCATGGTCTGAATTCACCTGGCTTTATTTACTTAATATTACTATATATGGGTACATATACATGTGTATATGAGAAAGAATCAAGTTAAGACTATTGGCTAGGGGAGGGGGGATGATGCATATCAGGGTATTTGTCGGGGGGGGGGGGGGGGGGGGTATTTTGGAGTTTTTCCGAGGGGGGGGGGGGCAGTTTCTTTTGGGGTATTTCCGAGGAGGGGCTTTATTCTGAGGAATTTCCAAGGGGGGCATTTCATATCGATGTATTTCCGAGGGGGTGGGGGGGGGGGGGGGAAATTCATTTCGGAAGATTGATGGTGTCTGTTGCAGTATATATGCGGGTGAGCGGTCAACGCAGATTCCAGCCTTGCTCTCAGAGTTGCTCTCGGCATTGCTCTTGGCATGCTGGCCGGCCAGCCAGGCCCTAAAAATCATATGAAACAGTTTTCCGCCAGCGGTGCTTTGCGGGGGATATTTTACAAGATTGTGCTCATAACCCACAGCTGCCCCGACGGCCTTCTCTGTGGTTTCCACGACATCTTGGTGGAACAGCTTCAAAATGGGCTATTGGCCCCTGCCAGCAGCCGGCGACGACCAACAGGGTAGCTGATGCCTGCAGGCAATTGGGTTTTGAGACACTGCGATGAGACGGTGGTAGGCGGGGCCGGCCATGTAGAAGCTATTCTATGTTATTAGCTGTTCCACCAAGCAGATTGTAGCTGCCGGTGCAAAATTTGGGATGGCTATTGCCACTGAAGACCAATAGGCGACCACAAGGCGCTGGGTTGGTGGAATAGCCGCTTTAATGTTTCGGGACTCCACTAATCCCACTTTTTTGTTTGGTCTACCAAAAATGTTCAGAGAGTCTCTCTTTCAGTTAGGTACATGAATCCCAGCATGTGAATTCCACTTAAAATGTTCAAAATTCATAGGGACAATTGCTGATTTACCAACCAAGTACCCAACCTAGCCAATCACTTGTTTGTCACAATGCTCACCCCAAGGGTACTTGAGTCCCAGGGTGAGTGTTCACAGGGACTATGTCTGAGACTATGTACCAGATGTGTCCTTCTATGTAAATTCAATTGGCAATTTTCCTTTTAGATTAGGAGAAGCAAAAAGATCGCACTTTGCATGGAGATTTTATATTTTTTATGCATTTTATTTAGACTACGAGGGTTCAGCTTTCAACCGGTGTGACTTGCCCCATAAGTACGGAGAATCATCTTACATCGTATATCCATGAAATCCTTTAGCAATTGGCAGAAAATATGGAGTCACTGAAAACAATAAGTGACCATTTACCCAAAAGGATGTATGTCCAATGAGAAGTAAGAGTCCCGACCCATAATGGTTTTTATTTTTAGGAATCCATGATTCCTGTGACTGGTTCTTCATGCAACCTTCAGTCCATTTTGAC
This sequence comes from Alentia gelatinosa, assembly GCA_950022655.1. Classification (NCBI taxonomy): domain Eukaryota; kingdom Metazoa; phylum Annelida; class Polychaeta; order Phyllodocida; family Polynoidae; genus Alentia; species Alentia gelatinosa. The sequence continues at coordinate 52,943,943 of OX465584.1, forward strand.
CAAGTCCATTTTGACTAAGTCAAGAGTCCCAATGGTGAGTCCAACTTATTTCTAAACGAAAGCTCAAGGGCTTGGTACATCAAAGAGACTTAAGAAAAACTAAGTTTTGACATAGTCAGATTATTTGTAAAATAAAAATGCAGTATACAGGTTACGGAATGCAAAACAATGGCCAAAAAATTGATATAAAGGAGAGGCAGAGATGGGTCAAGCAATGGCAGACAATACACGTTTCGTTTGCGCCGACTTGAATTCATAATAAGAATCAATATTGAAGATAGCAGGATCTAGTTTGTTCCAACAGGTTGCACCATCGGAGAATTGGCTGAGACTGGGGAAAAGGTGTGAAGTACACCATTCTCATATATTTGTCCCTACATGTAAATCCCACTTTAGCAGTTGCACGTTGTGGTTATATTAATACCAATCCGATATTTTTTTTATCCCACATGAAGTACATGTACAATAATCATACAATAATCATCCATGGACTGTTTCAATTGCTGTTGTCGAAACAAACAAAAGTAGTCAAGTACAATTATTGACCCATCATTCACACTAGATATATTGTAGGGGGCAATCCATAAAGTATGTACGCAGAATTTCTGAAATTTTTGACCCGCCCCCACCCCCTCCCGATCTTGTACGCAATAGAACAAAGAGGGAGCATACGCAAAATTTCCAAAACTTTTGACCCCCCCCCCCCCTCTGTGCGTACGTACTTTATGGATGGCCCCTATACAACATAGATTCTCTATGTGAGATCTATTGACCAATCAAATGTGATTATCAGCCCTGCTGGGATATCAGCAAATCAGCAGTGGGCTTACAATCACCTCCCGCCATTCTATGTTGCGAGGAGGACGCTTGACGTTGGACCTCAGTCAGTAAACGCCTAGCTGGTCGCACCTCCCGCGCATAGCCCTACCTCACAGCCTCCAGCACAGTGCTTACCACCCACCAGGAGGGGTAGTTATTCACCATGGAGAAGATTGTGGCCACGTTTAAGGCCATCCCTAAGAGTAAGTCGGCGCGGACGGACGATGATTTCTTAGACCGGCTGAGCAGTCGGTACACGACGGGACTCCTCGTCGTGTCCGCCGTCGTCGTCACCGTCCAGACCTACGTCGGCGCCGCCATCACCTGCTGGGCCCCTGTCCACTTCACAGGTAGTTTACAAAGCATTTTATATATATATATATATATATATATATATATATATATATATATATATATATATATATATATATATTCATATAAGGTAAAAATAATTTGCGTCGATTCGGGCTGCTCCGCGTTCCCGGTGGGGTGTGGGTGACTGTATGGATCTATAGTTCTATATACATAATTAGTTGTTACATTAGTTGTTACAAAACTTTGTTCTAGGTATTAGTCTACCACCTGCCGGGCTCCTGTCCATTTCACAGGTAGGTAACAATTAGTAGAAACCGAACGGGAGTTAGATACGCCGAGTGTAGTGAGGAGCAGACCTGACGGGAGTGGCATAAACATTGTCTAGTCTACCTCTCGTTCGGTTTCGTATTTATCCTACCTCGTCTATGGTTTTGTATTACTAAAAGATAAATATTGAGTCAATGACCAACAGAACTTTTTTTACATAGTAGCTGACATCCTGCGCTCTGATTGGTCAATATTGTTATTACTCTAGTGGCATAAAAAACACTTTATGTCACATCCTGCCACATAAAACTTCCCTATGTTAAGTCTGTGGCGGTTTTTTATTAGGGGTAGGATAAAGCATTAAGCCCAATGCCCATCTACCGATTTCGGAACATTTATGTCGGCGACAAACAGGTGGTAATTTGTCTCAGCCAAGGCATCCTAACGGAGTCGGCCGTAGTTGGTAGATTTGGGACAGCTAGGCAAGGGTGAGCCACCGATTAGTGAACCACCTCCTTCAGATGTCCTTTTGTAGCTTACAAGTAGTGGTTTCTATGTTCTAAAATCGGTAGCGAAATGTTTATCAACATGTTGATAAATCTAGTCGCCGACAATGAAACGTTGGTAAATGGGGCTTGATTGGGTTATGTAATTTGCCTGAGACAAGTTCACCAACTCCTATACGATTTGCAAACTAATCGTTCAACCCTCAATCGGTAGATGGGCATCAGGCTTTATATGTATAAACAGAGTAGAAAACAAGGCGTTAGTGTCCACCCTTATCACTCACGACCACTAAGAGAGAATCAATAAAGATTCTCTTTTTCAAAAGCGCGATTTTTGAAAATAAAATGCGCGATTTTTTATTTTTCAAAATATGCGCGATTTTTTTAAAAGATAGACCGGACGAGAAAATTATTTGTTATATACATAAACAGTTTTATTTACATTTTAATTGTTACATCAAGACTTTTTCCTAGATATTAGTCTATCACCTGCTGCGCTCCTGTCCACTTCACAGGTATGTTCCCAAAATTATATTAGGGGCATTGCACGAATTTATAAATATCATTTTAGTGAAAAACAGTCCATTAATTAGTTTTTGTCCTATAGCGCTTGTAAAACAAAGGTATGGATCTAATTTTGTTGCTCTACATTCGTAAAATATGTCAGGCTAATGGAATCGGGTTCAAACTGTCTTAAAGGACAACCTGTGCAGAACCGAGTTGAATCGAACCTTTCCTATAGCCAAGACTCTAACCTTTAAGTGATTTTCAAGGATTTGTGTTTCGACTCCTTCCAGACACCAAAAGGACATTTTCCCATAGAATGTTCCATATGCATTTTGATAGTAAGAATTAGCGGTACCTCTTGAATATAGGAATACGAATATCACGAGAGCAAAGCAGTGGGATCGTTAAATTAATCGTAATAATAAATTTGGGATCCTTTTAAAGCCAACGATACCACAAAAAGAGGAGCAACGACCCCCAGGGTTTGAATCCTGGACCTTCTGCATACCAGTGTTTCTAACCGAACACTCATCTGGGACCTGTTTCATTAGTTTCGTGACATGTCTGTGACACCATACAGACATTGGGGTTGTCTAGTGTCGTGACAACACAAGTAGCTGCCCTTAGGAAAAGACAGACCTCAGACATAGAATTAGACGAATCTACACATCATGGACCTGTTTCACTAGTTTCGTGACAAAAGTGGCACCAACAGTGCAAGCAAGAACGGACAAAACGAAGTCCAATGTCTAGTTCTTATGAAACCGGACAAACCGGACACGCCATCTAGACATGTCATGAAACTACTGAAACAGGTCCCTGTTTCAGTAGGCTCGTGACATTACGCCTAGACAGACATTGATCAACAGCAGCACCAACAGTGCAAGCAACAGCGGAAAAAGACTAGCAAATATCAGAAAATCAGAGTACCCAATCTTCTTCATATTTGGAACGATTATAGGTTTTATGTATCTCCTACTCATGTTAAAATGTCATTGCTTAATTCCTACAAGAAGTGTGTGAAACTCCGCGTGTCATCTATTGCAGTCTTGTGATCTGTCCGTATGGTGTCACAGACGCCATCTAGACATGTCACGAAACTACTGAAACTGGGACCTGTTTCAGTAGTCTTGTGACACTAGGCCTAGACAGACATCAACAGTGGCACCAACAGTGCAAGCAACAGCGGAAAAAGACTAGCAAATATCGGAAGATCGAAGTGGCCAATCTTCTTCATATTTGGAACGATTATAGATTATATGTATCCCCTACTCATGTTAAAGTGTCATTGCTTAATTCCTACGAGAAGTGAGTGAAACTCCGTGTGTCATTGACTGCAATCTTGTGATCTGTCCGTATGGTGTCACAGACGCCATCTAGACATGTCACGAAACTACTGAAACAGGTCCCAGGTCCCTGTTTCACTAGTTTCGTAACAAAAGTGGCACCAACAGTGCAAGCAAGAACGGACAAAACGAAGTCTAATGTCTAGTTCTTATGAAACCGGACAAACCGGACACGCCATCTAGACATGTCATGAAACTAGTGAAACAGGTCCCAGGACAGTCACAAGCAACCATAGGATGGCTCTCAACATGTACTCAAGAAAGGGACAGATAAAGGACAGGAGAATACGGATAGCATCCTTTTAACGAGATCACTCTCTTATCCTTTTTTATGGTCCTCCCAGGGACTCTTCAATCATTGTCCTTATCCTTCTCACTGTCCCTGTAGTTTAGGAAATATGGTTGTCTGCAATCATTTGAAGCTTGGCTAGGTCTATCAAGTATTTGATCTGATAGCCATCACTATCGTAGGAGTGCTCAAAGTCTGGGCATATATATGTATTCCCTTTGAAGACTTCTATGACTTTATCACGCATCTATGGACCTTTTTCTCATTGAGAGTACAATCTTTGATCTATGTTTTAACGAACGGTTTTCATAGATCTAGGCACTCTTCTCTTATCTGGTTTTCCTTATGATATATCATTCACTTCTATGAAAAACCATTTTGGCGCCAGACAAGATAAATCATGCTCTGATTTCTCTAAAGTGGATTCACAAGGCTGGATCCATCTACCTCACAGGTTATTTTAAATACTTTTAAAATCTATAGTGGTGAGACAATGGACCCACTGCTGAGTCGCTGACTAAGTTCCAATAGGAGGCCAGCAAACAGGGTCTCATGTTTTCATACCATTCACCTCAAAGGTACTTGAGTCCCAGGGGGAGTGTTCACTGTGATTACGTCTGAGACTATGTACCAGGTGTGTCCTTCAATGTAAATCCAATTCGCCATTTTTTCTTGAAACTGGTAAAAGCACCTTGCCATGAGAATTTTGTACCAAAGGAGAATTGTCTGAGACTATCGGAAAGGTGCGAAGTACACCCATCTCAATTACATTAGACTCTATGTATCAATCCCGCTTTATCTGACAAGTACAACCACTTAAATAGGTTGAGGTACAGGTCTGCAATAGATACACAATACACATTAGAAAACAAAGTGGTCGTTGGTGTGTCACCGATCTCGACATATGAAGAGTTGTCGGGAGATATATACACATGCAATTAAACATTGTCTCTACTCTATATCTGGGACCCGTTTCAATAGAATGCGTCACTAAGCCACTTAGTGACATGACTAGTGACAGGAATAGTGACAGGAATAGTGACAAAATTTAAGTCTCATTTCATAAGGCATGTCACTGAAGGGGAGGTGTGTCTTGTCACTATTGTGGATGTGTCCCTAGTTTGGGACAGCATAGCGGAAAAACATGTGGGGTACCCCATCTCACATACTCATGTCCTACTGGGAACAAGTGCCACCAAGGTGAAGGTCACTGCATAAATTAGCGACTGGCTTGAGTAATCCTACACTGGCCACCAGTGCAGCATTTGCTATTACAAAATTCAAATGTGAATATCGTTGGATTGCATGGACCGATCTCCTTCATATTTGGCATGTTTATAAGTTGTATGTGTCCCTAACTGGGGCTAAAGTTTCATAGCTTAATTCCTACAGGAAGTAAAGTTACGTGTTTGTGACAATAGAAGTGAGAGGGTATACCCTCTCGCTATTTAGGACACAATAGTGACCACTACAGTGACCGGACATCGGTCTTATGAAATGGTCAGGCCACTATTAGCGCCCGTCTGTAAACCGGAGTAACAGAATCGGTTGTCACTAAACTACTGCAACGCAACCTGTCGCTATCGTGTCACTACACCCAATAACGGACGTCCTACAGACTATTGAAACGGGCCCCTGGTGACAAGTAGTTCAGTCCACACGCAGCTATCTGCGAAGGGATCTATAGGCATATTTTGAAAATCAAAACCTGTGTAAATTTTTTGGATGTTGAACATGATGATCTAACTTAAAATTGGGGGTGACTTCTTTTCTTACCCCTGAAACATGTTTTATCACCCTGGTAAAGTGACAATACTACGCCATGGCCGTGGCGGAGTGATGCGAGATGCCATCACAATTGACTGGCCAATCAACAGCCAGGATTTCAGAGAACAGGCAAAATATCAACATAGAGATTTTAACTTTCCAACTGGCTTTGCGAAGTTATTTGAATAATTCTGATATTCTGATACTTTTTAATGTCAGTGAAAGGGGGGAGATTAATCCAGATCCACACTCGAATCGTGAAATAAACCAAACTCCACTCGTTTGGATGCACCGTAATGGTCACTTGGCACCGCTTCGATGACGATTGCAACCCATCTAAACTCGTGAAGTATTGTGTATTCATACGATTCTCTATCCAGTTATATAAAATTACCTGATATCCATGTATTCCCGTATCATTTATCTCACCCCTGATGCTTTTCTTCACTTTTGTGGGAAGATGTTCTGATGTCACATTATAATACTTCGCAAGGAACAAGTTTGAATGGATAAATGTAAATGTTTCAATATCATAATTGTCGGATATGCCTTGAAAACAAAGAAAACTGCCAGAAAATTAAAAATCTGACCAAATGTACATAGACTAGATAAGAGTTAAGGAATATATACACAATTCTAATGGGTTTCAGATACAAGCGGCCGTAATCTCGGAGGACTAGACGCAAAGTAATATCCGAGCGAATGCTAGTCCGTGGAGATTACGACTGCTTTTATCTGAAACCAGTTGATATTGTATTTATCATTCAGCATTGCAAATTCAAATTATCAAAGAAAAGACCAAATGTACACAAGGGATTTTCTTTTTGCCATAATCTCGGCTATGTATAGACCGGGAAATAAAATCACCCGTAATCTCCCCCTCCCTAGTGAACTACACACTTCCTTAAGCTTTAGGACGGAGACTCCGTAATTGGTGGATAATAAACAAGATCTTTTTAGGCTAGAGACAAAATACAAATGATGTGATCTCTATCCCAAAGAAATTAGAAATACATAATAAACAAGATTCGTTAAAGGCATATCAGACAATATGGCGTGACAAATTAAAACCCATGTATTTTTTTTGAAAATTGAATACAATGGTTTCGATGTATTGTAGATCACATATCTGACTTAAAAATCGTGGATCACCGTGCTCGATTTTCATTTAGAGATCAATATTATGATCATTTTATATTAGAACATATATATATTCTAAAAAATTGTTTTTCACATAGTAAAACCCATGTGATTTTCCTCAAACTTTCACAGAATATAGTATAGGTAGAGCACTACCTATTTAGGTTTTAAAAATTATAGGCCATCGGCCTTATTTATGAAAGAATTGAAGGAAACCATATTTTTCAGTACATTTCCTATAGAAATCAAGCAAATGGAAAAGGGCATATTTTGTTAGGTCAAACTAGACAAAACTAAAATTTTGCTCTTTGGAGTTTCGAATATGCCACAAATTACCAATTGAAATGGATGAATGGAAATATTTGAAAATCACCAGGTGGCCTCACCGTGTATTGTAGGATATGCCTTTAACTTGAGAAACGTAAGAAATGCGTAGTACAGAATACAGATAAATCTAGGTTCACTCATGTATACTGGACAGCAACCACTCTATAACATCTGTGATGGAGTCTCCACCGACCAATGGTTAATCATATCATGGCTGAATGTAATTGATTTATTGGTCTTGAATATCATTTCTGAAGCATGACCTGGGTAGAAACAATCCAAATCTTGTCCCAGTACATGATAGGACCCCGAAGGTCACTGAAAACTGATCAATGTTGCCCCTGTTGAGTCTGTTGTTATCAGCCAGCCATGGATTTCTCACGTTTCAGACTACATGTATTCAGATATGGAGAAACTACAGTTTAAGCTGGATATACTTAAAACCAAATTCGTAAAAATATCATCTAAATATCGAGGATATAGACTTTGGAACGGCCTCGACATTGAAACTGAAAAAAATCCCCAAGCAAAATATCCTTCAAGAGGATTCTCAGAAAAAACTCCCCAGTTTGACTGCATTGTGATATTTTGTCCCACTTTATGTCTCATATGTTTGAACTAGGTACTTTACTATATACAGGTGCATTAGATATTATAAAGGATCACATATCAATCTATCCCGAGGGAACACTCCTTTCATCATTTCCATTTGGACTCATTATCATTTATGAAGGTGGTGGTAATATATCCTTATCCTATATTATCTTCATATACTTATGCAGGATTTCCTCCTGCCAATACGACACATTTAGTGCAATGATCATAAAGTGGAAGCATTAATGGTGAATGAATTTTCTCTCCTGCCCTGAGTGGGTGCTCCACCAAACGGCCGCCTCTAAATCTGTAAGACCCGTCTACTTTAATGTGCTTGGTGGAACAGCTTCAAAATGGCAATAGAGTGTGTCGTAAGGCGTATCGGAGTGCATCGGGAGGGCTGAAGAAGTACTATTGATAGTACGAAACGTCGTATTCTCCTTGATACTAACTATGATACTAGAACATTATTTTATCCTACCCCTGATGAAAAACGCCCTAGGCTTAACATGGCATTTGTTTATGTCACAGGTGTGACATAAAATGTTGTTTATTTCACTACTTTCTAATATTCAAAAATCGTGGAAATGGGGTAGGATAAAATCTAGACGCCACTCGTTTGAGTTTGAGTTTATTTATGTCACTCATTGCATTGGGTTTGTAATCTGGAGCCAACAAAATGCGTGACATTAATAAACTCGTACTCAAACTCGTGAAGTCTCTTGATAATCTTGGTTGTAATATAATACATTTGAAAACAAATCTACTGTTTATTTATGACTTCGCTCATTTCATTTATCTAAGACACCATAACAATCACAGTTAATTCACACCATTCACTTCCTGTCGTTTTCTGTGGGTCGTTTCCTAAGCAATAAAATAGCCTACGAAAGCTGTTTTTATGACACTTTACACTGCAATAACGAGTTGAGGGTGGCCGAAATAGGTGTGTTCCTCGTTGATTGGATTTGCTTTGGTGTGGCATTCTCAGTATTCTTTACAGATAAACCAACACATCAATATCAAAGTCGTCATTCAGGTATGAGACGTTTATTGTTCATCCGGGATGCGTCAGTACATGCCTATCTAGAGATAGAGATATTCTTTTTTCTTTTTTTGATGATTTTCAGTCTGAACTTACATGCTATCAACGTCAGGTAGATTAACGAGATCAGGGGCTCGAGTGACCAACGTCACGTACGGATTCTCCATGATCTGCATTTTCGTATAATTTATTTGATTAAATTAAGTATATCTCATCTCTCACGGCGTAAATTCAACGTTTTTACGGATAAACAGTTATTGTATGTCAATAGGCAAGACACTGTGCGGATTGGAGACCAGCGAGAAAGACTGAACATTATGGCTACATTTCAGAAGCAGCCAAGCTCCACTGGAAAACTACCATTAAATATAAAGTTATGAAGTAAGAGATAGCGGTTTAGTAGGTATGCAAAGAACAATGGGTAAATTTGTATTGATTATAAATTTGTTTCATACATGTCAAGTCTGTACAGCAATGAATAACGACCCCGCTTGTGCGCAGTATATATGGGGAGCAAAATGGCCCAGTTTGGGGACTAACAGGGCTGGGCATACCAGGGGGCCGTTGAATAATAATTCTAGGATTAAAAAAGTCTCGTTGGTGCCAAAACGTAGCATAAAAACATGTCGTAGGCATACGAGCCATTGACAAGACTAGAAAATGGAATGTCGTAGGTGGTGTAGCATAAGAAATTGTTCATTCTGAAAATGTAGTCCATTTGTCGTCCATTTGTCATTTGTCGTCCCAAACGACTCCTCTAGAGGTGCCGTAGCTTTTCATGCACTAAATCCATTCCAAATTAAAATATATTTTCAAAGGAGATTTATATATATATGTGATGCATGTATACCAAATTTCATCATTTGTTAACGAATGAATCGGTTTTGAAAAATGTCCGACCATTCGCTCAGATATACAGGTACTGCACCACTCACCTTGCTGGTCTCAGACGTACCACTTCATCGCTTGATAGTGTATCGGCGTTTATATAGGAAATGTATAAGCACTTGGAAATGGGTCAAGTTTTATGCTACCCTGAATAAAAAAGGTCATCAAGTATGTCGTTCATTATGTCATAAACTATTACTCAACAGCGCCCTGGTTAATACCTAACCCCTGGTATTTTTCTCCATAGACTTAAAATTGGGAACTCGTATCCAACGTCCATGAGATATTTAGGATATCTATGTCTAAGTTTAAGGTCAGAGCTCGATCCAATCTCGTTTGAATCGCTACGTAATTCACGCGTCTTTGCCTTGTGAACTATTCAAACTCGATGGAATACGAGCTCTGACCGTAAACTTTCATAGGTTTCCTCTATGGTAACATACCAGCAGTCACTTAGCTTGATTGCACATCAAACCGACGTTATCTCCTTGAGTTTAATCCCTGCCATAAACACTCTCAGAATATCATAATACAGAGGACAATAGGTCTATCTTAAGTAGGTGGAATCATGAGGGCCATATATGAAAGGATTCTATCATGACCTTGACACTCTGTAAACACCTTTAACGTGCAGGGCACATTCACAATACACTGATATTCGTCTGAGTAGTTGACACACGAGGTGGCCACAAGGTCGTGTAATATCCACGGGGCCTTTGGATATTTGAAGGAGAGATCTATATTTTGTCCAGAAAATGGACGACGAAGAAAGGAACAAAACTCAGAACTCTCAACAGTGTAAATACCTGTCTGCCGAAAACAAACTGCCAGTGTCTGAAAAGTAGGTAAACACTGAAAAAAGAACTGTCTGTTGGAATAAGATAAGGACTAAACAAGAGATATGTTTACAATGAGATCTTTATAGATTTTTCCATTGATTTTGATATCATCTAACAATGTGATGGTTATCTGAATTGAAATATCAAGAGGACTACATTTAAGGTGAATATGTATGTTTATTTCAGAAATAAACGAGGCCATTAAGATAATTGTAAAGAAAGAGAAAAAGAAGATATGACGTTTAATGGATGCATCTGAAGGACAGATATAGAAGAATATATACACAATTATACCATGATTTGGATCTGCTTGGTCATATTCTCCGCATGGTTGACGAGTATTGCATAGAGCCTACTAAAAGGAGAATACACGTACCACCAAATCATGGTAATATTGTATTTATCACTCACCTTTCGACTAATTATTAGGAAAAATTCTTGAAAATGATCAGTAATTCAACATAAGCGCCGTGCATTACTTATATAAAATAGTTCCTATAATGCCCGTCAGGTGGCCAAAAAAGAATGGATGTTGCACAGGATATATATATATATATATATAGACCATGGAGAACAGACTGCAGGACTCGTAGGGGCATGGGGAACCGGCTATGCGACTTTTCCTATTCTACTCAGTAGCGATCTGTTGGCTCCATAGGCTTAGTGTGGAGACTCCGTATTAGGTGGGTAATAAATATCATTAATATTCTCTGATAGCAATAGATCCTGAAGCTGAGAATGTAAAGTTAGGCCCGGCGTCCACCTACTACGATAGAATCGTAGACCTCCCGATATGGCACCGATACAAAATGTCAAAATCGGTGCCATATCGGGAAGGTGCAAAATCGTAGACATATGTCTAGACATGCCAATCCACCACGCATTGTATGGAGGTTTTATCGGTGTATAATCGCAGAAACGTGGTCAACTGCCCCGATATTAGGTAACCTTCCGACGTGATTTTGTTTTTTTATCGGGAGGTGCATCGTAGAGCATATCGGTGCCATATCGTAGTAGGTGGACGCCGGGCCTTACTCTAGAGGTGGTTTATGGCCCTGTGGTTATAACCGCATCCTGAACTGTAAGTACTTCACATTCTGCCGATATGAGATGTTTCCGTTCTTGAAGGCGCAGCTCGTCTTCCTAAATGCACCCATTCACCTTTCTCAAGGACTCTGGTTTTAGGTCGTGGCTCTTCATTTAGTGGGCGTGCAGACAAAGAGACAATATTATCTTCTTCATCGATCAAAATGAAGAATCTATCTAGAAGCTTCTTAACTTGTCAAACTATAACTAGTTAATAGTTTATGGTGGAGGTAGGGTTAATGCCATGCACCCAGAAGAACTAGTAATAGCTTTTAGGAGGCAATAGTTTAGTATAAATGATAATCTACAGAGATGTATTGTAACACTATCAAGGATTATTATAGAAACCATCTTGACATGCAAAGTTCTAGTTATCTGTTGAATCCTGTCAGGAGATAAAGAGGCCTATGCTCGTCCTTATAAATGGGTTAGAAGAGTTACTTCCGACGTATTGGAGAGCATTGTAGATCTGAAACACCACAATTTGTTATAGTCTCCTTAGATTGTGCTCAATCTATATATTATGTTCTGTATACTGACTAGATATTGATATGTGACTAAGTAAAAATGTAACGCTAAGGGGGTGTTCCATTGACCTGACGTAAACTAACGTCGCCGGGACTCCACCAAACGTGCTTATACCACATCCTACCAAGACAAAAAGTGCCAACCGACGTCCGGCGATCGCCGATTTCAGCAATCCGACAATATCTAATTTATTTAATTTTGATTTAAAAGAAATCAGTTGGCAATAGCTCATTTGGAATAATTATGAAACCTACATACATTCATCTAGTTTTTAAAACTATTTAGAATCTTTCAGGAAAAGGAAATGGGTTTTAACTTTCAAACCAAATTGTCCAATATGCCTTTAATAGAGTACTTGCTTGAACAAGAACGTTGTAACCGACACTGTAGATAAAGGATGGCAAATAAATCTATGCAATGGCCTATGTCCCTGTTATAGGTCGGTACCTTCATAAAATCAATTTGTTGTGGAGATTGTGTGTGATAAATGGTTCTTAACCTTAGATATCTCACTGTGGTCTGCAATAAATAAATGATAAGTATATGAAGTATAACCCATGGTTTATACATACATGTATATAATTACACCGCCGCTAACATAGTATTGACACCATGGAGTCACCATGATGTCACTGTTGTTGTTATCAGAGAATCGCCAGTCTGCTCTATTTTGCCAACTAGTAATCTTGAGGAAAACCTTTAAATATTCAGACCAATTTTTAGAATACTCAGTATTGCATCATTGAGGTTCCTCATGTAGTATTATTGATTAGAGCCCTAGGGTATGGTTGTGAATATTCTTGCCAAACATAATCACTCTTTTGTTATATTATATTATCACATCCTCTTACTATAGCTTATATGTATGAAGCATTATCATTATCTACTCGTACTTCCGAGGGGTTAATGCATGTCAATAGCTTAATTTATTCACAAGTTTCGATAGTTTGCATATCATTTCAGTCAGGAGGCTTTATGACAATGTCACAGGAACAATGAACTTTATCTAAGGCCGGATCTCGTGCAACAGTTATTGATTTGCTCCCCAGCAAAGTATAGGAGACCACTTGTTATGGTATTGTGGTAACCGATTAAATGTTAAGGTATTCTCAAAGCATCTCATCTCATCCATTCCCATAAGAGTAAGGTATGTTCAATAAAGGATTATACCTCATTTGTGAAAAATCCTGATGCCTCACCGCTGTAGCAAATCTGTTAAAGGCGAAACCCACTGCGCGATTTTTCTCCCTGCGATATAGGGACTCCCCAAATCGCAGGCAGGTACAGTTTATCGCAAGGGCTGTCGACCTCCATAGTGGGGTGCGCGCAGTTGGGGTTGGCACAAGAATCGCATTCATTTTCTGGTCCACTGTGCGATATTACCCCTGCAATAAATCCCCCGTCTCTAGTCTCTGCGAAACGTTCCTTCTGGTATTTTGGCAGGAAGAGGATACAAACAAAGGAAAATGGAGGATCTATCGACCCACCAGGGCCCGGAATCGCAGCAAATCGAATTTTCCTCGTTGGTCAGGGCTACCTTGGGATTTGGGAACAGGGGGCGACCCTCTCCACGGGGGGTACAAGGGTATAGGAACAGAATCGCATGAAAAATTCCAGACATGTTTGAAATTTATCGCATGCGATTCTGGGGCTGGAAATCGCAAGGCTGAACCCACTGTGCGATGCGATTTGGGGGTACCATATATCGCACAAAAAGGAACAAGAATCGCACATTGGGTTCAGGCCTTTAAGGCTATACCTAGTGGGACCGGACGGAGGAACGGCAAGGCTGAGCGCGGTCAACTTTTGTATACAGACTAGAGACCCTAATAAAAGTAATAATGATAAAAAATGCTCATGAAATGCTTGAATAAGATTGTTCGTTTGGTCGGAAATCTCAAAATACTATAAATGTTCTATTGGGTCTTTTGTTACTGAAAATCACTCAGAAAAGTATATTTTCTTGCCTCTTTCAGGAAGCCACACAAAGTATACCAACAGTTACTGCTGGGTGCGGAACACATACTACGTGCCTATGGATGAGCGTCTACCAAAACCTAATGAGCCTCGTGAACATGTGATCCCGTACTACCAGTGGGTGCCCTTCATTCTCCTGGGACAGGCTTTCTTCTTCTGGTTGCCATCGCTCTTTTGGCATGGCCTCAACCAAAAAGGTTAGTAGATGGTGTAAACTCTTCAATCCTTTCACACTGGGCATCTGTGGTAGAGGAATGCCTGTTGGGCATTGTAGTAGAGTCATTATATCTCACCAGGGTTAGGGTTAGGGTATGGGTATGGTTAGTGTTGGGGTAGGGTAGGGGTATGGTTAGGGTAGGGGTAGGGTAGGGGTAAGGTAAGGGTTGGGATAGAGATAGGATAGGGGTAAGGTTAGGGTTGGGTTAGGGTTAGTGTTCAGATTAGAGATGACTGGTCTACAGGCATGTGGCTGGGTAAAACCTGTTCCATGGACTGAGTCCGCAGTAGTATTATGTCAACTGGTATCCTCTAAAAATATGTATGAAATAAATAGATATGAAACTCAATGTGCTGAAACATCACCTGGTGGTATATGCTGACACCCATATCTGGTACTACTCTTATGGCTCTGCCACAGGCCCCGACCCATAAAAGAGTAATGTTATGGTAAAAACCTATAATGGATAACTTTTTCTCTGAAGAAATGTCGGGAAAGTGTAGCTCGAAATTTATCAAATCAAAGCAAGTCACTCATTTCATCAGTCCCTTCCTACAGTGATATTGCATAAAGTAGCAAGAACTTACCGAAAGCAATTCAAGGAAGATATGTATCTTACTCTTGTTTTCATGGCCCAGTTTTCTACTATACCAAATTCTGCTATTTTAACTGTTTCCAGTAAGTGATGGTCAGTTTTTGCCTCGATCTCGATTGCTTCATTCATGTTCCTAGGGCTGTGCCTTAAACTGTTTAAATGAGGAGGTTCCTGCCACAAATTGGACATGAAAAGGGAAAAACCCACAATTCCAGCCCTTCTAGTCAAAAGATACATTGAATTGCAAATATCCCTTTCACCTGTGTGTTATCAATAGTGAAGCAATTGGCACCCTGAAGTAATCCAATCACTTCGTAGCTGACATCACAGCTGCTCCTCCGTATTACTGGGAACAAATTGTACATTCATCATTGATTGATGGGCATGGCAGTATAGTTTGATAACAATTAAAAGGTTTGGGTTTTATCAAGTCTGTGGGTTATTTTCAGTAATCCACATGGCAACCAGGCATATTGCTACGTCTGCAATTGCCTCTGTAGGATCCGAAATATTTTTGTACATAAGGGACATATTTCCGTAATCTCCTCTCTGTGTTGGGCAGATATTATATAAACTGGTTGTCGTGAATGGATGATATAGAGATAGTTTACATATAATAGCAATAGATGATAATAGCATTGTATATATATATGTATACATGTATATATATGTATGAGAGACATAAATATATATATATATATATAATGTATGAGAGACATAATAATACAATTATATTACATACACGAATAAGGATAGAGACTGTGTTTTGGCGTGTAAACATCTTCATTACAGATCTAAAAAAATGTGCTTTTAAAAAGAAAAAAGTTGGCAGGCAAGTGACGATTCCTACCTGCACTGGTCATTCACCTGTACACTGGTGGCACTAGTAACGCTAGTAGAGTGGTTAGCCGTTGGTGGCGCCACTGACTGTAAATTATTAAAGAAAGAAGTTTTCCGACCGTTTGGTGACTTGTAGGAGGCGTTGACTGTGACAACATCCTGCAGGTCGCCCACTCTCTGACCAGGATGGCCAAGGAGGACAACAGAGAGCGTGTTCTCAAACTGATCACCAACCAGATGCACCGCTTCCTCACCACCAGGCTGAGGGTGGACCGTCTCGGCTGTCACTGTAACACCGAGTCTATCGTTAAGACCCTGTGTAGGCCGTGCGGGCGCAGGTAAGACATTCACTCGTCACACTCACAGCACCAACATTTGGGACCTGTTTCACTAGTTTTGTGACATGTCTGTGACACCATACAGACAGATTGGGTTGTCTGGTTTTGTGACACCACAAGTAGCTGCCCTTAGGAAAAGACAGACCCCAAACATATGAATTAGACAAATCTACACGTCATGGACCTGGGACCTGTTTCAGTAGTTTCGTGACATGTCTAAATGGCGTCTGTGACACCATAAGGACAGATCACAAGACTGCAATCTATGACACACGGAATTTCACTCACTTCCCGCAGGAATTAAGCAATGAAACTATGACACGAGTAGGAGATACATATAACCTATAATCGTTCCAAATATGAAGAAGATCGGTCGCTCCGACCTACTGGTATTTGCTAGACTTTTTTCGCTGTTGCTTGCACTGTTGGTGCCGCTGTTGATGTCTGTCTAGGCCTAATGTCACGAAACTATTGAAACAGGTCCCTGTTTCACTAGTTTTGTGACATGTCTGTGACACCATACAGACAGATTGGGTTGTCTGGTTTTGTGACACCACAAGTAGCTGCCCTTAGGAAAAGACATACCCCAAACATATGAATTAGACAAATCTAAACGTCATGGACCTGGAACCTGTTTCAGTAGTTTCGTGACATGTCTAGATGGCGTCTGTGACACCATACGGACAGATCACAAGACTGCAATCTATGACACACAGAATTTCACTCACCTCCCGCAGGAATTAAGCAATGAAACTTTGACACGAGTAGGAAATACATATAACCTATAATCGTTCCAAATATGAAGAAGATTGGTCGCTCCGACCTACTGATATTTGCTAGACTTTTTTCGCTGTTGCTTGCACTGTTGGTGCCGCTGTTGATGTCTGTCTAGGCCTAATGTCACGAAACTATTGAAACAGGTCCCTGTTTCACTAGTTTTGTGACATGTCTGTGACACCATACAGACAGATTGGGTTGTCTGGTTTTATGACACCACAAGTAGCTGCCCTTAGGTAAAGACAGACCCCAAACATAGGAATTAGACAAATCTACACATCATGTGACCTGTTTCACTAGTTTTGTGACAAAAGTGTTAGACAGACATGAAAAGCGGCACCAACAGTGCAAGCAAGAATGGACAAAACAAAGTCTAGTGTCTAGTTCTTATGAAACCGGACATACCATCTAGACGCCATCTAGACATGTCACGAAACTAGTGAAACAGGTCCCTGGTGTTATTTAGGTAAAGTATTCACCCCTCATCTCCATTTGGGGGTGAACAGCTGTTCTATGTTAATTGGCTAGGCCCTGTGCAGTTTGGGAACCAGCGAGGAAGACAATATGGCTGGACTTGAGAAGCAGCCAAGCTCCACTGGAAAACTATCTCTAAATAAGCACTTATAAAGTAACTGTTTTGAAGGTTACCTTACCTGGAGATAAATGGGCATATATTCATGATTCAATTTCTTTCATAGATGTCAGAGTGTTAAGCAGAACTGGTAACCACTGAATCAGACTAGTAACCACTACGCCACGAGTTTGGATGTGTAGTAATCGTCACGAAGCGTAGTGGTTACTAGTCCGATTCGAAAACTGTTTTGTATTTATCTCACCCCGTCCACAGACATTATATAAGCATCAATATATCAGATTTATTAGAATTTCTTACCCAAATCCAGTTTACAACGTGAAAATATCCAATTCCATCTTGTGTCTGTTTGACGCCTCCGAAACTCTAGCAGAAGTAAACAATGCCGTAACCGGGACTCTTTTTTTCCCCTAGTCGCTGATTCGCTAGTCGTATGTTACGTCACTTAGCTTACACTCCGCAACGACAATGAAGTAACACTGTCACTCTACCGGAGTGATCATTGAAATTTTTTCCTAGTTCTATTTCTATGACTAAGCTTGTACCAGGGGTGAGATAACGGCCAGTATGAAATGACAACCCGGTGGAGGGCTCTATGGCAGAGGAACCTGGCCCTAATTGGGATAGGGCCGGGTACACTGGCTGGGATTTATTAAGAGAAAACATAGTTAGTGAGCCCGTTTCCACCCCAAACCCTATCTACATGACTTTAAACTATTCCATGCGGATTACATATTATTTCGATGTATCGAAGACACTCATTAACACTATGACAATGTTAAGAAAGTGATTTATCAAGCCCATTTGACCTGTATTGCTGATGTACGTAATTGTCTTTTATACTGGTATCAAGTCGGGTTGGTTCCCCTACGTCTCACCAGGTGGGGACACCGCGGTCGTCAAGGACGCCACGGACCTGGCAACGTGTGTTTACAGTGGCCATTCTAAAAGCGAGATCCCAAGGGTTTTTCCTTCAAAGAAGGACTGCAGCAATTGACCTGTCAACCTGTCATGGACCTAACCTTTTATACCCGCTGGGTTACATGATAAGGGCGAACTCTTGGTACTTCAATGCATGGGCTCTACCCGAATAACCACAAAAAAGGGACTGGCATGCTATGTCCCCTAGTGTAGACGAAACAAACCACCACTCGACACCCTCGACCCCTACAGATATGTATCAGCTGTATCACTATCGCCTCCTGGTGTCTGATCTCAGTACTAACAGCTGCTATAATTAACTCCTTCCTACCTTCATTCTTCTAACTTAACATATTTCTTCTTATTTTTCTTTTTGTTAGTGCCACAGATCACCAATTAAATAAAACTCCTAATAGGAAAATATCCATAAAACCACAGATGCATAATGTGACATTAGACGAGGCGTATATAGGGAAGTCCTTTGCCCACCGCGAAATTTTCTATACAATTTTTTATACAATCACAGATGCGTAATGCCTCATTCTTTGGCAGCAACAGGAGTTAAAACTAATTTTAAGAGAAATCCTGACATGTATTGATCTTGTGCTTTGTGGTTAGCAAACCCTTCTACATCTCTGTTACTATCTCTTTTCTTCAGACTTGGAAATTACTTGGTTCTCTTATTCCTCTTCTCTAAAATCCTCTACTTTGTAAATGTGGTCGGACAACTGTTTCTTCTAAATGCTGTGCTTGCTACAAAGTACAACATGTATGGTTTTGAGGTAAGTCTACCCGCGAAATATAGATTTCCACATTGACTCTGACTGAAGTTCCATTAATTTAGATACAAATCACTGCCGTTTGACAATCTCGAGAGCGATTCCTGTTGACAGGTTGTCATAGATATCAATATTCAGATGAAATGACTTGTAGAACTGTGCAATAAACTTAACTGGTAACACGTTGCTGTGCTTATATCCATTACTAATGATGTAAACATAGAAGTAAATATGTTAGAAAATGTTTATGAAAATGAAACACTGAACCAGTGAATTGTAATAATGATGCAAAATCACTTACAATAGCTCTTGGTTGATATTGATTGCATATCATCAAATTGAAAAATCCTTTATTCTAAATATTCTGCTTTCATAAAATTTAAAACCATTCTCGGATTATGTATTCGGTGCATCTTAAAGGCGTATCCCACTATCACGATTTGAGCCTCCGACACACTACGATAGCCTTACGACAAGTGTTCCGATGAAAAACATGAAATTTTTATCGGAAGGAATGAGTCTAGCTTTCACGATGGACCCGTTCCTTCCCATAAAAATTTCATTTTTTCATCGGAACGCTTGTCGTAAGGCTATCGTAGTGTGTCAGAGGCTCAAATCGTGATAGTGGGATACCCCTTTAACTCTTCAAACTAAATTGGATGCTATGCAGTTTGACTGGATGTGATATATGACCATACTCAACATCATCATTTTAAGTCATTGCTGTTAAAAACATGAACTACCTCCACAGGTAAGGAGGTCTAAGTATATGCAGTGTGTCTATGCCATATATACAAATTTTAATTGTTTCCTTCTTTTCTCTCAAAGGTTTTGAAATATTTTGCATCAGATGAGGATTGGACAGGATCACCTGGTGTTGTATTTCCAAGGGTAACCTATTGTGACCTTGACGTCCGTCGCCTTGGAAATGTCCATCGTTACACCGTGCAATGCACGCTGCCAATCAACATGTACACAGAGAAGATCTACATGTTCCTCTGGTTCTGGATGGTCTTTGTTGCTTTCCTCACCATACTTGGATTTGTTGTATGGTTCATGAGAGCCATCCTGAAGTCTGACAAGGTGCGCTTCGTCACGAATCACCTGAAATTGGGAGGATTTCTGAACACACCTGAGGATGTCCGGAGGGTGCCTATCTTTGTTGACGATTACCTGGCTCAGGATGGGGTGTTTGTGCTTCGTCTGATCGCCCATAACACCAACAATATCACCGTAACGGCCATCATGAGTTCATTATGGGTGAAGTACAATGAACAAAGGGCTGAGAACGCGAAGCGTCAGTTAGATTCACTGCCCAGCTATAATGAGAAAGAGCCACTTTCAGACGAGGAGTCAAAAAGCCAGTAAAAGTGATATCTTGGTAGTAAGAACTATTTACTTGTGGAGAGTATAAATTTACACTAAAAAATCTCTGCAAAACATTGAGGATACTAGGAAGATATGTTATTAGGTATGGATGAGGAATTATAACAAAACCCAAACAAAAACAATTAAAAGATTGGGTTAACCTGTATTCAGTCAATGGTTCATTTTCTTTAACTCACTTGTACCCAGTCAATTTGCCATTTATACTACTGGCTTTCTTTGATCCAAATATATGAAGCACCAGGAGGTTAATGAGGTATTCTGATCTCTATTGATTGGTCATGGTCAGCTGGGCACGCCTCTAAGACACTGGGACACTGACCTTCTGTTCCTTTCTCAAGGTCACTGAGTTGGCACGCAGATAGTGAACGGATAGTGTTTCCAGCAAGCTGAAAGTTTAGATGAGCTCTCCCTAAAGTGGAATTCACACGGTGAGATTCATGTACCCTCATAGGGTTCAAAATCTCATGAGATCCTGTTTCTTTATAGAGGTAAATATCGCCAACAAATGCAGAGGAAAACATGTCTTAGGGAAATGGAACCCTAAATTTAGACGAAGAAATTGTGTTTGAGTACAGAATAGAGCAGGATTTGTCTCAAACACCCAGTGAGGTACTGAAGTGTACTTTACTATAATCACCTTTGAATAAGTTTGTCTCGAAGCTAAGATGACTGTTGTTTAGAATGACACATATGATCTCGAACCTATATATTCAAAGTACTGAGCGGCACTCCTATAGCATATGGCGTAAGTGGTAAAGGAAACAGTCATTCATTGATCAAGGCACAGTGGAAACATCATTTTTCTTTTCGAAATTACCTTTATTGGACATTGCAACTTCATCTTCAATATCAAATGGCAATGTAACGAGTGCTTGACAAGGAGATGTGGATGCTACTCATTTATAACGGAATATTAAGGCCCGGAGTCCTACTACTACGATATGGCTCCAATATGGTCTACGATGCACCTCCCGATATAAAATCAAAATCGCGTCGGAAGGTTACCTAATATCGGGGCAGTTGACCACGTTTCTGCAATTAGACACCGATAAAAAACCCATACAATGCGTGGTGGATTGGCATGTCTAAACATATATGTCTACGATTTTGCACCTTCCCGATATGGCACCGATATTTACTTTTTGTATCGGTGCCATATCGGGAGGTCTACGATTCTATCGTAGTAAGAGGACGCCGGGCCTTAGAAGGAACTGCATCGAGATCATTAGTCTATGAAAGTGTGACATGAGTTTTGGTTGGGTTGTAGTCTCAGGAGGCAAAGCCAAGTGAGATTACGTAGCAAACCAAAATAAATGGCATATTTTCAATAGCTATGGTTCAAGTACAGATCAGACTTTATATCAGCCCTATCACTGACTAATTGGCAAATGTTTGTGACATCATCCCCCTATTGAGTGTTATCTTACAATACTCAATCGATGTCGAATCTGTTACTCTTCCAGCAGATGTTTCATGTGACCTTGACCTTTGCTTGGAGGGTGAGATAATTCTCACACTTGGAGCCATTTTTTACATATTCATATTTCCTTTTGTGTGTATTTTGAATAAAATAACCATAAAAGTTAAATTTATCATCAATTTGGTGAGCTGTGAATATTTCTTGATAAGTATTTCTGCTCTCAGAATCCACATTAAAAAAAACCCAAAAAACAAACTTGGTCTGAGAGTGAGAATTCATGGACATACGAGCCATACCAACCCCTAAAGGCCCGTTTCCATTGGTCGATTTCCGGTCACCGATTTAGAGTCAGGAACCACTGACAGACTTTTGCACTGCTGACCCAAAATCGGTCAACGGAGAAGACCCAGTTCGTGAAATGACCCATGACTTTTTGTACTTAGATTATGCAATGTGGCACTGACCAATGAGTGAAAGCTGGGTCACTGAGTGAAAACTACTACTGACAGAATTTCTCAAAAATCTAAAAAAACCTCCGCCGTTTTCGTCGGCCAATGGAAACATGGCTTTAGTGGGAGCTCAGCGCAGACAGGTGTGTGCGGCCAGTCTAAATCACTCTAGATTGGCAACCAACCCCCATCTCTTAGGGGTTGGTCTGGTCCGATCGCTTTTTCGCTTGAGACAATTATCTCGAAACAAAGTGCACTTTGGAACATGGTGAAATATTAACTATGAATACTTACTACAAATCATTACTAACTTAACTAATTGATAACACAGTCTAACTTCATGGTCTCTTTATCAAAATACACAAAAAAGAAAGTGATGATATGGATAACGGGCTTCGAGAGTATTGCAATCTCCAACCACAATTGCCTATTGTGACAGAGACTGCCAAGACAAAAGATCTGCTTGAAGAATGATTCACTCCTTCAGCAGGGATTCTGACTCTGGTAGTAGGAAGATCAGCTAGGCGAGTGAAAGTCAATGTTGTTCAGATCGGATTCCACTAGAGCTGACGTCAGTATAGCTCTGGCAGCCAGAGTAAAATCACTCTGGCATGTGTGTGCTCTGACGCTAGATGGCGGTAATGGTATATCTTTTCACTACGAGTAAATGGTAACACCACAAGTGATATTCCCATAGTGAAAATCACTGCACACAGATATGACGTGCATAATCACTTACTTTCACATTTGTATCTGGATCTTTTATAATGGATCTAATATACCTGTAAAGGATTATAGGTATGAAATTTGTAAAGCAGTAAGTACTTCGAAC
This sequence comes from Alentia gelatinosa, assembly GCA_950022655.1. Lineage (NCBI taxonomy): Eukaryota > Metazoa > Annelida > Polychaeta > Phyllodocida > Polynoidae > Alentia > Alentia gelatinosa. The sequence goes on from OX465584.1 coordinate 52,967,332, forward strand.
TTGTGTTCTAAATAACTATCAAGTATTTTGTTTTGATCATCTGTTGTTATGGAATATTTTAGGATAAATTTCAAGAGATCAGCAGATAACTCGTCCATATTCCAAAATAAATAATTATTTACCAGAAGTCAAGAACTGGCAAACATATAGTTCTAAGCATGCAGCTGAGAGTGTCTAGTGTGAAACAGACTTGGTGTGTGATTGCCAGTTTCTTGTTTTTTGAAAGATTAAACTTTTGGAACAAACTAGGCCATTGTATTTACCCTTTAAGGACGAGTGCCTGCAGCTGAGCTACCCCCTTAAGGATGAGTGCTGGTGGCAGTTTGTTCCGCCAGGGGACGGGCACATAATGGTTAAAACTCATGACTTGAATGTTTAACCACATGATACGAAACATAATCCTGAATATTTTATTTCCTCTGAATAGAAAAAAAGTAATTGTGGTGTTAGACCTACATTCTGTAAAGATTTGATTAATATTGCTTCATTATTTCCTTGTTAAAAACGAATTTGTATGTCTTTGAGAAATGATGCCTCAAGGCATCATCATTCGCTCTAGGTCGGTTTATGCCTCAAGGCATCATTCGACATGGACTGGATAATGCCTCAAGGCATCATTCGCCCTTAAGGGGTTAACGAGTCTGTTTGTCTAAATTGCGAATTGCGAATTGCTTCTGTTTCTCCATAGATAAAGTTGAGCACGTGATAGCTAGGCCTGCCAATGTATTATTGTGCAGCCGCCTGAGGTATTCCTGTGTTATCTGAGTCATATCTGAAGTAATACCTGGGAAATATTCATGTGTTACCCACCAATTGGAGCTGGAACACCATAAGATTCAATGCAGCCACTGTACTTTTTCTGAAAACAATCTAGACTAACACACCCAGTCATCCAATAGTAAAGGATGCGTTGCCAGGTGTTTGTTTTGCTGCAAACCTTGTGTAACCAAGCAGATAAGGTACAAAACCAGCCTGTGGGGGAAATAAAACGGCAGTACTACAACTAGATCTTTCTTGCGTGAATATGATAACGTTGTGCTTTTATGATTTCACGTTGGTTAAATGTACGCTAAGCTGTACCAGAAATGCGTAATTGAAATATCGCTTATCATCTATGGAAGCCACTTGACCATTGGAGTGACTATCTTTATCTTGTTGGCCTACTTAATGATAAGAGCCAGAGCGGTGTCTTGAGATATATGCGCCCACATAGTCTTACGACAAGATGCCACAAGTGGGACTCATCACCTGAAGTGGAATCGACCCGGTGGGATTCATGTTCCTCACTTGTGGTGTTTATCACGGTAGAATCTAGCTGAGATTCTGTACTGGAACACAATCTCCTCATCTGAATAGTAGGGATCCGACAAGAGACAAGTTTTTTCCCTGCAATTGTCGGCGATAATTACCCCTATTGAGGTACAGAATCTGAAGAGATTTTGATTTTATACACGGACTTTCTTAAATGATCATGTGTATGCTTTCTGATCGCTCGTAAAAAGGGTCGCACATTTGACATGTATCTTTTGTCACGATAGGTCTGGACTAAATAAAAGGAAAGGTGTGGGAATAGTACCAACAGATACCACGGGTGTCACCGCTGAATAAATACCGTTCCTTCATTGTTAAACGAGCTCTATTACAAAATCCCTCAAGGAATCGATTGTAGGTAAAATACATGTACAAACTTCCAGTATCAAACGGGCCACAGATTCGTCCGGCATATGGTACTGATAAGCCCTGTGTGGTTAACTTATGATGGTGATAAGAACAGCAAGAGACAGAAGACCAAAATTCAAGTGTAAACTTTTCATTGTTGTTTAATGCTGCTATCAATTCTACATTAGGATCATGAAGAGATATTCATGATCCGCCGTCCTTTCAATCGCTGATCTAAATTTCAGCACTGTGGTGCAGCACTAAGAGAAAAAGACCTTACTGTGGGTGTACTATGTCTTAATTCGCAGTCACTTATCGTGTACTTTTGTCCACTGAGCTCCTGATACCCTACAATAGACCCTATGATGCGTGCATCGCGGTGCACCTTCGGGTGTATCGGCTACAGATTAATGTTAACTTTCCAATGCGATATCGATTTTGTGTCTGGAGATGCAGCATAAGGCCTATCGTAGCGTATCGAGAGGTCAGTGGACGCTAGGCCTGATGCTGCAGGCAGAGGGATGAATGTCCGCGATAGGTGACCGTGAACTAAGACATAGTTTGGTCCACAGTCAGGTCCTTTTCTTACTATATACCCATGCCGTATATACTGTAAATACGCATAATTTCTATGGGAAGGCCATCTGGAGAAGGTAAGTTCTTATCTATTGGTGTCTATGGGAAACTACTATATTTTTATGAAACAAGATGGCAGCAGCAGTGTTAAATTTAGTAGACACAGGGGGCACTGCGATACCTACCCACATTTATCTTTTAACTATGTGCAGTGCGACGAAGCACAGCATAGTGAGCTGTAGTCGCTGAATACTACAGGGCCGTCTTTGAATGACATTCGCACTCAGGTATGTAATAAAAGATATTTGTTCAACGTGAAGCCTATAACATATCGACACGTACCACCTATTATTGCATACCTATTATTACATACCTATAAACGTTTTCTCTTATTCTTACCGACCTGGGACCTGTTTCACTAGATTGTGACATGTCTAGATGGCGTCTAGATGGTGTGTCCGGTTTCATAAGAACTAGACATTAGACTTCGTTTTGTCTGTTCTTGCTTGCACTGTTGGTGCCGCTTTTCATGTCTGTCTAACACTTTTATCACGAAACTAGTGAAACAGGTCCATGATGTGCAGATTTGTCTAGTTCTTATGTTTGGGGTCTGTCTTTTCCTAAGGGCAGCTACTTGTGTTGTCACGAAACTAGACAACCCTAATGTCTGTATGGTGTCACAGACATGTCACAAACCTAGTGAAACAGGTCCCAGATCAACGGTGAGATTCCGGAACAAGAATGTTGATGTCCTCCCCCCTCATACAGCGACCCGATTGAGATCAAAGAAAGCCAGCGGAAGCCGTGTCGCTGAGCCCTGGGCTGGGTGGTGTGTGTTCACAGAAAATAATACAAACTTCAATAACCTTTGATCTAATGAAAGTATTAGAAATCGGAGTTCATATCTGTAAAAAAAGAAAATCTGTAATACTCCATGGACCCGGCTTGCTTGTCATCGGAGGTAAACAAATCACAATTTTTTTATCAACATTTATATAATTGGAAGTATATAGAAATAGGGGAACAGGAACCCCATAACAGATCGTCAAAAAACAATAGATGACATTCTTTTCATCTCACCCCTGGTATTTTTGTCCTATAACATTGGGAACTCGTTCTCCATGTCCCTAGGGGTATTGTAGTCCGTTCCCCATGGTCTATATCCTTTGTGTCATCCATTCTTTTAGTGTATACAGGGGTGAGATAAATACAGAATGCAACTCTTTTGATCAAAGTAGTTGTTCTCCAACTCATTAAAGTGCTGTGTGCTATTCACTTGGCTGTCGCCTCGTTCATACTACTCTGCATCAAACTCGTGGAGAACGACGACCAAAACCTGTTGGTTTCTTCTTTAGACCAGGGCAAAGGGTGAGGTGTTTCATATTCTACGAACGATGAAAATAAGGTTTTTACAGAAGGTCCTAGGTCAGTCTCGTTTGATAGTGGTTCTTATAGTACACCCGCGATACATTTAGGATACGAGAGCCATAATATGACTAGGTCTCGTTTAATAAAAGCTAATACACCTCGTTGGAAGGCCATCTTATCATCCAGCCTAATCATCGTTCGTAGAATATTAGACAGACCCCTGCCCATCATGCTTCATTCATATCATAAAACTGGATGAGTTTTAATCTTGGCCACCGTATGCTACAACTGGAGTTTGGCATAGTGATTTCACGAGGTGAAGCTGAGTGAAGTCTGGAGCCAAAACTCCAGGAGTGGCATGTGGTGGCCAAGATTAAAAGCAATCAAGTTTTTATTTTATCCTACCCCGTCTCCTCGATTTTGGAATATAATGTGATAACAATTCTGTATGCCACTAGTGGCATATAAAACTCCGTATTCCAGTCAGCGTGGCATACGGGAACCCAATGTTAAGCCTATTGGATTTTATATCAGGGGTAGGATAATACATGTGACCTATGCCTGTACATCAATATTCAATAAACGCTACACTCTCCAATACATCGTTACATTCTCCAATACATGATTTATCACAGTATTATGTACATATTCTGAATCTTTCTCAGCATCCCACGTTTGTTCTTATCACATTACATAGGTCTCTGGATTTGTAATCAGGGACCTGTTTCAGTAGTTTCGTGACATGTCTAGATGACGTCTGTGACACCATACTGACGGATCATAAGATTGCAGTCAATGACACATGGAGTTTCACTCACTTCTCGTAGTAATTAAGCAATGAAACTTTAGCATGAGTAGGAGATACATATAATCTATAATCGTTCCAAATTTGAAGAAGATTGGCCACTTCGATCTTCTGATATTTGCTAGTCTTTTTCCGCTGTTGCTTGCACTGTTGGTGCCGCTGTTGATGTCTGTCTAGACCTAATGTCACGAGACTACTGAAACAGGTCCCTGGTATAAGTATAATGATCTGTGATCACGGTATAAGCTTCATCTGATCTCATTATTCATCCATTCATATTCACCTTAATGTACATATCCATTCTGTGACTGGAAGTGTCACTGATTCTAAAGGATTATGAATCGTGGATGACAAACGAAACTGACAATCAGCAGAATGCCTTATGCCTCCTTACTGAAAAAAAAACAACAACACAACCCTGACCTAGTTCATATAGATAATAGAAAAACCCTCATGGAGTTTTATGTTATTTGATATTGATTTCTCAAGATAAATGAATTTTCAATACACTGAGGCTGCAGTTTACTGATGACAAAAATACTATTTAGATAAAAAAAAAATCTGCTAAAAGCATTGATAATCGAACCCTGTCATAAACACGAATATGTTATGTAATAAAGTATCATTTCAAACCACACTCCATGGTTTTGGATAACCTTGTCCAAAAGTAAGCAACGAAAGCAAGGAAAGCAAAAAGCATAAGATCAAAGAGAGTCATTGTTTAAATGGGGGCGAATCTGAAATCACTGACGATCACTGATAATGCTGAAGTGTCTCAATGTTATTAAAAGGAATTACATTTGTTTGTTTCCACCAACTGTAAAGCCTCATTGTACTTGTTGAATAAAGAATGGGTGACTTCCGAGACGATTATAGTGTCAGTGTTATGGGCGATTAATCGGAGAATAAACACGCCATCTTGAGCAAGGTAGTTAGAGACAAAATCGTTCAAAATGTCTTCATCCAGAGAGTCTGGGCTTCCGAGATGGTTTATGATGAAAGACCGCTTGTCAGAAGAAGAAATGGCCCTCATCGTCCAGACAATTAATCCAAGAAGGGTTATCACGAGTAGAAAGACCATCCAGAACCAGAGGAACATGTAGATCTTCTCTGTAAACATGTTGATTGGCAGTGTACATTGCACGGTGTAACGATGAAGATTTGCAAGGCGACGGATGCCAAAGTCACAGTAAGTTACTCTCGGGAAGGTCACTCCTGGAGATTGTGTCCAGTCCTTATTTGAAGTGAAGTACTCCAATAGCTGGATAATAGAAATGAGGGTTAAAATCATATACTGTATAAGGTTTTCCTGCATTGCAAAATCAAGTAGGCCTATGTTGCAGAAGCCATAGGGAGCCAAAGTGAACCCGCTGAAACTGCAGATACTTGTTTACAAAACACCATTTCCGGATGTAGGCGCTCAGCACTTTAACTATAGAGGTTCAAGATTATATGTGTCATTCTCCAATCTTTTAAATCTATATTTTTGATACACTGAACAACTGTCATCGTAGCTTCGAGACAGACTTTTTCAGAGACAATCATAGTAAACTTCACTTCAACAGTAAGAAACAAAACCCCCCAAAAAATTCTAGCCTTGAACATCCATAGCTTTAGCACTAAGCCTTGTTCTTACTGGCCTCCGGAAATGGTGTTTTGAGCACCGCTATCTACCGTTTTAGCAATTTTACATTGGCTCCCTATTTGTTCAAATTCACATATCTTATAATTGTGAATATCGTTTGAATCCTTGACATTTATAACCCCAAGGAGTATTTACCTTGAATCTCCAAATATCACCAAAATTATCAATTCTATAGAGCAAGACCTGACACTCAGCTCGATTACACTAACTCATGGTTTTATCATGATAGACTAGTAAAGTCAATGAAGACAATGAGCATAAAGCAACTTATTGCAATCTCATATCTAATATTTATCATCATAGATGTACCTCGAAACCGTAGAGATTGTAGTTTGTAGCCAGGACGGAGTTAAGAATGAACAGCTGTCCAAAGATATTTGCAAAATAGAGAACCTTTGAGATGAGAAACAGCAGAACCAAGTAGTTTCCGAATCTGGAAGCAGAATGATAATACAAATGAAGTATTTGAAGAGCCATTACATATCATCATTTATCTTTCTTTAAATGCCTTATTCTCATTGAGATGTTTAATAGTTATTAACCAGTTTGGTCGTACCTTCCAACATGGAGGATTTTTGTAACTTATCCTGTCTAAAAGAAAAAAAGTAATAGTAATCCTTTGATCAGCCACTTACATTCAAAATAATTGGACTTTTACCTCCACTAGGAAGGTTTTAAAACCAACCTGCAGGATGGTTAAAGTATGGAGTAAGCCGGTTAATCCAGTAACCTCTATTCACACCACACCAATCCCAAACAGAGAAATCCTTAATAAAACAGTGTTTCATCTTAGGAATTCAGAACATAACAAAGGGAGAGTCAGAGGTTGATCCAAGTCTTAGGGAGCAACCAAAACTCAAGACATATTTACAAAAGGTTACATTATTTCATATGTCTATAAAAAGTACTGGATCCAGAATTTTATAAATAGACAATACTCCACGAGTTTGGATGCACCGCACTCGTCACCGAGGCAAGGCTGAGTGATGATTACGGTGCATCCGAATGAGTGAACTATTGTTTATTTCATGATTCGAGTGCAGTTCTTGGATTTTCTCATGCCCTTTACAGACATTAGAGTAGCATCACAATATCATAATAATTCGAATTACTTTGCAAATACAGATAGGCACTTATAGCTCTCCATGTTGATGTTTTATCTGCTCTCTGCAATCCTGGCCGGTGATTGGTCTGTCGATTATAACGTCACCTCACATCACTCTGCCACGACCATGGTGTAGTATTGTCACTTTATATGGGTTATATAGGGGTTTGCAGCAAAGTAAGTAAGTAATATGTAATATGCATGTAATACCCGTCTAAATTATTTCCAGAGAAGGAACAGTGATGCCATCGTTTTCTATGGTATTCCAGCTCCAACTTGGTGTATCATACATGTATATTACATCAATAATAATTTAGATATAGCTTAGATAACACAGGAGCACCGAAACTGGATGCACCACAACACATTGACAAGCCTAGCCATCATGCCTATCTCATTCTAAGGTAAAACTGAGAATATTATCAATTCTAAAGTTTAGACAGGCCAGACACGTTTAAACAATGTCCTAGTATGTTCCATCTGTCATATCTTTCAGAAAACAACACTCCTGCAATCACACCCACCGTTCACAGTCTAGGTGTGATTGCTATGTGCCTCTACATTGACAGGAGGCCACACTGGGCCGTGTTTATCCGAGCGCTGCTGTTAGGTAGTGTTGAACGGAAATACCCGTATTCTCTGATTCCTGGTGAAATTGAGGATTTCTGAGAAGGCCCATTTCCATTGGCCGATTTCCCGTCACCGATATACAGTCAGGAACCACCGACGTACTTTTGGCACTGCTGACCCGAAATCAGTCAATGGAAACGACCCACAGCTTTTTCTGCTTAGATTATGCAATATGGCACCACCCACCACTGAGTGAAAGCTTGGTCACTGAGTGAAATCTACTACCCTCACCTATTTTTCGATACTATAGGCCTTTTTTCATTGGCTGACAAACACTGTGTAGACTTTTTGTGTTCTCCTAATAGCCTATTTCCATTTGGCGTCAGCAGTGCTAAGGTCCCTCGAGGGTTCCTGGCTGTATATTGGTGATGGCCAATGGAAATAGGCTATTAGGAGAACACAAAAAAATCTACACAGTGTTTGTCGGTCAATGGAAAGGGCCTTAACGCACAGTCCATAGCACCACCGACAGACTTTCTGGGTAAGTCAAAAAGTCTCTGTCGTTTTTGTCGGCCAATGGAAACGGGCCTATTAGGCCCGGCGTCCACCTACTACGAAATGGCACCGATATGGCCTACGATGCACCTCCCGATAAAAAAACTAAATCGTGTCGGAATGTCACCTAATATCCGGGCAGTTGACCACGTTTCTGCGATTAGACACGGATAAAACCCCCATACAATGCGTGGTGGATTGGCATGTCTAGACATATGTCTACGATTTTGCACCTTCCCGATATGGCACCGATTTTGACATTTTGTATCGGTGCCGTATCGGGAGGTCTATGATTCTATCGTAGTAGGTGGACGCCGGGCCTAAGAATCGATGTCTTACCTGCGCCCACAGGGCCTGCAGATTGTGGTGACGATGTTTCTGATGCTGCACCGCGGCCCCACCTGCTGTCTCTTCAGTCTGCTGATCAGAAAACGGTGCATCTGGTTCGTGATTATTTTGATGCGTGTCCTTTTCTCCTCCTCCTTTTGGGTGGCCGATAGTTTGTGGGCCGCTTCCAGGATGTTGTCACAGTCAACACCCCCTGTTTGATAGATAATGATTATATATTAAAACCACTATTTTTTCCAAATTCTTTTCCAAATAAACCACCCACACCGACCCCAGGAAAAGAGGTGAACCTGGAAAAAGTTTTCTTCCATTAAAACCACTATTTGTACGAATTGAAGCTAGTTTAAAATAGATTCTTTAAGGCTCATTTAATCTTGTTCCTCACAGTTGCAGTTTTCTTTATTAGCCTTTGGATGACCGTTTCATGGTCTTTATGGTATTAGGTAAAGTGTGAAATCCTCATGGAAAACGGTCTCATAAGACGATCGTGGATAGGTTGTCAAAATTTGTTTTGTAATCTTATTGAATATTTTGCCATTTCTGATCTTTTGAAAGCCACTCTTATTTGTGCACAACAGTGAGGGGGGAGGGGGGGCGTCCACCAACCACGACAAGGCTATGACAAATGCAGACAAGAAAGTTCCAATCGGTGCCTTGTCGCAGCATTGTCGTGAAGAGGGGAGCTTTCATGAGCCCTTGTCGCAGCCTGTCAGGAAGTGCACGCTCCACCTAAATATTCTATCGTAGACCTCTGCAACAGCCTCCCGACACGCCACGACATGCCACGACACGGCTCCAAAATCGAACCTGTTCGATTTTGTCATAACCTTGTCGGAAGGCCCCCGTCAGGCCCCCGACAAGCTTCATGTCGCAGCCTGTCGTGGCCTTGTCATAGCCTCTTGTCGGGAACTGTGGTCCACCAACCACTACAAGGCTATGGCAAGGCTACCAATCGTAGAGCTGTCGTGGACCTTGTCTGAAAGCCATTGTTGTAGCCTTGTCGTGGTTGGTGGACGCCCCCCTTAAGTCTTCCATCACCATCTGAGAAGTTTGAATGATAGGATTTTCTAGCGATGTTAGGGTTTCCTGAAGAACCCTCTTTAAGTAAAACACCTGTGTAAATTATAATTGTAGTTGATAATTCTTTATTACTCTTTGATTAAACCCCCCTCCCTGAAGTTGTCACTGTAACGAATTGTGTGTAAAACGGTCATTCTTCTGTTGGGATCCATAAGCATGATTTTTATGTGAACAAATTTTCATTATATTCACATTGCTCCCTTCTTTTAAAGTTTTTTTAAATTTTATCCTATCTTCCCACATAATTTGTTAATTGCCTTTAGTTTGCCTACTGCACATTGACATGGCCTCTGGTGTTGAGGTGGCAAGCTTAGAGGGAGGTCATAGACTTTGAAGAGGTAGGGTCACAATTTCATCATAAAGAGTTGGACAATGAAAATCTATACCTTGTTGGTTGAGTCCATGCCAGAAGATGGATGGAAGGTAGAAGAAGAGAGCCTGTCCCAGGAGAATGAAGGGCACCCACTGGTAATACGGGATCACATGCTCGCGTGGCTGGTCTGGCATCGGTAGACGCTCATCCATAGGCACGTAGTATGTGTTCCGCACCCAGCAGTAACTGTTGACATATTTTGTCTGATGTTCTAGAATAACGAAACCAAACAGAATGAAAATAAGAGGTACTATGGTAAAAACATACTTACTGTCAGTGAATCTGTTTTCTTTGTGATATTTTGGTCATTTTGTTCTGACAGGTGACACAGTCTCAGGTTCTAAGAAAAATGTTATATACATTGAAAATAGAATATATAATTTCTTGTCACTGGACTAGCTAGTCTATAAGATGGTATGTAGACGTTAGGGCCCACCACCTGAAAGTCGGGACGTTAGGGCCCACTCATCGGGACGTTAGGGCCCACCTAAAGCCAACTTATGGTTAGGGTTAGGGTAAGGGTTAGGGATAGGGTTAGGGTAAGGGTTAGGGATAGGGTAAAGGTTAGGGTTAGGGTTAGGGATAGGGTTAGGGATAGGGGTAGTGTTCGGATAAGGGTTAGGGTTAGGGATAGGGTTACTTACTTATACTTACTACTAAATATAGTATTTATTCACCATTGAGATGCTTGAGTAGGGAAAATTTAAAATGGATTGAGGTTGTTACAGGTCGAGTTTTTTATTGGTCGAGTTCTCCAGTATTCAAACATTAACCAATTATGCAAAATTTGGTGGGCCCTAACGTCTATTTATGCCATGTCTCCCTCCCGGCATCACAGGTGTGACCGCGGCATTGCGGTGCGGCCGAAGTGCGCCTGAGGCTTTCACACCCCCGGTGTAGGGTGGGCCCTAGCGTCCCGACTTTAAGAGGCCTATTCCACCAAAAAGGCCCTCAGCAGGCGGGTTTTTGCCCTCCAGCCGGCGTTTGCCGCCGGGGCCGGCCGCCCGGCCGCCCCTAAACCCCTAAATTCTAGGAGCTATTCCACCAAAGCCCCACAAGGCGACCAACAGGCGTACACAAGGCGCCCTGCGAGCGCCCATAGAGCCGGCCGGACCCGGCACGGCGTTACACCCGGGTGGGTTTGCTATTGCCGTCTGGTGGACGTTGGCCGCACTAACGCGCAAATCCGCGGTTCTCTATCGATCCGATAGGCGGCGCGGCGTGCGGCGATACACTACGACGCTCTGAACCCGCGAAAGTCGCGTATCGAGCGCAGCAGTGTGTCAGCGTGTCGGGAATGGTTAAATCGAACCATGAAGGTAAATAAAGATAAGGATTGATGTTATGAATGTGTATGGCACGCTATGGTGCTAGAATTCTGCCGAAAGTGTTGGAATTTTCTATGTCGGATTGCGGCTTCGGGTATCGCCGGTGTCGGCCGCGCAGTGTTGTCGGCTTTCCCTCGCCGCGGGTCCCGGCAGAGCCCGCGGGCGTGCTTCTTTCGGCGTAGCTCTTGACACGCCGGCCGGCCTGCCTGGAGCTTAAAATCAAATGAATCGGTTTTCCCCTGCCAGGGCTTTGCGGGGGAGGTTGCGCTCATAAAGCCCGGCCACCCGGCCGGCCTCCTCTGTCGTTATCACTATATTTTGGTGGAACACCTCCAAAATGGGCTATGGCCCCGGTATTGGCCCCGGCCGGCGGCCGGCGACCACCAACAGGTCAGCCGATACTGTCCGGCGTCGGGGTTTTGGAGGCACGGGGAGAGGCCGGCGGCCGGCAGGGCCGGCCGTGAGGGGCCTTGAGCTGTCATGAGGTGTTCCACCAAGCAGATTATTGCCACCGGCGGGAGCTTTGGGCCGGCTATTGCCGCCGGACACCAATAGGCGACCACAAGGCGCCCGGCCGGGCCCTGCGATGCGTTGGTGGAATAGGCCTCTAAGGTGGTGGGCCCTAACGTCCTGCAACCTATAAGATTAGGCCTTATTTACCGTAAGTGACAGTGACCTATAATTCTTAGAACCTATGTAAAACCTATTTAGTACTATACATGTACTATATTCTCTGAAGGTCTGATGAAAATGACATGGATTTTACAATAATCTTTTTAGATTTTCTATATATTCTTTTATGATATCATCATAATATTTTAGAAAATCAACACCTAGCATGAAGACCCCTGCTTCTTAAATTAGATATGTGCTCTGCAACATTTTGAGCTCATTATATTCAATTATCAGGAGAATGACATTAATTTCCAGGCCAAATTGTCCAATATGCTTTTTAAATGCAAGTAATGCGTAAATATATTTTTTTGTATTGAGAACTGGAAACTGTCCGAGGAGTAGGATATCGAACATACTGATCTAGTAATATATTGTTTTTGTTCCCAGGCGTTTCCAGACACTTCATATAATATAAAAGGAAGACATACATATAGAAATGTTGTAATCATGTTTTCTCATATTTTTGTGTTCTATTTAGGTTCATTTGTTTCATGTAAGTCATGGACCAAAATCTCCCGCCACTGTGGGAGTTACGATCTCAAATGAACAGCAGCGACACGGCCCGGTAAACAAATCCAGCCAATAAGAAACGAGGTTCTATCAAAGTGCAGCCGAATGCCTACGTAACAGCGAGGAGCCCGACACAGGGGCCCTCTGTATAATCTAAGGTAGTACATGAAGACCCTTATCTGCACCAGTACATGGGTTATCGTTTGATGATTTTTAAGTTCGTTCACTAAGACAGTCTTAGCCGTCCATAAGGTCTTCCGTAGGTTTCTCACTTGCTCAGTAGTCGCCGCTAAAGTAACGTTATACAACCATACACGAAAACAGGGTTTCGTTTTAGGGAGTGTAAACAAACCGATTATGGAGGTATATCTGGGCAATAATATCCACCAATGCTGCGCTGCATTTAATTCCACATCACAGGATGGAGCATCTGTATCTCATCAAACGGGGTGTCAATGCTGAGATCATGGACTTGAATGTGCAAGTCTGTACTGCTCTGCATGAAATGTTATGCAATGGCTACACGGTGGATTTGCCAATTTTTAAAGAGATATACTTTCAAAGTTTGTTTACGCTCCCTTTTCAGGTGCCAAACCACTTTGCATATGACCATATATGGCAAACTCTGTTTCCGTGTATTTACATATAAGTAACTAGGAGCAAAGTTCATCATTGATGAATGATCATGCAATTATAAAAGAATAATTATTAAGAGGTTTTGGTTACATTCAATATATGGATAGCTTTCTGTAACCTACTTGCACCCAGTCAACTTGCCATTTCTGCAAGTGTCTGAGTCTAGGATCCAAACATATCAAGCACCAGTGGGTCTTGAGGTATTTTGGTCTTGAGAGATTGGCCGTGGTTAGCTGGGCATGCCTCTAAGACCCTGAGACACTGACACGCTGCTCCTTTTCCAATAGCACAGTGAATAGCAAGCGGATAGTGAAGGGATAGGTTTCATGCAGTATGCTGGAAGCCTCCCTGTGATCATTCTAACCTCTAAGCCAGGGAGCTGTTTCAAAAGCCAGGGGGAGTAAACGGGAATGGCCACCGCCAAAGTGAGAGCAATCAACGGCATTAAAAACGAGAGTTCTAAGGTCTCGTTTCAGAACTGGCGTCGCTGTTAAGATCCCAGTGCCGTTAGCTATGCCACCATAACAAGCGAGACATTTAATAAATCACTATATATCGAATGATTTAATAATTCCTTAGCGGAGTCTTAGCGGAGTTACAGAGCCTAACTATTGAAACGGGTACTACCACTGTTTGTGCCGCTTTGGTCCAAAGTGCCGCTCACTGTTAGCGAGGTGCCGCTATTTGGTTAGTGAGAGCAACTACTAATGAAACAGCTCCCTGGTGTATAGCGTGTGCAAGCATGCTCTATTACGTAAATTTGATTTGACTATCAAGGTACCTGTGATAACACCACCCCCACTAGACCTAAAAATCCGGATATCCGACTGACTCATAAAAGACACAAAACAAATGACTTGTGTACATCTAGATCATGATTGATTACAACACTATCTTTGCGCTACACTTGGTTTACTGATCCACAGGGAATAGAAAAATGCCACTTAATGGAATTGAAATGATCCAGTAGGTGTGAGGCAAAAAGTTAAGCCTCAAGCCCTTATGTGATCAATAGATATATATTATCTCGGTGATATCACTCCCATGTCAGGAGGAAAGAGAAAGTACAATATCCAAGTTTCTATAGGTAATTGCGAAGATACATTTGATTAAAAACATACTTTTATCTTAAGTTTTGATATCACCTGCTGTAAACAAGATTCTAACTATAGCCACTTAAATGCCGTTAATTCGCCTCTCGTAGGCTTGAATAATGATACAGCTATATTCTTTTTAACTAGGAGCAAATAAAATGTTCATCATTGATGAATGAGCGTGCAATTTTAAATGAATAACAATTAAAAGGTTTGAGTTAAACTCAGTCTATGGATAGTTGTCTGTAACACACTCGCACCCAGTCAACTTTCCATTTCTGCAACTGCCTATCTAGGATCAAAACCCATCAAGCGCCAGTGGGTCTTGAAGTATTTTGGTCTCGAGGGATTGGTCATGGTCAGCTGAGCATGCCTCTAAGACCCTGTGACACTGGCTCCCTGCTCTGTTCTCAATATCACAGTGAATAGCACACATATAGTGAAGGGATAGTTTGTATGCAATACCCTGAAAGTCTATATGGACCCCTATAACCTCTAGATGATGTATATAGGCTGTGCAAGCACATTCTAAAAATAACCATGATCGCTTTTCAGACACGATCAGAATAATATTTCGGCTGAGAATTCAGCCAGATGGAACAGCCCCTTTAGGCCCGGCGTCCACCTACTACGATATGGCTCCGATATGGTCTACGATGCACCTCTCGATAAAAAAATCAAAATCGCGTCGGAAGGTCACCTAATATCGGGACAGTTGACCACGTTTCTACGATTAGACACCGATTTAAAACCCATACAATGCGTGGTGGATTGGTATGTCTAGACAGATGTCTATGATTTTGCACCTTCCCGATACATCTCCG
Organism: Alentia gelatinosa; assembly: GCA_950022655.1. NCBI lineage: Eukaryota > Metazoa > Annelida > Polychaeta > Phyllodocida > Polynoidae > Alentia > Alentia gelatinosa. The sequence goes on from OX465584.1 coordinate 52,982,483, forward strand.
ATTTTTGCTTTTTGTATCGGCGCCATATCGGTAGGGCTAAATTTCTATCGTATTAGGTGGACGCCAGGCCTTAAGGTGGTGCTCCACTGCAAAGGATTCAGGGCCGATTCAGGGTTGATCTTTCGGTGTCGCGTATGTCAGGGCCTAATCTCCTCCCATTCCTGGTAGGGGAACTGTAGTGGAGTTAGCGCCATGGCGATGATGCATAATCGGCATATACTCCTTTGGTAATCACAGTACGGTTAACTCTGAATCGTGACTAATTCTCTTAATAGTTTTACGGTATATTGGTCCAACCCAGAGGCAACTTTCCTGGGTTTTTGACACTTGTGATGACATTAGAAAAATCAGATATGGTCGGCAGGTTTTGAGCGAGTATGGCCCCAGTGTTGACTGCTTCCCCACCTACACCTCAATGGATACTGTCAACATGAACAGGAGACACCTATAAACTGCTAACCCTTAAGGGGAGGCCGAAATTTGGACAGTTTTGAAATATTTTGGTCCAACAAAACTTGGAAAAGACGAATTCTGGCTATACCCATGGAGAACAGACTGCAATACTTAGGGGTATGGAGAATGAGTTCCTAATGTTAAGCCCATGGACATTTATTCCAGGGGTGATATGATATCAAGAGATGTCACAAGTTCGAGTATGAGTTTATTTATGTCACACATTCTGTTGGCTCCGTAATCTCACTCGTCTTCGACTCGTGAAATTACGGAGCCAACAAAATGTGTGACATAAGTAAACTCAAACTCAAACGAGTGGCGTCTAGATTTGATCCTACCCCGATTTCACATTTTTTCAGTGTTAGAAAGTAGTGACATAAACAACACTTTATGTCACACCTGTGACATAAACAAATCCCATCACTGCATGAAAACCACTATTTTATTCATAAATACGCCGTCGTGGAAGTGCATGTAGTGGCTGAATATTGACTTGTTTTCATATATATATATATATACACCCAGGCCTTATATACGGATGCGTCTTGGCTGTTTTTTACACCCGGCGTATATGAGAGGAAATATCCTCTCCCTCCTCTGCCTCCTGCCCCTTTGTGTTGGTAGAAGTAAAGGTGTCCTCAGTAAGAAGCCCTACCCCTGCCGCCCTCCCCCACCTCCCCCCCGGCCTCTCTCAGTGAAGCCCTCTTCACTGGACGCTTATATCCGCCTACACATGAGGCGTATATACACGGGGAATAGGACGACCTTATATACGCAAAAGTCATACTTATATACGCCGGGCGCATTCATATGTAAAATGGTGGTTTTCGTGCAGTGCATTTTAAGCGTTTTTTTATTAGGCATAGAATAAAATGCGTTATCCTACCCCTAATAAAAAAACTACATAGGCTTAACATGGGATTTGTTTATGTCACGGGTAGTGACATAAAGTGTTGTTTATGCCACTACATTCTGATACTGAAAAAATATGGAAACGGGGTAGGATAAAATCTAGATGCCACTCGTTTGAGTTTGAGCTTATTTATGCCACTCATTTTGTTGGCTCCATAATGTCACTCGTCTTCAACTCGTGAAATTATGGAGCTAACAAAATGTGTGGCATAAATAAACTCAGACTCAAACTCGTGACGTCTCTTGATATTACCTACCTGTGACGTGCTTGGGAACCCAGCATGTGATGGCCGACCCGACATACGTCTGCACTGTGACGACTATGGCGAACACCACCAGCATAAGGGTGGTGTGCTTACTGCTCAGTCTGTCGGTGAAATCATCGTCGGTCTTGGACGTCAGTAACTTGGGAATAGATGTTAGCGATTCCAAAATCTTGTCCATGGCGACTTGTCAAAGTAAACAATGATCCCACTCTCATCAAGTGATGAAGAAGAATACACCAACGCAATGTAAAGGCCACCAACGCTTTGTTTCACTGTGCAAAGTACGTTGCTGGAGGAGTATTTAAATTCAAGTCGCCTATCCCCTTCTTAACTGATAACAACGTTTGAATTACCTGTTATCAGGAGTTACTCTAGTCTAAGTGTTTGTAATCTAGATTTTAGTTTAGTGTTTACTTTTATTTAATCTTACTGCATTGTACTCTGGTCCAGGCCCGTCTACTCCGTAACGGAATAAAAATAAAACCATTTTAATTTGTTCCGTACGTGTGCATGAATATTCCTTAACCATTGTCAGGTCAGGCCGACTGGGAACGGGGGAGGGATTTTATATCCAAGGCCCCAAATATATCCATGTGGTGAAAATATTCTTATTTAGGTCCGAGGCTTAAATGTGGTAATTGGAATGAGATAAAGTATGAGGTGAGATTATCGTAAAACTGGATGAGTTTTAATCTTGGCCAGCGTATGCCACGACTGGAGTTTGGCATAGTGACTTCATGAGGCAAAGCCGAGTGAAGTCCGGAGCCAAAACTCCAGGAGTGGCATACGGACGGTAAGATTAAAACAAATCAGGTTTTAATTTATCCTACCATGTCTCCTCAATTTTGGAATATTATGTGATAACATACCCCATAACATCTTAATCGCAAAATTAGCATATGTTCTAAAAATTCCTTTAAATCTAGTTGCCTGGATAGACTCATATTTAACAGATAGACGACAGAACTTAAATATCAACGGGAAAGAATCTAAGGAAAGGAATGTTGATTTTGGTGTACCACAGGGATCGGTGTTAGGTCCGCTCTTGTTTGTTCTCTATGTTAATGACCTTGCCTCTTGTGTAAAACAATCAAAATTCATACAATATGCGGACGATCTGGTAATCTACTGCTCCAGTAGAAATAAGGACGAAGCGCAAAATAGTTTACAACAAGATGTATCGACCATAGAAGACTGGTGCAATAGAAACGCTTTAACAATAAATATAAAAAAGACAAAGGCGATGTTAGTTGTACCCCAAAATAAGCGAGGATCAGTTAGTAACTTGGAAATTTCTATTAACGGAGCAACAATTGGAACTGTATTTAGTTTCGATTACCTTGGAATAACTCTGGATTCAGAGCTCGCTTGGACACAAAATGTAAAACGGACCGTGAAACTACTCAACAATAGGATTTTCAAACTTGGGAAACTTCGATCATCTTTGACTTTCGACGCTGCACGACAAATCTACATCTCAACAATATTATCAATTCTGGAATACTGTAGCTTTATCAATAACTCGTACCGAGCTGTGGACCTAAAAATGATCCATGTACTACACAACAGGGGTCTGCGGACAATACAAGGCTGCACCGTTAGGGGCCAATCTATAAACGATCTCCATAGTGTATGTCGGATAAGGCCCATTCACCTGCAGTGGCGGAAACATTTGTTGGTACAGATGTATAAGTATGCGCAAAATCCTGATAATGTTTCTGAAGGTGGAAGAACTCGAAGTGCTGATGGAGTAAAGTTGAAAACTGTGCGACCAAAAACCTCTTTCTACCAACGTAGTCCCATTTGGCGTGGACAAAAGGAATGGGAAAACCTCCCACCAATGGTACAAAAGTTAAAAAGCATTGATAATTTCAAACAGATGATTTGAAGATACTGAAGTCTCGAAAATATTGACTGTATTTATCTCATGAAAAAATCTATAAAATTAAGAATACAGTTATTCATCTCATCACCATTACATCATACCCCAATCACACCTCCCCACTGTTTAACCCTTATTACTAACCCATGTACGAAGGAGTTGTATGTACAGAACCAAATCTAACAAATATCATGTATGACCCGGAAGAACTTCGCAAGGAGAAAGGGAAATAAAAGACTTAATCAAAAAAAAAAAAAAAAAAAACAATTCTGTATGCCACTAGTGACATATATAACTCTGTATGCTAGTCCATGTGGCATACGGAAACCCAATGTTAAACCTATGGGATTTTATATTAGGGGTAGGATAATAAAGGTTAACCGTTTTTATTGTTATAGGGGGACATGGTTAGTGTAGCTGAATTACATCTGCTTTGTGTTGTTTTTTATACCTGAAAATAATCAGAAACGCCATTTTACAATAAGTCACGTGGTACTGACTGCGTAAACTATTAGTTCGTACTCAGTGTGCATGAATGAAATCCGCACACATTAAAAAAGGTGTACGACATTTGCACACAGATACATAATAATGTTGGTGTAAAATTATGTATAGATAATGGAAGACCATCCTTGATGGTGAATTATAAGTAAATCAGTATCAGTTTCGGGGACAAGTGTTTACAGGTTATTTTATCTGAGCGCGGGGAAAAGGTGAATACTCGTGGACCGATCACTGGGCAGTGACCTACACACGCTGGGCCGACTCCGAGCCCAGCCGGGACCCACAGAATGGAGGCTGTGTGAGACAGCGGCTGTTTAACGGAACGTGGGAGGACTATCACTGTATCTCTCTCATGGGTTATGTCTGCAAGAAGGCAACCGGTAAATGAGGTCTAGAATATATAAGTACAATAACCAACTCTCCTCAGCTGAAAATACCTTCAGGCAGTGTGTCAGCAGGGTGGGTGGGTAAAATTCTAATTCTATGCAATATCCTCACATTTGCTTAGAATTTGATATGCACAAATTCCCTGGAGAATATGGCCATGAGTATCTGAAACCAGTTATTATTGTGTATGTAAGTATCAGTGTAAAGGACAAGTGTTTACGGTTTATTTGGTGTACGCGGGGACAAGGTGAATACTCTTGGACTGATTACTGGGCAGTGACCTGCACAGACTGGGGTGACTCCCAGCCAAGCTGGGACCCACATAATGCAGGCTGTGTGAGGCACTGACCTTTTTGATGGAACATGGTAGCATGTATTTGTAGTGGTGCAGGATTCAAGAGAGTGATGTATCACTGGTAGAGAACCCATGTAATCAAGGTTACTCATATACCCCATGTCTGAGAGAGCAAACAGACTTTTATTATCCACCTAGCAATGTTGATGTTTTATACTTTTTAGCATTGGGTTCCTCCTGTAGGATTAAGATTTTCTTAATCTTTCGAGTTTCTCTTTGTGGTTCTTTTTCACAATGGTTGAGATTTGTGCTCCACCATTTAATCAGTGACAGAATGTGACAATTTCCACTAAATTCAAGCTTTCATATTTTACAATACTCATGAATTTCATCCGCATGCATTCCTTCAGCTTTCCTTTTTCCAAAGGCAAACCTAAGACTCTTGTCTATTCAAATTTGTAACTTTCTTAGTTTAGTAACACCCATCAGATCTGATATAATGTCATGGTACTTCACTAATTTGAAAATTAATTCAGGGGGTAACAAATCTTCTTAAATTCAGATAATTCTCTTGAAACTTCTCTTTTTACTAATCGAAATGGGTACTCAAATTTAATTTATCATCTATTATTACCTAATTAGATATCTATAAGCCTCAACCGCACCCAGTACTTTATTCCCTATATCTATTTTCTTTTTTGTCATCTGTCCTAAGATTACTAAAACACGTCACCTTTGATTTCTTGTAGTTCACGGCTGATTTATCTTTTGTAATCCCTCTCTTCGTTTCAAATATATCTTCTAGTTTGTCTTTTACAGCTGGGTATTTTTCTCCCATTATAATTACCACTATGTCATTTGTATACATAACGACCCAACTGCTAGTTATAGATCTATTTCTATATTTTATAAAGATTAAGAATAAAAGTGGGCCAAGGATTGATCCCTGTGGCACCTCAGTATCAGCATTCACATTTGGAGAAATATTGCCATTACTTTTCTTTTATGTTTTCTATTTTTTAAATAATCTTCTAAGAATTTTCACAGATTATGATCTAATTTAAAGTTAGATAATCTCTCCATAACTAGATTATGGTTGGCGCTATCGAAGGCTTTTCTCAAGTTGATATATGTAGCAGATATAACTTTCTCATCGTCTTGGTTTGTTAAAATCATTTGAGTCAGCAATACAAATAGTTTGTGCAGTAAACTGATGATTACGGTATAACTGCCATTTGCTCGTTCTAGTTCCTAACCTGCCATGGCACTCTATGATCTCTGGGATGTTAGTGGCAGGAGGGGAATGTGCGTCAGACCAGAACGAGACTTATCCCGTATTGGTTGTTCGTTCAGGAGCCAATCAGAGTGCAAAGCACACAAGCCTGACCTTCAGTGAGCTGGCCCCTGTGGATTGCATATAGACTCCTTCAGTCTGTTGATAAACCCGTCTTCTCTTGTGTCTGAGTCCTGGACTTCCTTACTCTTAAAGACATATCGGATAATTTGCTTTGAACATTAAAACCCTTCTCAATATCCTCAAAAAATGAAAATGATGATTTCAGGGTGCTATATAATATGTATCTACCTAAAAATCGGTGGTCGCCAGGACATTTTTTTATTTAGAGATTAATCAACAACCGATCCGTTTTTTATGTACACCGATGGCCACCACCGACCGACTTAGTCAACGACCGACAGAATCGAAACTCTTTGATTTCGTCAGTGAGGCTCAAGGTTTGAGTAGAATATTGGACCTAAAAGATGCAGGACAAACAAGGTACAAGCCTACACTGCACCCTCACCGATTATTTAATAGCGATATACAGTCGGTGGCACCACCGACAGACGTTTACTGGAATTCAATTGATAGGTGCTGTTTTTGTCGGCCAATGGAAAATGGATTTAAGTACCATTGGTTTCCCTGTATATGCATTTGCTCGGAAGTTGACATTCACTCCAGGCCATTTTCCACTAGCATTCGAGTACGGCACCGAATAATTGAGATCTCCTAAACGTCTGTTAGTGGCGCGACCGATTGCACATCGGTATGAAATAATCGGTGAGGGTGCAGGGAAAACCCTCTTTCTCCTGCATTTTACTGGTCAATATCGATTATATTGTCCTGATAAAACCTTGAGAATCACTGACAAAATCAAAACATTTTGATTCTGTCAGGCATTGAGCACGTCAGCCGACCGGCCTTATTGCATAATCTATGCACAATTAACAGGTGAGCATTTCTCTTCATGTCTTATTTCTCTTCACCGACGTGGGGTCCGTATACGAAAAAAAAATCGATTGGTGGTTCCCGACTGCAGATCTATGCTGAACAATCGGCCAATGGAAAATTGCTTTAGTAGTAGGGTTCTATTACTAACCTCCAAAGCGCCTTTACAAGCGCCAAATGATTCATATTTCGGAATTGAATCAAATTTAGACAATTAAATTTGATGGATGTACACACACATTCGAGTTTTAGTATTCGGCAGTGTGTTTACTGAACTAGTTTATCCTGCTGGTATTTTCACCAAAATAACTACAAACTGTCTTTCGTTGATCAGTTTATTGGGTCTCCGATGATTGATTTACATGAGTTTTTTAACAGTGCTATATTTACAGAGAGTAGCAGTGACTAATCGGTATACATGTACTTCCAGACATTCCAGTGCATCGTTCTTCAAGCATTTAACTACAGTAGGAGATAAGGTTTTGCTAAATGGAAGTACAGTAAAACAAAGTACTTGTGAGCGGAGGAATTACTTCGTTGTAACCGAGGTTTGCTCTATAGGGGTCGGATTTTTGAAACCTGCTAAATTCCGCTTGGATCCTGGGATCAGACACCCAAAACTATTTTTAGAATAATACTTCTTTTTATATTCTATGTTAGTCACCTACTAAGTACCTTCCAGAAAAACATTATTCCAACAAAATCAGATGAATAGTTTAGATTTGAGAGTCTTTTGAAGTTGAGTATGATACTACATGTTGTCCAACCCCCTAAATATTTCAAGAAATGTTATAAATGCTTATAACTTAAGAAAGACTAATATTATATGGTGACACACATTATATTTTATCCAGAATACCTTTTACACATATTAGATTTAAAATAAAAGCTCTAAACCATATTTGGGGTGTTGGGCAACACAGGGGTGTCGGACAACACGAGGGGTGTCGGACAACACGTTAATAGAATTACTCAGAACTATGAGAAAAATAATATTTGAGGCTATAATCCTTTATATTTTTAATGAAATGATAATAAGCTATATTTTACAAAGCAAACCACTCAATTACTGATAAAGAACAACCCCAAAATCATAACTTGTAAAACAGCATGTTGTCCGACACCCCAGGGTGTCGGACAACACATGCTCAGTTTTTGAACAATAAAAGGTATATTCTTTTATTTAGAAAAAAACCAACCTGAGTATTCATGAGCGGTAGGGGTACTTAACATAACCAGGGATATTTGTTATTCTATTATGATTATTATTTCTTCTAGACATCTTTTAACAGGCATGTTGTCCTATATCCCAATTTTTGGAAAAATATCATCATGGAATCAGAATGTTTTAATATCAGAATGGACAATCCCATTGTGTTGAAACTTTAAGTTATCATAGTAGGGATTTTGGTCAACATCTCACAGTAAAGGAAAATTAATTTCTCATTGTATATTTCATTAGTATTATGCTCTCAAAATTGGGATGTCAGACAGCATGCTCTATAGGTCTCTCTGTTGGAAAATTTAAAGGTCCTGGATAGCTTTGACAATTTTAATATTTTTTCAAACTTTTACCAATTTTCAAAGCTATATTGTCTACACTTCTCATGCATATACATGTTGATAAATATAATTGGCTCAAGATTGTATCCCCCAGACTTTGAAAAAAGTGAAAATAACTAGAAATCACTGTTTTTGTTGATTTTCGGAAGGAAATATTCCTCAGAGCTCTACAAAACCCTATGTTGGAAAGAAAGATTATCAAAAGATACACCAAATAATTTCATTTTTACATTGATGAGATACGTTTATACAACATGAACCTTGAATAAGCTTATTTTGGCAATTTAGCAGGCTTTAAAAATCCCACCCACAGGGGTTCTGCATGGACAACCTTAAATCAGTACAACCTCTCCCATGAATAGTGAAATAAATGACAATAAACAACATAGATATTCAATTCACACACATCACATTTTTATAGCATCTATTACATATAGGAATTCAATAAAAGACTGATGCGTATTTCGAAAAATCTAAATAATTTTAGATACTTTTGGTTTGAGATGCATGATTTTTTTTATTATTGTTCAATTTTTTAATGATATCAAGCAAATACACCGCTTCAATGAGTAAATACCACTTTGTGGAAATCCAGTTTTGCTGAGAATACTTTGCAATAACCGAGTCTTTTCGACCTACAGAAATGTATAGAAAAGAAAGCGGGAGCAGGTAAATTACTTTGTTATAAACCAGTGTTTGTTAAAACCGAGTTCTCCTTTTTATATTACTGGAAACTAAACGAAAAGGCAAGATGAAGCAAGGCTGACGTGAAAAATTACAATTTCCCAACTATACGTGAATAACACTTTTACAATATCAGTTACTTTCGTTTTGATTGTTCTTTTATCAAATACTGTTTCTATTGTTCCCAGTCAGGTAGATATAGATTACTAGTAGCTCTGAATACAATCGTGGCTTGTTTGCTGGAGTAAGGGGACTGTCCCATCATCTGAATGAATAGTACTTGAGATTCCTGTGTTATCGATTTCGTTCACTATCATCATAAAACCAAGCATTATTCTATAAAGTCCGGTTCACAAAAAGTGAAAAAATTGATAGATGGAAATGTGTTTTTGTCTTGATAATGTTCTTTATCAGAAAACTTAGATATGGACTCTTCCCAGTATTGATTTTGACTATCGGTTTCCAAACATTATCGCTGAATCAGACATGCATTTTCATTATACTTTCGGATTTGATTTGAGTTTCACCCATTACTGCAATACCAATGGGATATTCCCTCACAACATTCTACTAATGTGGCGTTTCCACCTACCGATTATGATGATCAATTATTGCATTTAACACCGCCGACTAATTATGTGACAATTTTGGTACAACAATTGTCAGGTGGAAACAAAAAAGGTCTACTATTTTTCTGTCCAACATTCGTTAATATAACACAACCGGCCGACTTTTAAGGCCACCAGCGAAATCAAACCAGGTTGAATTAATCGGTGGCAGTGACAAAAAATCGGTCGCTGACCACCTCCATTTCCATCGAATTACACTGCCACCGATTTCTATGTTAGCCCAAATCTTCGAGCTTTCAGGTCCTATACATTTTGGACAATCGGTGCACATGGAATAAATAATCGGTCGTCAGGTGGAAACAGAATGTGTGGTTTGGAGTCAAAGATTGTTAGCACAGATAAATTCTAAGGCCAGGCGTCGACCTACTATGATAGAAATTTAGACCCATTGATATGGCACCGATACAAAAAGCAAATATTGATGCCATATCGGGAAGTTGCAAAATGGTAGACAAATATCTAGACATGCCAATCCACCACGCATCGTAATGGGTATTTTTCGGTGCCTAATCGCAGAAACGTGCTCAACTGCCCCGATATTAAGTGACCTTCCGACGCTATTTTAATTTTTTTATCGGGAGGTGCATCATAGACCATATCGGAGACATATCACAGTAGGTGGACGCCAGGCTTAAAGGAGGACCACCGACCGATTTTTGTACACGGTACACATGATGAGTGGGGTTTTCTGTCGGCAGGTGGAAACGCCACATTACTATCGATGAGCTGCCTTAGATGTACTACTTTGGTCTATGTATACCTATTCTATAAGTTTCATGTCTTTTGAATTGCTGTACAAATGTTACTGTCATGGATCACATTATCTGTTGTATGTCTTACATCACATCTAAAAGCAGTTACAGACACATTAAGAATCAGGATGGGTACAATACGATAGATCACCCGACTTAACAAAACTATATCCAATATTGAAACCAAGTAAAACTTGGGTCTCATGAACACATTTGAATATATGACATACCAGCAGTCGCTCAAGCCGATCGCACGTCCACCAAACATTTGAATATATATTTTCATTTCAAATTAGTATGATTTTTAGCAGATTAATTATGTTTAACATATGTTTAATTATGATTAATTATGTTTAGCTCCCTGTCTACACGTGTTAAAAGGATATGGCAAACACTAAAATGTGGGTTGAACATAGTTGCAGGCATAGATTCTACTGTCATGCTATAGATTTCAGCACAATCAGTGCATCACATGCACCAACATGTACCAACACATGCATGTTATACAAGCAAACGAAATACAAAATAACGGCCCAAACACTAGCCGTATAAATATTGTATCAATTGCTTGCGAAATAATATAATAAGAAATGGTATAATAGGAAAAGAAAGTGGAAATACTACTAAAATTAGTCACTTTCATCTTTGTGTTATATTTTACGACACGGCTGTACACAACGAACCTGTAGGAGAGGTTATATCAAGGAGTTTATCTCACCCCTGGTACAAGTTTAGCCATAGGAATAACATTAGAAAAAAATACTCAACGATCACCCCCGTATAGTGACGATACTACCCCACGGCCGTGGAGTAGTGAATTTGAGATGACGTCATATGGATTTGCTAAGTTTATTCTAATCATTGTGAAATTTTGATGATATTCAATGTCATAAAAAGGGGTGAGATAAATCCAGAACCGGACTCGAATCGTAAAATAGACAATACCCCACTCGCTTGAATGGGCTGTAATCATCACTCGGCTTCGCCTCGATGACGATTGCGGCCCATCCAAACTCGTGGAGTATTGTCTATTTATACGATTCTCGATGCAGTTCTATATAATTATCTCACCCCGGTATTTTTCTCCATAGGCTTAACGTTAGGAACTCGTACTCCACTGCCGTAAAAGTATTGTACCCAATACTCAATGACTAATTTGGCGAGTTATTCCAGCAATAAATGATGTTATACGGGGTGAAATAAAATCAGAAACCCACTCGATGAGAATAACTTGGTCTGCACTCTACCTCGTTTGACAACTACGCAATTCACTCAGCTTCGCTTCGTGGATTACTCCGCAGTCAAACTCGGTGGAGTACGGACCAAGTTATTCTCATCTCGTGGGTTTCCTTCTAAATACTCGTTGGTTATGTAGTAGACTCTCAGCATGCTGCAGACACTATCCCTTCACCATCTGCGTGCTAAAGCTGTGACAATGGGAAAGGAGCAGAACGCCAGTGTCTCAGTGTTTTAGAGCCATGCCCAATTGACCATGATAAATTACTAGAGACCAAAATACGTCATTGACCCACCGGTGTTTGATATATTTTAATAGAAGAAAAGCCGCTGTACAAGGAAGTTCACTGGGTTACAAAGAATGAGCCATTAACTGTATACAACTCAAACCTTTTAATTCAATTTCTTTGACAATTCCATACTCATACATCAATTATGAACATCCCATTTACCCCTGGTTTAATCCTTGTTTAGCTTAGTATGAGTAGTTTTACGATACATCCAAAAAGAATCAAAGAGGGATGCAGTAATGTACTGTGTCATGATTGTATTTGTGTTGTGAGCAATCAGTTGTAATATAAACACCCCATCTGGCCCTAAATAGTCTACAAACTCTTCTACGGTGGAGTGATCAGTTACCCTCACTCCTGCGAGGCGATTCTTGATGAAGGTAATTTTGTCGGAACGCGAAACCGCTCTCATCAACCATACAACAAATCCAAGAATGGTGAGGACAGCAAGGAAGACCATCCAGAACCAGAGGAACATGTAGATCATCTCCAGGTATAAGTTGATCGGCAATACACACTGCACGGTGTAGTTGTGAAGATTTCCCAGGCGGCGGATGGCAAGGTCACAGAATGTGACTCGCGGAAAGGCCACTCCTGGAGATTGAGTCCAGTCACCATCAGCCAGGAAGTGCCTCAATGCCTGGCGGATAAACATGAAGATGATGCGAGAATTAAAAATAAGATAAAATGGAGTTATATGTATATAAAATGTATATAAAATGATAACCAGTTATAAACTTCCATTTTCTTTTTTCTTAAGTTTTTTTTTATTCCATTAACTCACAGTAAGGTATGTACAACGATTTTTGTTGATATGCAAGAGTTAACTAATATTTGCTGGGTTCTAGAGTTAAGATAATCTTTAAAATTTCTGTTAGTCGTTAGACATGCTTTAAATTGTAATCTACTAAAACAAATATTGTGTGCCCTGTTAAGCGTCTTGGTAGAAATCCAAACTGCTCTTCCGCTAATATATCTAGATTTATAACACTATGGAGAAGAATTTTATGTAAACATTTTCCCCAAATTTTGGGAACTTAATTCAGTACATATATAGGCCTCCAATTTGTCTAATCATAAAGCGTTCCTTCCTTCGGTAAAGGTGTAATTATGCCATTATTTAGACAATCAGGAAAAAACTTTCATCTAAAACTTTCATTAAGAATTTCAACTAGCGTATTAATTAAGCCCAATAATATCAATTTCCCACATTTAACATACTTTATCTCAGTACTTTTATTATTTATTTAGATTCTTTATTATTTGAATTACCTCTGGCCTCTCAATCCATAACTTTTCTTCACTTCCAATTTCTCTAAAGTGTTGGCTCTTGACAGTGTCTAAAAATATTTCTAGTTCGTTTGATATGGTCCTATCTTTATCTTCATCCTGCACTATTTCTTTTACCAAATTGGGAAAAATGAAAACTAAATTCATCAGAAATTTCTTTGTTGCTTTGGTTTTCTTTCTTACAAGTGATACATTTTCTTTGATATACACAATTATAGTACTCCTTTGTAGTAGTTTCTTCCATCTTGTGTATCTCTTCCTTGAATCAACTCTTTTTCCAGATTCTAGCAACTAACATGAACTAGTTTACGTGAAGAAATATCAATCTTTGATCGAGACCTACCTCGATTCCGTAGAAATAGTAATTTGTAGACAGAACGATGTTCAGGGCAAGAAGCTGTCCGATGACGTTGACGATGTACAGGATCTTACTGAACAGGAACACCTGAATCAGGTACGCCCCGGATCTGTATAGGGAAGCAGATCAAGTAGAATGAGTGCATGGCGATTCCGGGACGGCAAATGATTATGGGTCATTTGCGGGAAAACTTTAATTTCATTATTATACACCTATTATTACCCACAGGCAACTCCTCACATAGGGAATATCTATCACCATACCTGGAGCATACAGATATGTTCCGGGTTCCGATAAAGTACGCATACGGAAAGATAGTGCATACTGAAAAATAATGCGTATGTATAGATGAATGATCTAATATTGGTACGCCACTTGTTAGCAAAAGGTAGATGATAAATACAATTTAAACTGGTTTCAGATATAAGCGGTTGTATGCTTTTTGGAGTTGACCCTATGTAATATCCCCGCATGCGCTCGGATATTACTACGCGTCAACTTCTCGGAGCATACGACCGCTTGTATCTAAAACCAGTCAATATTGTGTATTTACGGAGTCCTAATATAGAGGGCCTGGAGGAGAAAAATAGTCCCTATAGGTTATGAGGTCAACTCGAAGACAATGTCCTGGTAAGTCTTTTTGATGTTGATTAATTAAAATCAATGATATTGATCTCATTCATCATCATGAATCAAAGTTCTATATTGTTTTGCATGCCTACAAATTGTCATCAGGTGTTTACTTATAAAATAACGTTGGTCTCAACTGTATATCATTCAGATTGTCACCGCTACTGATCTTACCTTCTTTAAATCCTATTGAGTCATTTTGTGCATTATCCTTCACTAAAAGTACTTTGTATCATATTCAAAATGTATCTCTGTACCTCGTATATTTATTTATTTACAAAAAAAAGATTTTGTGTACACGTGGCCAGAAGTTGACGTGCAGTAATACCTAGCGACAGCAAGGATATTCTGTTGTCAACTACGAGAAGATTACGGCCACTGATATAAAAACTAGTAATTATTGGATATATGAAGTTATATATAGGTTTAAATGGGAGACGAGGCTCATGCCGGGGACACACCAAGCGAGTCAAGGTGACGATCTATGGAATCGCCAACACAAAATAGCATATATCTGAGATATTATTTGATAGTCATATCTCCTACCGATAGTATAGTATCTTAGAAGCAATAATCAGGTGAAATATGAAATAATAGCTCACATACACGCCATTTTGTGTTGGCAACTACAGAAATTGCTGCAGTACTCGCTTGGTGTGTCCCAGACATTAGGGGATCGGGGGCGGTACCTCCCACTGCGGGGCTAGCCGGGCACGGCCAACTACCTGTAGGGCTCCGGTCACTCACCCTCTGGTGCATGCGCAGTCAGCACGCGCTCTGCTTTACGCTCTACTAGCATTCCACTCGGCTTCACCTCATGAAGTCACTATGCCAAACTCCAGTCGTGGCATACGGTGGCCAAGATTGAAACTCATCCAGTTTTACGATAATACATCACAGATGGGTACGAGTTAAGTCTATGGAGAAACAAATACCAGGGATGAGATAATTTGGCAATAAACCTACCTCCGCCCGCACATCCAGAGGCTTATCTTTGACGTGATTTTGTGAGAATCATGACGATGCTTATGCGTCAGAGGCCTCCTGACGAAATGGCCGATCTGATTGGTAACCATCTTCAGCCGTTTCGGATCGTACACGGAATGAGCTGCCAGTAAGATGTTATCGCAATCTACCCCTCCTGTCGGGCAGAAATTACAGCAATATTGTTAAATCATTATCAATAAAATTTTGTTGCCTCCAACCTGGGTAAATATTCTCTATAGGACTACAAGATATGTTTTATGGGTATTGCTTGTTTCGATTTGTGACTGTATCAAAAAATATTGTATCAAATCTTATGGTAAAGAAATTTTTATTAGAAAACTCAGCCTTGAAACAATGGTACTAATGCTGATTAAGAAAGGCTAGGCCATGAAAATCAACTAATCTTAGCCCTCTTTATTGGTACCTATTGTTAACATTAATCGTGAAATACCTGAAGCGATCATTCTAATACCCAAAGAGATAACAATAAAGAAATGGAAAAAAAAGAAAAAAAGTAATGGACACATATTGAAAGGCTTGTCTTGCGGTATATATGTAGCCCTTTCTTGTTTGATAAGATATTTTGTTTTGGAAATATGATTGCCTCAGACGTGGACAGTGTTTTCTTCGAATACACTGGCCATGCCTCAGACAAGCACCTATTAGCGATTTATGCTAATGATGGGAATCATATCAGTCAGACAGAATAACAATTTCATTTGATGATTCAGTACTTCTTAATTCAATTGGACCTTGTAGATCCTATATCTTTGAATAGCAATAGTAAAGATGGAACATATATAACGAGCCAATTTGAAAGTGGTATATATATACACAATATCAACTGGTTTCAGACACAAGCAACCATATCATCTCACCCCTGGTACAAGTTTAGCCATAAGAATGACATTTAAGACAAGATGACTCAACAATCACTCCAGTAAAGTGACAATACTATGCTATAAGTGAAATGTCATATATGAGATTGGTCAATCAGCGGCCAGGATTTCAGAGAGCAGACAAGACATTAACATGGAGCTTTAAATGTTCCTATAGCCGGGCCCCCACCTACCACGATTCTGGTCCCGACAGGCCCTACGACTGCCTTCCCGACACAATACCGATTCTATCGTGAGGTCTGCAAAAATCGTGGTAGGTGGAACAGGTTTCTGCGATTGGCTGCGATAGGCTGCGATTGAAAACGCCAATCGTAGAGGTCCCGATGAAATCCAACATGTTGGATTTTTCGTAGCCTGTCATAGGGTACCGTAGTCTATCGGAAAGATGTCGTGGTCGTCGAGTATAATTCACAGATTGGATCACGACATAGGTCTACGATTCTGGGACCTTCCGATAGGCTACGATTCGGGCATTTAAAATCGTAGCCATCGGGGAGTATGTCGTAGACCGTCGTGGTAGGTGGGGGCCCGGCTTTATTGAATTCGCAAAGGGATTTGAATTATCATGATATTGTAATGCTATTCTAATGTCCATCAATGGGGCGAGATAAATACAGAACCGTACTAGAATCGCAAAATATACAATATTCCACTCGTTTGGATGCCACTATAAAATCATCACTAGGCTTCGCCTCGATGAATACTACAGTGGCATCCAAAAGTCACGGAGTATGCTTCATGTATGCGATTCTCGATCCAGTTAGATGCATAGTAATATTCAAGTGAATGCAAGGATATTACGTAGATTCTAATCTAAGGAGATTGCGACTGCTTTTTTCTGAAACCAGTTTATATAATATTTATCAATCAGCATTGCAAATTCAAATAATCAATGTAAATACTGAATGACCGCCGATCTTCTCACACACTATTTTGTACATAAGGAACTTTTTTCCATAATCTCTGTTCTGTGTAGGGCAGATATTACGAGAACCCGTAATCCCTGCCCGGTGAATTGCAGTCCCTATAGGTTAAACATGGAGACTCTGTAATCGGTGGATGATAATATAGCAGAACCACCATATTTAAGGAAAGCCCTCTGTACATCCAGGCCAAATCTCCATTTTATCAAGAAACATCACGAAATTTCATAGGATTGTTTACATGGCATTCGTTATCTTCTGCTACAGATATCACTCAGGTCTGCTTCGTGATATCATTACGCGAAGATAACTCATGCCATATAAATAAACATACGAAATTGAGTGACGTTCAGATTTTATCCTACCCTGTCACCTGTTTTTAACTTCATATGTCATCTGTGGCATATACAAATTTTATGGCATAACTGTGGCATATAGTCACACCATTTAAGTCTATGGAGATTTATATGAGGGGTAGGATAAAGGTGACTATTAAACTACAGTCACAATATATTTCAGGTTTTTTTCTTCCTCTGAGAAAATAAGCCAGGATGCTTTATCAAATACAACTAAATTGGAGAGTAGAACTAAGACATTACATTGGTTCGTTTCAGAATGTACCTTTTTGGTTGAGACCATGCCAGACTAGTGAAGGCAACCAGAAGAAGAAAGCCTGTCCCAGGAGAATGAAGGGGATCCACTGGTAATACGGGATCACATGCTCGCGTGGCTGGTCTGGCATCGGTAGACGCTCATCCATAGGCACGTAGTATGTGTTCCGCACCCAGCAGTAACTGTTGGTATATTTTGTCTGGCCTCCTTGAAAAGGAATTAAAACATCTATTTCAGTAAATTGTTCTATTTTCTTAACTGACTAAGATCAGGATATGAGTGGTAAAGTTATAAGAATTTGGAAATTGTTCTTGGTCATAGTTTCATTGCAGCTTTATCACTAAAACCAATTCTTTGTTCATACAATTTTTTGTGAGTTCTACTGAGTTAAGAATTTATGGGGAAGAAATCTTTATAGTATACCACAATACCTGCACAAATACAAAAATATCATTTAACTATGAAGATAGAAATACTACATTTAAACTTTTGATCAAATGTTTTGATCGATACTTTTTCACCTAGGTTTTCCACTGAATTAAGAGCAAAAAGCATTAGGACAATGCACTGGGTAAGTCAGAAGACAATAATGCGATCGGGATGATATGTATGAATATGATAGAATATTAATAGTTATCAATGCTATACATGTAAATCGCCTACACAATGTTTCTTGGATAGGATTTAATGATCTCTTTGTAATGTGGTAGAACATAGACATATTGATATTCAATAATATAATGAATTCATAAGTCTCAGACCTGATATTTTGCACAATAGGGAGCAGGAGGTTACGTATCTGAAACAGGACTAAGAAAAATACAAATTGTATACCTTTTGTATCACCCTTCTCAAAATATGATATTTTGTATTGATGAATATGCTTATTAAATGAGGAAAATATCTGCTTATACCAAAAGGTTTATTATGGTATCATGACCACATTTTAGGAAATTAGACTATGTATCATAATAAGCCTGAGTATTCTGGTAAAGCGAATTTATGGCATATCTATAAGTACTCCTCAAATGTAAATTTTCCAGATAAACGCGCAAATTTGAGTTCACTTATGGCAGTAGAGCACCATTACAAGATAAATAAACAGGGATCCAAATTAGAAGACACATGATGGACTTTCAACTTTACCTACACACCGACAGTACTGCTGCAATTCTCAAGTTCTCCTCCTCCGTAGGGCCTTTCAATAGCTCGTGACATTTATCTTATATTTCAATCACTCTCAAATTCATCTCGTTGTTTATTCTAGCCATATTAAGGCTTCTTCTGTGTTAGTCATTACACATAGACATAAACAGATTGATAGTGTAATATCTCCTGGAAATTGCTATTTTCTCTAAAACATCACAACTGTATTTAGTCATCCGCTAGTTGGATATATATGTGCGTTCCTATTATTCAATACAGACTATTAAGAAATAGTGATGGTGCAAGGAGAGACCCTTGGGGAATCCTCTAATTCTCTTGTTAAGGATAAGACTGCCTCTTCACTACTTTATATAGGTCTGACCTAAGGCTACGTGCTTACACGCCTGTAGTTCACAATGCAAGATCCTTCCCACTTGGTAGATAAGATAATGACGGACCACCATCTGTTTACATCAAACAAAATTACAACGCGTCCCACTTGGTGCACCCCTCTCATAAGATCTCACACTCTCTAAGTGGTATTCTGTACTCTCACCACGCTCTATAGGAGAAAACTTCTTATTGAAATAGGCTTAGAGCCTTGAGAATCCATAGAGCGTAGTAGGAACCTTGTACAGAATACCACTTAGAGAGTGTAAGATATTATGAGAAGGGTGCTTTATTAGGATTAAGGAAGCATACCATGTAATACCAACCCATACATCAATCCTCCTCAGGGTATTATGCATGCTAGCATAAATACAATGTTTAATGTGTGGTAAATCTGTAGAACCTGGGCTAATGTAATCCTCCTGTAGATTATTTTGTCTTTTAGCGACCGGTTTTAGTTTTTTACCAGGTCTACAAAGAGAGAGAGAGAGAGAGAGAGAGAGAGAGAGAGAGAGAGAGAGAGAGGGAGAAGAAGTGCAAGTAAATAATGGGGCTAATTTTTAGCAACCAAGACAAAGTATCCTTCTCCAGAAAAATAGGAAGCTACGCATGTTATTGAAAGAGCTCAATCGTGAGCTGCTGACAGTAAATTTGATGCGGTATATATCCTGATGAGTAGAAAATCAACTAAAATTCATTAGCAACACTTTATGCTGCATTATCTTATATATGTCATTCAGAGAACAACGACCGCCAGTTTGTCCTATTTCGTTGTGTTGGGCTGTGGGTTTGAATACTATAAACATGTTTAGTACACACCAGGTATGTATTTAAAAAAAATTATACTGGCTGAGCGATTACGATTATGACTAACCTCAGGTGAGAGTGGCCACGATGGGGGTGCTAATCCGTTTCTCTGATATTTTCTTCGGGTTCTATTGCTTAAGTTTTTCCTATCTAAGTGGAAAACATTTGTTGTGAAGGATCAAACCCACCTAGCGACAGACCAACAAAAGGCAAAACTTTTTACCTTTTGACAAACTGAAAATAAATATATTTTCCTGGTTGTCCTGTAAGATCGTCCTCCATTAAGACGGACCACTTTAGGTAACGAGAATGCAACAAAAACCACGATAAGATCAAACACCTCCCTGATGATGTTGAATTTTTGTCTGGTCAGTGGAACACCCTCTTTATACAGCACATAAACGCACATGGAAATATGGAAATACTCGAGAAGAAACTAACAGGTCTTGGTCAAAATCGTCGTTCTCCATGAGTTTAATACCAAGTGATATGAACAAGGTGACAGCCGAGTGAATATCATGTACCGTTCAAACCAGTTGAAGAACAACAACTTCTTTGACAAAAAATGAGTTACTTTCTGTATTTATCTCACCTCTGTTCACACTAAAAGAACGGAATACACACAGCATATAAACCATGGAGAACGGACTGCAATACTCCTAGGGGCATGGAGAACGAGTTCCCGATGTTAAGTGTATGAGACAAAAATACCAGGAGTTAGATACTATAGAGGAAACCCATGAAAGTTTAGGGTCTGAGCTCGTATCCCATCAAGTTTGAATCACGTAGTAATTCACAAGGCGAAGCCGCGTGAATTGCTATGTGATTCAAATGAGATGGGATCGAGCTCTGACTCTAAACTTGAATGGGTTTCTGAATTTGTCTCACCCTTAATATTGACTAACATTTGTGACATTATCCCCCATTGGATATTTTTCCTAAATATATAATGGGTGTTAGATACGAGTTTCCAATGTTAAGTCTATGGAGAAAAAATATCTGGGGTGAGATACAAGTCAATACCTGTGAAATGCTTCGGAACCCAGCACTTGATGGTTAAGAATCCAAAGATCCATATGATGATGTTGAATGTGAAGATGATGAGCATGAACACGGTGTAACGGCTACTGAGGCGGTCCACGAAATCCTCGTCTTTCTTTCGGTTTAATGTTTTGGATATTGACGTCAATGACTTTTCAAACGTCTTTTTAAAGTCTGAATCGTATTCGGAGAATGGCAACATCGTAGTAACAGCTTAGATCGTTTGGTAAGTAACGTTCGTTGTATGCGTAGTGCAGGCTGCAGAGAATTATGAGGCTGAAGGAGAGGCTGTTTCCGGATGGTCGACAGGTGTGTGATTGTTCACTTAACCCACTCCACCCGACCGTAATAGCCGCAGAAACTCTTTAAGTACACGATCAAATCAAGGCATATCGGGAGATTTATCTTGAAAAGTGAATCCCTTGTCAATGTACTGTAAATTGATTATGATAATCTCATCATAGCTAATTTAAAAACAATAGGATTACCGTCCTAGTTCTTTTGTGTATTTTAGCGGCGTTTATTGCAGAGAAATATATATTGAGATATCCTTGGTGATGATTTTGGGGGTTAGATGAAGTTCGACATAAATTATGAACCACACACCTCACTGTTCTGTGGCGTTTGGTTGACAGGTATGAGTTCTGCTAGGTTTTTTCGAGGGACCAGTCCTTTTTTGGTATATAGCATTAAGTTCCTGAAACCGTGGTAGTTTTGCTAGTTTTTAATGTAAAGATCAATATCCTAATAATTTTGTAAAAGAATATGTAGAAATTCGTAAAAGGTTCCTTTACACATAGTAAAACCCATGTATAGTACTATACACACTTAAGTTAAAAAGAAAACACAGGTCATCCTGAAGAAAACTATATTTTTCAGTCCATTTCCTACTTCCATCAATCAAACGAAAATTGTTGTACATCACATATTTAGTATTAGAAAATGTCAAAGGAGCCGCCTTGAATTGATTATTGTCAATATTTCAAAATCAACACTGTGTATCGTAGGATATGCCTTTAAATTTGAAGGAAATCCCTCTATTCTATAAACATTATGAACCTGTTTCTGATACTAGTGTGCGTATTCTCCACATTGGTTTGGTTTATTTTACATCCAGTTAGCTTACCATTTCTCCTCTCGAACTTTAATATGATTTAAAACTTTCCTTTTTTTCGCCGTATTGTTTACATGAGGTGGTTTACCTGGGATATCCACGCTATATCCTCCACACAGTATATGAGTAGTAATATCCGAGTGTGAGTGAGGATATTGAGAAGGGTACACAAATTAAAATCAGAAAAAAGTTAATATTGTATCTATCAATCGGCATTGCATATTTAAGTTACTGAAAGAAAGCTAAAATGGCCGTTGGTTTTCTCTTGAACTACTTCGCATGCTAATAACTGTTGTTTCAGGGATTTTTCTATATGTCCTTCTAGGAGGATAACCGATGCTATATCCTCCGCCGACAGCAATACACACTCCCTACCAGCTGGATAATAAAACTAGGGGACAGGCCAGGTAAATCCATATAACACATGGATACAGACATGCCATTACTAGTGCTAAATAAATGTTTCATACTTGAATTTTATTTCCTGATATTTAAATCCACTAGAATGCATATGAAACGGTATTCGCCTTTGAGATGACATTGGAGCTAATTCACATTAGAACAAAATTAGTTTCTGTATTCATAGTCAGTATTTTACTTCACCTTAACGGATGAGTTCATTCTAGAATAGGTTACGGAAATTAACACAAAGTCACTAATTTCCTAGATTGTAACAAATGCGTTTTTACTTTTTCCTACTTGCATCAAATATATACAAGGATCGAATGGCACGTTCTTCATTGATGAATGAGCGAGGAATTAAAAAAAAGCAAAAGAAAAAAGAATGTGTTGTACAGCCAGTATGTCCTTGCTCTAACCCTTGCTCTAACCTTGTAGTTGACACTACGTAATACTCCTCGCTATCGCTCGGAGTTCTACTACGCGTCAACTACGCGGAGAATACGGCCACTCAGATCGAAATCATGGTAATATTGTGAATATATCAGGGAAGACCAAAGATGCAGAACATATATCATCAAGAAACGTCACAAAATTTCATATGATTGTTTATATGGCATGAGTTATCGTCGAGGAATGATATCACGAAGCAGAGCTGAGTGATATCTGTAGCAGAAGACAGCGAATGCCATGTAAAAAATTATATGAATTTGAGTGATGTTTAGATTTTATCCTACCCTGCCTCATGTTTTTAATTGCATATAACACCGTGGCATATAAATATTTCATGGCATAACCGTTGCATACAGACATACCATGTTAAGTCTATGGAGATTTATATTAGGGGTAGGATAAGAACGTGTATCCAACTAATAATTGTAAGCCTCTGTGTATAATTCTGACGTGATTATGAGGTTCTCTGAACTATGCCTGACCACCATTTGTCAAGAGCAGATCGTCCATTTAGACACTAGTCATTTAAGGGGAACCATTGCGGTTCTAGGATATGCCCCAAGCCTCAAGCAATCTGTGCTATTGTCCTTAAAGGGTTAACACCCTTGTTTAAAGGTCATGTTATATCCTTTCTGATAATCTGATAACAATTGAAATTTATCTGCAGTTTCCTATCAGTATTTCAGTTGACATACTTTCCTCTGATGATTGCCTGCTATTTTAATGTCCTTGTTGAGGTGATAAGCTAAGGACTGGAGTGGTGCAATGCACAGAACAGGGAACCAACCAATCAGCTCCTCAATGTGCTGAGTTTACACCACTTTCTGTTTTATAAACATATGCTGGAAAATAGTGATGATACCAACCTCTGCTGTGTTGCTGGTATTATTTCCATACCAACATACAATGCCTGTATGTATAAATACCAACGTGCTTTGAATCGTTCAATCTCCGACCCGTTTTTCTGCCATACATTGTGCGCAAAAGATATGCTCAGTGAGTGACGTTCATGCATGCGCATAGTAATAACAGAATGTCACTTCCGGCCTCTCAGCACACTTTCAATAGCAGTTTGAAGTTGTCAAGTTTTGGTTTCCGGTCTGTTGATAATTAGGCCATGTAGTTTATAATGTCTGTATAAGGTGAAACTATGGCACAGAAACATTATTATAACCACACGGACACCCCAAAATACACCCTCCTGACGCCTACAGCAGCCTAGAGTTGCTAAAGTCTTTGATTATGAAATTCATTAAATGATTAAACACAATAAGAATAAAGTTCGTTGAAGTATGCATCCTTCTCTGACTGGCCCATGAATCAAAGACTTGTCCACTATGAACCAAATCTCCTGTTTATGGCCCCAAGCCGCTCCCTGTGACCCTATACTTCCTCCTACTCATCCCACCCCCTACTCCAGTTCCCTGGCTGCCTGTGTTGTCATAGCAATTAATTTCGCCTGCTCCTGACTGTGACTTGATTGAAATCAAAGTGAGAGGCTATCAATCTCACAGCAGATATCCTGACCAGTAGCCAGGATATCTGTATGGAGAGTGTTGGGAATGCCGGAGCTAAACAGCGCCAGAAATCCAACACCATTACCGATTGTACCAGTCCCTGTATCCCAACGAGGAGAGTAGCCATGCAGGGACTGGAGCCAGTCTAACAGCAGCCTACAAAGGCCATTGCCTGGTGTCTGATTGTCTTGACACCAGTCTACCAGCCTCACACATACAAACCATCAACGAGCAATCAAGATAACCTGGAGTGTTGGCCACAGACTGTCCCGTCAGATTTGATAAGGTATCCCGCCAAAGTGTCCCCTTGAATGGGTTCAAGAAGCATTCCTTACTGAAAAGCCTGTTCATTTACGCGTGGTGCCCACTAACGTGAGGTTTTCCCTTAACCGGGTGTAAAGTTCTGGTCTCTACATCCCTATCATGGCCAATTATATTGTCATTAAATCGGTCTTCTCTTGACTCCTAGTAGTACCACGTTCTCCCAAGAGGTGCAACATATATATCTTAAATTTCAACAGAAGAGCTAAATATTACATATCAATAGAGCGGGAAAATATCTAATAAAGTATAGATCTTTACTCAATGGTCATTCATATAATTTGGACACTTTTCCTCAGTGTTATGGGATATTTATGGATGCTCTATTTATGAATGGTCTATTTCAAACAGCATTGTTTCGTTTTTAAGTACATAACTCCTGTAGGACAAGAAATAATGGAGAATCATTATAAGCAGATAAGCGATTATGTAGAAAGATCATAAGATCTCGGCTATGATAATGGGAAGAACAAATGTACATCTAACTATGATTATGTCTATTATGCTACTTGTTCTTGTCTTTGTAGTTAACTGTCTATGTTTTTTTTTAAATTTCCCTAATAGCATCATTTATTAACGTCTGGATTATTCAATTACAAAGAGATTTCCATGATATTGGCTCTGCAATATGTTAAAGGAAGAATAGTTAATAACAATAACCACATACCAGTTCAAACAATGAATAGGTATACAATGATGAAATTTTTGCTGCTTGTTTTTGATTGACACCTAGATCCTTCACCTAATAGAAGACAGCATGAACATAGGTGCTACAGAACTATTTCATTTCAAGCTTGTGTAAGAGGTGGTGTACATCTTCAGTGTGGATATAAAAGATTCAAAAGTATTATTCTTAAGGATAGGACAGAACCATAGGGAGACAAGACATACGGGAGACAAGAGGGAGCTATAGTGAAATTATATATATGTTATGGATGGGTAAGGCTATCTTAGCGAACAAACTTAAATATTATCAAATGATAAACTTTGTAGGAGATACAGAAAGTGGTCTCCATGTACAAGCTTAACTTATTCAATGGGCCCATGCATCATAATTGATCGAGTTTGTATATTAAACGTTTTCTCAGATATTCAAACTAATGCACTGTAGAAGGCTAATATATCATATAGTTGAAGTGTCCCTGCAGAGAATTGTTTCTTTTGTAGCAGTAATAACAGATTTGCTGTTGCATCTCTCTTGTTTAAGAATGAAAGTGCTATGAATTATAACCGACGTTATCTCTTTACTTCCGGACCTGAATACTTAAATCCGATAAAAAAAGTTGTGTTTATATAACGCCTACCCGTGTAGTCATATCTCTAGTCTACACGAATCCAGCTTTATATTATCACCAAACAAACAATATCATATGCTAGATATCTATACGTTACACTCACCATTAGATTTATGTGACAACTAGAAAAATCATTTAAAAAAGATAAGACCCTTTTCGTCCGATTGATCATTTTGCTGAAATGTGATTATGGGGTTTACGCATTCGTTTCACGAACCAACTTGAAAAATCAATAAAGACTTCAAAAAGCCCTATTCTATATACAAATGCAATGTCATTTTCAAGTGGTTATATATATGGATCTCTTGCTCTCTTTCTATTTAACGGTCCGTTTAAAGCCGTTATCAAAAAGGTGCAATACCACCCATGAAACATCATTGCTTGGCATATTCCCATATTTAGTAAAGCTGTACAGATAATCTAACATGGTTTTCCTATGAAATCCTATACAATTCTATATCTAATAACTAAATATATTTGGCAGTAGATTAATACACCTATCTACAAATTAAACTGCATGTATGGAATTCATACCATGAGGCTTATTTTGACATGCCGCCCAAATGACCGACGATTTGGGGGAAGCGCTCTTTCTAAAGGGGTGAATCCACCAGGCCGATTTCTCACCCGATCAATTGTTCCTGGACCCTTAAGAGGAAGCTCACGTATTGTAATTCATTTAATTCTGATAATAATAGTTTAATAAATGACCATTTTCAAAGATTTGATAAATTCTAGGGCATCCGATAATCTGTCTGGCTACAGAATCGGTTACCGTCGGTCCAGTGGAACACCCCCTTTATATGCAGAGATAAAGCCATTTTCCACTGGCCGACGAAAACGATTGATTGAGTTCTATGAATCAGTTGGAGGTGACCAACGACTGCACATCGGTATGTCTTGTTTCTGCTGCATTTAACAGGTCCATACCGACAGAACTGTCCTCCAAGCGCAATGACTATCATCAATGACAGTCTATATTAGAATGTGAACTGTCAAATTTAATTACTATTTATCCTCATCATCATTATTTATCATCCTTATTACTGACAATGTATAATTCGTTGAACCCTCATTATACTGGTAATGTCAATAACTATCCAACAATGTATGTATTTAAGAAGACCTCTAGTTACTTCGATGTATACCTAATGATGTGTTAACCCACGAACAGTGGAAGATCTTTCGCAAGAAAGAACTGTTTTTGTTCTAATAAAAAAAAAAAAAAAAAAAATTCAAACCCATTTCATTGTGTTAGTCATTGACTGAGTCAGATGGTAGTGGCTGTATAGCATAATCTATGCACAACTAATTGTTGAACACCTCTCTGCATGTCTGTTTCCATTCACCGATCTGGCATTGGTGGTTTCCGACTGCAGATCGGTGGGGAATAGTCGGCCAATGGAAAATGCCCTTTTGGGACAGTGTTGTGCGTACTAGAATTCTGAGTCAAAGATCGGTGATTTAGTTTATCTATGGTCTGTTTCCAATGGCCGACCAATTCTTGATTTCGCTGAACTAAGAATTTCCTTTGAAAATCAAACCATATTGAATTGATCGCGGACAATTTTGTCAGCAAGTGGTGCAGAAACCACCAATAATCGGAATATAGATCGGCCGTCTAATTTTCTGTTCCAACTTTCTGATTTCTCAGAAAAATGAGAACAATGAACCCGTCAGGGGTGGCCGACAAATTTATCGGACGCAAAATCGGGAGGTAAAAACAAGTTTTTACTACCCACCTAATACATAGAGTTCATAAAAAGCACTTGGGCAGCGTGTATCTACATACCCAGAGCATATTGATATGGTGTATGTTCCCGGTTGCAAAACCCGGTGCATACGATAAAATGGTGAAGAAATAATGCGTACCTAAATGAACCCCAGTACAGTACCCCACATGTCAGGAAAAGGTGGATGATAAATACAATATGGACTGGTTTCAGTTAAAAGCGGTTGTATGCTCCTCGGAGTTGCCTCTGCGCAATATCCTCGCATGTGCTCGGATATTACTACGCGCATACTCTTTGGAGCATACGACCGTTTGTATCTTAATCCGGTCATTATTGTGTATATAGACAATAATCAATGGTTTTGTGGACAGGCGGCCGTAAACCACGAGAGGTTGACGCGTAGTAATATACGAGCGCTAGCGAGTGTATTACGATGTCAACCGCGAGTGGTTTACAGAGTCGCCTGTCCACAAAATCATCGTTTGTTGCATTTATTATCCATCTTTTCGAATAAATTAAACCCCGTAATTGCCATATTAAAGGGTATGACATCTGGAACTATTTCTTTGCTCTATAGCAAAAGGGACTATTTTCCCGTATACCATGGTTTTGAGGCCGTATACCACAGGTTTGAATCCGTATACCACAGTTATGGTATCTGGCAGGTTTTATACAATGGGTAGTGGTTTACTGAGTCCCCATACATTTTCAATGGGAGCTTTGTATACGATGGATAATAAATACATGTACAAACGCATGAAAGTGAAAGTCAATACCTGTAAAATGCCGAGGGACCCAGCATTTTATGGACAAAAATCCACTGATCCATAGGAAGATGTTGAAGGTCATTATGCAGATGCCGTACACGGTGTAGCGACTGCTCAGCCTGTCTATGAAGTCATCATCTCGTTTGCTTGATAAGCTTTTAACGATAAAGTTCAAAGACTTATCAAATGTTCCTTTATATGTCTGTTCCCCGGACACCAGCATCTTCGTAACGTCTTGATCCCTCCAGCCGAGTAAAATGTACCTGGTGTTTACACTAGACGATTAAATATGTGGCGACTGTAGATCGTCAAGCCAGTAGTTGTCAGATGGTGGCAATGTCCACTGCAAAAGTCGTCGACCTCAGAATGTACCTGAGCGTTTACATTGATGACTATAAGTTTTCTCAGAATCGCTGCCCATGTAGACAACTAATTCAAGCCTGCTAGAAATAGTCAAGAGTGTGTGCAATAGTCGTCAGATGGTGCCTAATTGTATAATCTGATTCAACCAGATGATTTGCATTCACCACGTGCTTGTCGTTTACATAAGACGATTTCTATCATTTTACGGCTGAAAGTCGTCAGGAGGTGCTAAATGCCAGAATCTCCAGCCAGAATCGTCTTATCGTGTAAACGCCGGGTGAGACTAGCTCTGATGTGCTTACGTGCAGCAAGTCCTGACAACTGCGCCTCGTATCTATAGACACACGACGGGTTTTCCAGGTTATTTGCATATAAAAATCGATCTTTCATTAAACATCCCGCGTCAAAGGCCATGTTCTACTTCCTCCCGAGTCTGATAACAAAGTATAGACGTGCAGCAACGCTGTTATTTGTCTATTGATTGACGTGCTATATATGAAAGGAGAACAATTTTTTTTTTGATGTTTGGGTCAGGTTTGTATGTCTCCTTTTCTTAATGTTAACGACGAAAATGATTAAAATTTGTATGGCATCAACACTAATGATGATAACAATTTGATTTATCAGAGATTGATGTTTTTGATCATGTTGATGTTTTCTTTTTCAAATTAAACATACTCTACTGAATATGGATGAGCATATTATGATGTAATCAAACAAACTACATATTCTGAAAATAAAAATGCTAAGCTCATTTACAAAAGGAGAGCGTTTTAAGCGGCCGTATACAGAAAACCGAAACTGTGGACAGACTACTTTCAATCTCAAGCTATGAGTCTTAACAAAGGAGACCGTTGGCGTATTTTGGCCTCTAATGAATTTTATTTGCTATCACCGACGCATTTTTAAAAATCTTTTATGTGCGAAATCGGCAACAGAAACAAAAAAAATGGGCATTATCAAGAGAGACCATGACAGACCAAATCTATATATCTGGTTTTTATATAGCAAGTTTTGTATATAAAGTTGCATATATAGCAAGTTATTTATGCATTTCAAATGTTACTTTCGGCACCTTTGTGCACTATATCATACTCTACAAAACCTATAATCCGATATAACCTGTCCATCCAATCATGGATAATCTAAGCCTAAAATATTTCACTTGGTAGATATATAGTAACTGCCGAAGACCACAACGTGACCACCCTTCTCATAAAATCTCACAGTCTCTAAGTGGTATTCTGTACAAGTTGTCGGAGAAGAATTCTTAACAAACTAGGCTTAGAGCTTTGAGCACACAGTATTCCAGCTAGGTTGCATCATTGAGATTATAGGAATCTTTGGGTTGCATTGATGTACGTCTTTAGCACGGGAAACAGGCCAGTGGATTCTCAAGGCTTTAAGCCTAGTTCGTTAAGAATTCTTCTCCTATATAGCGTAGTGAGAGTACAGAATACCACTTAGAGAGTGTGAGATCTTATGAGAGGGGTGCACCGACAATGATTCTCATTTCTGCATATCAGAAGACACTATGTTATTGTATTGAACTCATATACTTGAAAACTTTACTGCCGAAACGTTGTAACGCTGCATCACCAATAACTCGTTAATAAATCATCTAACCGACTTTGGAAGCTGTTGAGTTGTACTTGATAAAAACTTTCTGCTTTTATCAGAGGGATCCACATGATAAATATTCTTCAGAAAAAAATATTCGGAGAAAAAAAGGTCTGGGTACAAATTGACCCAGGGGCCACAGACTAATATTGATACTTGCATACGCCCTCCAGAGGTTACTAAACTCCCTGTTATCGCCCAGGGTAAATACAAGTTCCGCTTGCGAATGGCTGGGCACACCACAACCACATGAACCATAGTTTTCCCATTTATATTTGGAGAACTTGAATATAATTTCGGATTTGTATGTAGAAATAGCTGAAATTTCCATTTCTGACTTCGGATTTCCAATTTGAATATTTATAAAAAAAAACCATCTGTTAATCATCAATAAACCATCTTTAATATTATTTGAACGAGTCTGGTTTTGTGTGGTAAAATCCTTTCTTTCTCTTCATTTATAAAAACCGTTAAACTGTAAAAATTATGGGTTACATTTGGGGTCTACCATCATACAACGTCGGCAACCAGCGAACGCCGGAACTTGTAAACAGACTGAATTATGGGACACCCCAATAGGGCCTATTGAATAAAAGTCAAAACACATCACGTCCCATGCAACAAAGGTTTTTATTGAGTAACCATTCACCTAACTGTTTTATCTACGACGTTGGGCCAGTCGTTACGACAAGTGAGTAACGACGACTCGCAGCCACGAATAACGACGATGTTCTTTGGGAAGAGCGTAAAACGATGAACAAAGCCCAGGTGGCAGCACGGGTACCCAAATAACGCGAGACCACGTAGTGACACGAGAACGGAACAAACGGTCACGTGGTCTGATGATCAACATTATTATCATCACGGAAGTGGGGAGAGGGAGGCCAACACTGATTCCTGGCAGGTAGGAGTAATAGAATACATACAGATCTATCTACACACTGTGTGTGGTGCTTTGGAGACTTGGAACCAGCGAAAAAAAATAAAAATAGAATAAGATGATCAACAATAATAATAACAAATAAATCGGATGACTGCATGTTCAACATGTACGCCAGCGCATGGTTTCATTTCCCATCTCCATTTACAACATGGGATAATTCAACATATGACGTCACTCATTACATCACGGCATTATTAACCAATAGGAGACGCCGGTCACTTGACCTGTGAGAAATTTTTCATTTTCAGCATAAAAGGATGGCTACAATGACACAAGGACGTTAAGCATGTACACAGAGGACTATAGAAGTGAAGGAATATTGCTTATTTACAATCGGGAAAAAACCTGTGACTGTAGTGTGAATAACAATGCCTCAAAATCACATGATGTGCTGATGATGCCACATGATATATATATATATAATCAATCCAGCTGTCATTCACCGCCATAGGAAAACAAACAACATGTACATAATAATCTCCTCTTGGGAAACTCTGACGTGATCTACGTTTGCCAGACAACATGGTTTCCTCATCACCAAATCACAAACAAATAGTAAGCTTTCCTTGTTGGTTTTCAGAAAATGCTGACTTACATGTAGCACACTGTGAACGCAACTGTCCTCTCGCTGTGATAATACATTCCTGTCATCAACTGTAACTGCCATGCTTAAGAGACTTACAAATGCTCCATTTCCAATACATATATACAACATCTTCACCATAGCCATTTTTTGGAATGGTAACGACCATTTCTTATGGAGTTTTGTGGCGGATGAATACACTGAGACTGCACCACCGCCCTATTTTTTTCACTCTTGTCTATGTACAGGTTGGGTCGGTGGCAGCTAGGTATGTCAGTTTACACATGCTGTTGAAATTCCACTTTTCTCGGCCAGTAGGTTGAGACGCGCCTATGACTTTTCAGGGAGCTGTTTCAAAAGTCGGGAAGGTGCTAAATGAGAGTACTCACCGCCAAAGCGAGAGCTAACAATGGCACTTGAAGCTTCGCTGTCCAGGTGGATGTGTTGCCCGCTATTTGGTATTGGTACCGGTTTTGCTGCCGCTTTGATTCAAAGTGCCGCTCGCTGTTGCGGCCTCTCACTTTGAAATGTGACGTGCCGCTGGCGAGACTTCACTTGACTTTTGAAACAGCTCCCATATCCAATGAACCTCTTCCATAAGCAATATCTAACTCCAACTCACGAAGGGAACTACTTTCTTTGTCAAAGGGTACATAACTATACAACGCCAGACAGGGTGAAACATAGTGCTGTTCCCAAGGGTTGTTTCTGATTTCTGATCTAAGTCATGGCTCCCTGTTTAAAGATCGTTCTTTGACAGAATGTTAGGTTTCACGCCAGAATAACATTGAGACCAAAGCTGTTCTGTAGATGATTTCTTATTGCTTCATTCTACATACTTATCAGCCTAAGAGGATTCAAAGAAACACCTCAGACACTACAGCTGGGGTTCATGGAAAGAACAATCATTTACCATTAAATTACGATTCTTGCACTGCAACATTCAAATTTCAGTACGGCACTGGTAACCCATCAGCCAATCAGATCATTGCTTACAACCCATCTACCAATCAGATCACCGCTTATACTGCCAGTGCGGAACGATGAGAACTTTCTACGTATGACAGTAAAATACAAAGAATTGTACAAAATACAGAATGAAAAATAAATCATCGACGTTAATGATGGGATGCATTATGATAAAAAACATGGTATAACTTTGCAACTCTGCCTGAATGCGAACAATATTTTGATGACCCCCTCATGGGTATCTTATATATGTTCAGGTACAAATACCACCACAATTGTGTACACCAATCATTCCCTTTGTACAGTGTGAGGGTTTGGGGCTAGGACAACAGTCTACCCCTTTGTGTTCATCTATCCCCGCTATACTCGTATGATTTACACGCCCATGGTGTGGGTTGAGACAATGCAGGGTTGGTAATGATTCAACATGTACATATGGGTATTTATCTCATGACAGGTATTTTCATGTAATGGGATCAGCTAAAATACGGTCATTGTATGATGTGTGTGATTATACATACAACACTCGTGATAAACGGATACTCCTACCATCAATGTAAGGTACGTTCTGATTGGTCAATAATTGCGAGTAACCCCCATTTCTTGGTGCATAGACCAATCAGAATGTACGTTTCATTGGCAACACATACTTGGAAGCTGTTTTGAGATGGTTGGAGACCGCAACCTGCAGACTATTTTCCATATGCAAAAATAATGATTAATATAGACCAAAACACATTCACAAATTGAGTCTTGTTATACATATAATTTTATAAACTATTTGAGATCGATATTTTATGTCTATGAATTCTTAATTTCTCTCATGATCTGGAATATGCTCTTTGAGTCATAAGTATTTGCGTTTCCCCTTGCCTAATACAATAATCATATATATTACAGGATCATAATTTGTTGGGTGAGATAGAACTGCTACATATATATTCTATTTGGTATTTCAAATAGAAATCATAACTGTATAAATGAAGCAATGCCTTTTCGAAAATATACGTATTTCCGATTGTATAAAATTCTGTGAATTACTAAAAATATTCTTCTATTGGGCTCCAGATTCTCTATACACATCAACATCGATAGTTTACATACATGTATATTAGCGAAACAGCTGTATTGTGAAGTCACAGAGCATTTTAAATGAGTAAAATGGCCGATGAATCTATCGTAGTTTTAATTATCGATGGTAATAATGTATCAAAACTGTATGATCTTACATGACTATGGAATATAACGAGAAGAACCACACTTGGTAGGCGCTTCTTGAGCACAGAAGATATAAATGTTCAGCCTTGCCTTTTCATGACATCGTCAGGAATACGACGAAACGGCCCCCGGTGAGAGTCAATTGGAATTTATGCAACAAGGCCCGTGTACGTAGTGATCCTTGCGAGGCGTAGCTGAGTGAAGACAGTAGCAGTACAGTCCAAGTCGTTTGAATCTAAATTGATTCTCTCCAAGGGTCGTTTAGTATCTTTCCTACCCAGTATCAATCAGAGATCGAATAGATAGCAGCATACATTAATTTTATGCCTCGAATACAATCACTCAATGTTAAGCCTATGGCGTTTATTGGATCAGGGCCATACGCTCATATACTCTGCCTAAAGGTTAGAGTTGTCATAACGACTTTGAGCTTGCGGCAAAAATACTAACCCTTCGCTCTCTGTGTGGCAACTATTCTACAATTGGAAAAATGCATAGGGCCATTGTCTCAGTATCTTAGAGGCATGCCCAGCTTACCATGACTAATCTATTGAGGCCGAAATATCTCATGGAACCATTAATGTTTGATATATTTGGACCTCAAAAAGGTAGTTGTAGAAATGGAAAGTTAACTGGGGACAAGTGGGTTACAGAAAATGATCCATAGACTGGATATAACCGCAAATCTTTAATTGTTATTTATCTATAATCCCCAGCTCATTAATCAATGATAAACATACCATTTGGTCCTAGTTATTAGAGGTAGGATAGAAGATAGACCCAAAATGTCTAAATCGAGTTTCAGGCAGATATTTTCATGTTTTTATATGCATTGTAAACCATGTTAATTCTGAGGATTTGTCTGGTAAACTCACATCAGATGTAATCATATGAGATGTAATCTAGCTACAGCAGTTATATATCAGCTGACCAGAGCCCGAGGACTGAATCTGTGGGTATTGGTTATAAAATGGTAATTTTCTCTTTCAAAGTTGGGCCTTCTATGTTAGATGCATGAAGGTCACAGATGACTTGTTACTTTATAATGAATTTTCGTGGTCAATCAACTCTCCAAATGATAAAAAAACACGAGAAAAAACTTCTGCCATAAACACTAATCATTATACATAGTGAATACCACTGGGACAAGCAACAATGTGAACTACAGGACGTTGGCCACCATTCTAGGTGCATGCTTCACCATGTTCCACTATAAAGCTACAAGGTGTTTGTTACAGACACATTGACATTTTGGCCTTGAAGTTTCAGCCACTTTTGATTAGTGAGTGGTTCTGCAGCAAATAAGTGCTCTATTAGTTGGTTGATATCTATATGAACCGTTTGGGTTCATTTAATACAGATGAAAGGACTGAGTTAAGTTTAAAATGACATTCCTGTGGGCATCACCAAAGATGAAGTTGAGCTCTCGGATGGTTTCTAAACACCAAGTCGCAGCTAGTTCCACATCCATCCACACGGTGGCGGTATCAGATTATGCATAAATCCTGTATTAGTAATACCATATAAGGAAGAGAGACCAATTGGCAAGATTTTGGGTAGCAGTTGGGAAATTCGCCTGGAGAAACCTTCAGTCAGATCCGTCAAGAGCACCTGGTGGTAACAACAAGAACTATAACCTGACAGGTTCGCCTCTCTATGGACAATTGGCACTACAAAAATGTCGTCTGCTCGAACCAGATTCACTAAATCGCTGTGCATCACTTTGGGACTACTACAGATGGCATATGAGTGCTATAACAATACAGTATGCTGACACATGTAAAAATACCCATGATGCGTAGGAATTTGTGCACAGGCAGTTGGAATGGTTGGCAAGAATCGTTCATCCACTGGTTACATGTTTATCTTTTTCCTAACGTCTATATCATTGAGCGAGTAAATGGTTACCACATCTTGATAATCCTTATCCAGGTTTAGAAAACAAACCGTTATATTTATGTATATATCCGACTATCCGACGCTACATTGTTCTTCTTGGATGTATTCCACATTGAATGACTCCATATAATTAGTGAGTATCATAGTTCATAACTGATTATATGCATATAACACACAATTATATCCCCTTTTGTGAAAGTTTCAGTGAACCGCCAGTTACTGACAAGTAAAGTCAATAGTCGTCTGCTCTGTGTTCGTATGACGTCATTGTGATATGTAGATGGCGGTGGTTTTATATTTCAGCACTGAATGAACTTGTACAACAACCCCCACCCCTACATCCACCATGAACAGGTGACTCAAGTACCACCCATATTGCACTCATGGAGTATTGAATCGCTGCTAAATGGCTACAATCCTCTGGATATCTACCGGATGATCTCCCTCGCTTTCAAGAAAAATCCACAGCAAATGTCTCTGAGATCCTGAGGGCAAGAGGAGGTTAACATATCCTGCAAATCGATAAACATCAGAACGTCGCCATATGCATCTCGATTTTCTATCAAAACTTGGCGGGAAAATCTCAAAGTCGGCTGCTTGTCTTTCTCCTTGATTTCATGTTGATGTTTGAGATGCATGTGGACCAATGGTTGTGCATGGTTGGGTAGCGAAATAAAATTCATGGGGGAAGCGGGGATTCTAGATTTGCCCTGAACAAAGGCTCTGAGAAAACATGGAGTAAGTGCGATGTTCGACCTGTTAAATGGAGTTTTAGCCAAGCCTGGAACTATTTCTTGTTGTATTTGTACCATAGACCACCACATGTAACCCACTGATAACTGGCTGGGCACTGCCTTGGGGGACAGATATGTCTTACTGGAAGTTAAGTTGCTGTTCATAAATGTACCAGGAGGAACAACAAACTTTGAGCTGGAGGCACCACATCAGCTGGTAATCCATGTGTGGTGGTGTCATCATGTGAATTGGTAACATCATGTCTGGTGGTAACATCACAGGTGGTGGTGACATCATGTATGATGGTAACATCTCATACATTAATGACATCTGAAGAGCTGGTGAAATCACATAAGCTGAAGATGTCACACAAGGTGGTAATATTGAGTGAACCAGTAGCATAACACAAGCTTTATACAGTTGTAACATCACATGCACTGCACTGACATAAGTTGGCAACATCACAATAAGTGGTGACTGCTCTTAGATCCAGTTTTAATGTCTTGAGCTTGTTAGTATGACCACATCAGGCTATGTTTGTATCCAGCTTGTGAAACAAACTCAGATATTGGCATGTGATAGTCTGTGTTGGATAATTCAAAATACATTTGAATAACTATTTCCTGTTTAGCATATCTGTTTAACATATCCACCTAGATATCCACATGGATTCACAATTGTGACAATTCAGATCAATCTGATGAAAATCCACTGGTAATATTTATAAACCTCCATTTTAATGGGTTAAATCCAAGGTGAGTGACATCTGGAATTCGCTAGTATGAAAAACATGGCAGTGCTTGTGGTCGTACTTCTGAGCGGGTAAGGGGAGATCCAAATATAAGCCATTTTTCACCGGCTGACGAAAACGTCACCAAGTAATTGAGTTCTCCTAACAATCAGTCCATGGGGGCCAATGACTTCACATCAGCATCTAAAAATCGGCGAGGTTGCTGTGTATGCCTTGTTTCTGCCGTATTTGACACATCCATACCCGACAGAACTGTCCTCCAAACACAATGACCATCACCAACGGTTTCAAACCCCTTTGATTGTTTTAGTCGTTGACCAAGTCAGTTGGTGGTGGCCCAATTGCATAATCTATGCACAATTTTAATTGGTGGACACTTGTGTGCATGTCTGTCCCAATTCACCGATCTTGCGTTGGTATACCCGAGAAATGGATTGGTGGTTCCAAACTGCAGATTGATGGTGAATAGTCAGCCAATGGAAATTGGCCTTATGATGAAACCTCCCTAGAGAACTGTCAGTGCTGTGGTCAGTGGGGCATGACGAGGCAGTGCTGTGGTCGGCAGGCCATGACGAGGCAGTACTGTCGTTGGTGGGGCATGACGAGGCAGTGCTGTGGTCGGCGGGGCATGAAAAAGCAGTGCTGTGGTCGGTGGGGCATGACGAAGTAGTGCTGTGGTCGGTGGGGCATGACGAAGTAGTGCTGTGGTCAGCGGGCCATGACGAGGCAGTACTGTCATTGTTGGGGCATGACGAGGCAGTGCTGTTGTCAGTGGGGCATGACGAGGCAGAACTGTGGTCAGTGGGGCATGACGAGGCAGTGCTGTGGTCTGTGGGGCATGACGAGGCAGTGCTGTGGTCTGTGGGGCATGACGAGGCAGTGCTGTGGTCTGTGGGGCATGATGGAGCAGTGGAGCATGACTGGGCGGCGTTACACCTCGTGCAGGTATTTCAACGGGCAGGGGAAGCGCGCTCGGCTCTCATCACAGGTTCGAATCGACACCATCCCATCCTCCTCATCCGACTCCTGAATGACGATCTGCAGGCCATGACAAGAAATACATTTTAGGACATCATCTTTTATTCTTTCTGTTGTTGAAAGTTTATCTATTAACGCTTTGAGGTTCACACATAAATACATGATTTTC
This sequence comes from Alentia gelatinosa, assembly GCA_950022655.1. Lineage (NCBI taxonomy): Eukaryota > Metazoa > Annelida > Polychaeta > Phyllodocida > Polynoidae > Alentia > Alentia gelatinosa. The sequence goes on from OX465584.1 coordinate 53,021,473, forward strand.
AGCCTTAAACGTCAAAACAGCACGTTTGTGGCAAATCACATTAAATGCAAAAACAAAAGTACAGCCACCATATATATATTCTACATAACAAGCGGATAATCATTCTCGAAAATGTTATCATCAGCAACAGTGGCAACATCTACAGAACTGTGACAAAAACAGTATTTAGCGGCGATTATATTTGATCATATCATATCATATCATAACGCATTATCAAATAAATTCCCATTCATTTATTCCCAACTCACATTTTGTACCATCTGTGGCGGTCGCGAGTTGGATCTATTCTAATCCCAGATGACCATATATTTGTCCACAGATTAGATATACTGCCCTGTGAATGTGTGAACCCACAGGTTTACTCGTTTTTATGATGAAACCTATTTGATCCAGGAAGCCCTAATCACAGCAACTTTATTAAAACAAGGTTTTATTAAGTTAAACAAACATCAATCCAAGTGGGTTACAGGAAACGATCCATATATACTGAACGTTACCAAAACCTTTCAATTGTTATTCATTTATGTATGTAAAACGTGGCTGACAGCTTGGAGCGACTGCTGGTAAGTCTGCTGGTAAATTTTTTTCTGTTCGAAAGCGTTAACAGATCCCACCAGATCGCGCAACGCCACCGAGGGGAGAGATTTTAATACCAAATGTTATTCATTTATAATTGCGCGCACATTCATCAATGATAAACATGCTATTTGCTTGTAGTTTTTTTGTAGGACATAGCTTGTGAAGCTCACCTGATCCTTGAGTAGTTTGATGCCGCTGTCTCCTTCACTAATCTCCAGGCCTTGCACAACCTCCAGAACCTTCTCTCCAGGGTTCACCTTCTCCACGTACTTGGCCGGGAAGTAGCCCACCTTACCATTCGCCTTCCCCTGGAGCAGTCGACAAGCCACATGTTATCAACTCCATATATGTTAGTATAGCACTATCATTATCCTACCCCTAATAAAAAACGCCATAGGCTTAACATGGGATTTGTTTATGTCACGGGTGTGACATTAAGTGTTGTTTATGTCACTACTTTCTAATATTCAAAAATCGTGGAAAAGGGTAGGATAAAATCTAGATGCCGCTCGTTTGAGTTTGAGTTTATTTATATCACGCATTGTGTTGGCTCCGTTATCTTCGACTCGTGAGATTACGGAGCCAACAAAATGCGTGACATAAACAAACTCAAACTGAAACTCGTGATATTATGTACCTGAATGTCTACATATACAAGCTGCTGATAGGGGTGCAGTATAAAAAATGTTCGAGCTCACTGTGACGTCGTGAATCGATGATTTTAAAAGTACTTGAACAGGATTAATTGAATGTATCAGATGATAAATCTAGCAAAGGTCTTAAAAACATTCCCGTCATGGGGCCCTTAATATCAACACACCCTATCTGGAAATTGATATAATATTTGTATTAGAATTCAACCTAGGTTACAGAAATTCAATATTTGGCTCAAAAATACATAACAGGATCAAAAAGGATGGAAGTGATGAAAATGAAATCATCAAAAGGAAATTGAATTCCCACATGGTAGTTGGTATGGCATAAAACATATATAATCATATGAAAATGTCGAAAATGCATTAAAAAAAAACAATTACACAGTATGGTGCACCGATCAACACTGATAATCTTCGTGATAAGGTTCCCGGCAAGGTGTCTGAGAAGAATAAACCAATTCTTGTCAGGTACCTCTTCCAATTGTAGCAGTGGCCATGGGTATATGACACGGATCCTTATTATACTCTAATTGGGCCACACTGGAGTTCTTATTGTAGGCCTTACGTCTAGATCAAACATGTCTGGCATTTTTTATGATTAAAGGCAGTTGAGAGTTGTCATCAAACAATTCATATTGTTTTCCTTTGTAAAAATAGAATATTCCAGTGAAGGATGACCTTCAATTTTCAATATCTCAGCTAAAATTTGGAGCTTTGACATACATGTACAATTTGAAAAATAGATCTAAATTAGAACATTGTGACCTATAGGATGAATACCTATATATTTTCAAGCATATTTCTAAAAAATATGGTTTATGACTTACATACGTCTTAGAAAAAGATGGTTGACATCAATCTAAAGCAATGTTCATAAATGTTATAACGTAATACTATGAGTTAAATCAGTGTAATTACCCAGAATAAGTTTTTCCCGCCACTTTCTAATCGGGAACAATCTAATGATTGGACCCCGATTGTAGTAAAATATCAAAATCGGGGTCAAATCGGGGTAAATCAACAGCTTATCAGGGTTGATCGGTGCACAGTCTCAGGAGGTGATCATCACCAAGTACCGGTTACGATGAGATAACCGGTTACGATATGTGATACGATATTTAATATATGGAGATGGTGGAGACTGAGGGTTACTGGAGAACTCGACCCGAAACAAACTTGACCCGTAGTTCTCAGGAGAACTCGACCCGTTTCGGAAAACTCGACCTGATGGATAAGACAATGTTTCACACACAAGGAAAGATCTGACTAGTTTTAGACAAATGGACCAGCGGAAAGTAAGGTTAGTGATAGGGTTAGGGTTATGGTTAATGATAGGGTTAGGATTAGTGATAGGGTAATAGGGTTAGGGGTTAGGTTTAGGGTTAGGGTTAGGGGGTAGGGTTAAGATTAGGAGTACGGTTAGGGTTAGTGATATGGTAAGGGTTAGGGTTAGGGGCAGGGTTAGGGTTAGTGTTAGTGTTAAATTAAGGGTTAGGGATAAAGTTATTTTCCACTGGCCGACAAAAACTGCACTGATCGATTGGCTCAAAGGGTTTTTGGTTTGTTTTTCTTTCTCAAGAGGACCAAATTTGGAGCCAAGATAGCATACTTACTGCTCATTATAGTATTTATCCACAGTTATGCTCAGTGGCTAAGTAGTAGGGGTGTTCGCGTCGAGCATGGGAGATCAGGGGTTCAAACCCTGGTCGGGTCATACCAAAGACTTACACAAAAATGGTACCCACTGCCTATTCGGCTTAACACCCACCATTAGAATGAGGAGTAGGGGGCTAAGGCCCAAGTGGAAGAACGTCTATACAGCTGAATTCAGTGATTGTGTACGCAAAATATTCCCTTAATTGAAATAGCTTAGAAAAATAGAAAAGATACTTGAGTTTGGATGATTCAAAACGGGTCAAGTTTGTTACGGGTCAAGTTCCTTTTGGGTCGAGTTCTCCAGTATTCAGACTGCAGGCAGGTCGGTGCCGGGGAGTCAGACAGGGCATGAGGCAGAGAGTCTTTGGCCTGGAGAACCAAAGCATTCCCCTCAGGCATAACAACGGGCAAATCTCCGCACACCCTAACCACAACCAATCAGCATCGCAGCATCCCATTCCACAGTGGTACGTCGTTTGGACGGTCAGAATACCGAGATGGGGAACAAATGGGTGGACAACATAGTACACGTTTTTATATATGTTATGTATATCATCATTGCATAGATACAACACTATATATGTATATCGATTACGAGATATGCGCACTAAATTTTGTTATGGTGATAATGCCCCATTTAATTTGATCCAGTGGATCTACTACCCGGTGGTGGAACTGGTTATTTATGATATAGGAAAATATTTTAACATTGCCTGAAGAATTCTGATAAATCAGACGAAACGTCGCAACATTCCCAACCAAACCGCCCCTATCTCGATGTATAATTATCCCCCAATAAAACTGTAAAAAAATCATCTTGTCTGGTTTTCTGTGGAATTCTCTAACTTCTGAAAATATTTTAAAAAAGAAAGACAAATTATATCAATTTGGTGGATTGAGTGCTCAAATTGTACACTCGGTATCACTCGATAGCAGATCAGTGCGTGCAACATAGAAAATAAACCACACTGATGAAGGTTCCCTACAATCATTCACCGTTTCCGAATCCCATACCTAAATATAATTTTTATCATGCCCACAAAAAGGACTATCCTGCAGTACCTAGCATCAACTATCGATGAATATAGGGATATAACTATAGGGAAAAGTGGAAGGGGGAATCCCATTCCGTGCAGACCTTCTTTAGTAGGTGCTGTTGGAAACATCTTGTGAAAGGTCACAACAGCAAATGTCCCATGAATCTCCCATGTAATAGCTTTTATTATCCATCGATTACAAAGTTACCATTGAAAATGTATGGGGCCACAGTAAACCACTTCCCATTGTGACTATGTCGTCAAAAATGATAATCATTTATTACGAATTCAAACCCATTGATTATGGCCTCAAAGTCATTGATTGCGGGAAAATAGTACGTTTGTACTGGAGAGCAAAAAAAAGAATATAATGAATACAACAAATGATGGTTTTATGAACAAGCAGCTTTGTTAACTACTCAGGGTTGACTTCGTAATACACTCGGTAACGGTCTTGTATTATTACACGTCAGCCCCTTGTAGTCTACGGCTACATGTCCACAACACCGCTTATTACTGTATATAGATGTTTTCTCTACATGCTTTATCAGCTGTTCATTTTTGTATCTATGAAACGATCATCATAGCTAGGCAATGGTATCTTTCCTGTGCAATCTTCAAAATTGTAAAACACCACACTCAAACAGCAGTTGTCGGTAGCATGCGTGTACGACAAATGCATGTATTCCATGATACAAAATCAAATAATTCCATCGAATATAAATTCCGTTCCATATGGATTATAGGTTTTGGTGCTATTTGGGCCACAATATCTCTAGTAGAGATTATCAAAAATGATTTAAACCACAGAAAAGTCATACATGTGTGCAATACGGTGCAGAACAGGCTGTAAGGTTCATAAACGTCATGAACAACTCCAGTTGGGTTAAATATATTCTGGATATATGAATATTTCACACAGTTAAGATGTGGCTAGGCCTGTACTCACTGGAGGATAGCAAATAAACTGAAAGCGTCAAAATGAATACAGAAATGAATGCACATAATCAATATCTAAGACAAAATGTGTTGTTAGAATTTTAAACATGGAAGTAGTGATAATTTGGCTTTGCCCTTCTAAGAGCATCCTTTCAAGATTGAAAAACGGCATATGATAATTGTTGACATATATATGTACAGATGATGTAGTTTACATATTATTATATACCTGTGTGCGAATCTCAGTCAAATACGGGGGCGTAGTATATATCGAATACGAATATCAAGGTATCTAACGTGGGGAACTCACGTGATACAGTTTAGATAGCTCAAATATGCCAAAACAATCGCCAACAACAAGTTCAGTCGATGGGATCCGCAGCCTTAGGCCCGGCGTCCACCTACTACGATATGGGTCCGATATGGTCTACGATGCACCTTCCGATAAAAAATCAAAATCGGGTCGGTAGATCAACCAATATCGGGGCAGTTGACCACGTTTCTACTATTAGACACTGATTAGAACCCCATACAATGCATGGTGGACTGGCATGTCGAAACATATGTCTACCATTTTGCACCTTCCCGATATGTCTCCGATATTTGGTTTTTATATCGGTGCCATATCGGTAGGTCTAAATTTCTATCGTAGTAGGTGGACGCCAGGCCTTAGTTATGCCAACTGACAGTCTGTCTGTGTGTAATCTGCTGAGGGGTATTGGCGAGTTATTGGTTAATTTCGTATATCTAAGCACTTTAAACTGTATCAGGAAAATTCCCCACGTTAGATGCCTCAATATCTGGCCACTATGCACTTCTAGTTGTTAGGGAGAGATTGTAACACGTCTCCGAACTCATGAATCAGTAGGGGATGAACCCGAGAGTCCAACGTGCAGGATACGGCTGTTGCGCATGCACGAAAATGTTAATTTACATCACTCTCCAAATCGTTGTCACTCGCCGCATTCCGCAGCGTCAAACCTTGCCAACCACACCCAAACATCGGCTAGTTAGTGGAGAGTTAATTAACATATTTTTTGTACATGTGCAGTGATCACATCCGGCATGGACTTCAGAGTTTGTCTAAGTGGCAGACATTGTCAACATGGAGGGGTTGCGGGGAGGGACTCGATGACTTCATGAGTATTCAAGACGGCTTTTTTCATCGAATTGAGGTATACAATAATAAGAAAAAGACCTGACTGCTGGCAGAAACCATCTTAGTTCTCGGTCACCTATCGCTGACATATGTACTTCCGCCTGCGTTGTCAGGATGTATGTCCGCGATAGGTGACCTCAAACTAAGATAGTTTTGCCTACAGTAAGGTTGTTTTCTCTCATTATGTGGCTATATCATATTTGTGATGTACAGGCTAGTAAATATATTATAATTGTTAAGTAGGACAAAGTAGAGTGAGACAACAAACCTTCCACCAATCGGGATCTGAAGTGTCAATAGCGTTCACCCTCCAACCAGCCCTAAATCAAATAAAGAAATTGCACACATTGAAATTTAAGTACATAATACATCTTCAATCTCTAGGTATTTGCGTGGAGACCTATTTCATTTATACATTTGGAAAAGGAAAACATTGATGAGCAACTCTTTACCCGGCGCGAAAATAAAAGAAAGACAGCAAGTTTGGAATAATAAAAATCAATGTCATAGATAAGGATATATTTTTATTTGATATTTGTAGTATAATGATTATTAAGATATATAAGAATATGAGTAAACATGAATTCATAAGATATATGCAGTAAACGTGGCTAACTACCGCGACTATTGAGCAAGTGACTGTCCCAGCGCTCGATGCTGGGTATATCAAGGTTCATTGAATATTCATTTATGTAAATTCTTTATCAGAACTCGACCATGGTTGGTGTAGTCGGTCACATGACCGGAATGTAGGCTTCTCATTGGCGGTAACTAGGGGCACCCCCCACACCCACTGAGGCACCTATCCAAATCCCCATAAGGATACAAGATAGGTATCACTATCAGTGAAGGAAAAAATATTACAACAATGAATTCATAAGATGATAAAATCCTCTAAAGTCTGTCGATGGTGCCACTAACTGCACGTTGGTATCAAATAATCGATCGGGCTAGTAGTTTACAATCCCAAACCATTAAACATCTAGTTCAGTACCTATTATCAGATTCAATGCATTTGACAGGGTTAACCTTCAAGAATCGAGCACCACCTGACGGCTATTGGCTAGACGACCTACAGTTGTCACGTTTTCACTCGTCAAATGTAAACGCAAGGCTCGGTGTATTTTAGTGCATCGGGAACTAAATGGTAGCATGAAAGTTACAAAAAGGTCAACCTACCTGAGGTCAAGGTCATCCTTCTCCTTCCCCCGGAAGTTATAGAGCACCACGTAGAGGTTTGTGGGAAGGGAGCGCCTTGACGACGACAAGTTCATTTTGGATGGAGGCGCCTCGTTTATTTTCTCCATGGAACCCCGACCCTAAACGACACCAAGGCAAAGCCTCATGGTAAGTAAGACAAGCTACACATACATCAAACTTCATCCAGAAACAAATAGAGACGAATATTATAGGGAGAACCTATGAAGGTATACGCTCATTGAGTCTGAATCGTGTAGAAATTCACAAGGCGAAGCCATGTGAATTATGTAGCGAGTCAAACAAGATGGGATCAAGCTCTGACAGTAAACTTGAATGTTTCTGGGTTTATCTTACCCCTCACATTGACTAATTAGCTAACATCTATGACAAAATCACCCATCGAGTATTTCTTTCTAAAAACTTCATGGACATTGAGTACGAGTTCCCAGTGTTAAGTCTCTGGGAAAAATACCACGGATGAGATAAAAGAGCTTTATCCCAGGTATGAATTTGATTTAGAATTACTAGCACGGATGATGTTTTTATCAAATGATTGACCAGAATAGATGGTCTTATGATGTTTGTTTTTGAATTATAACTAAACCAAAATACAGTAAAGTGCAGGGACGACATACATACACCATGCATCAGGTGCTTAGGACTACCTTGTACATATCTTTATGTTTTGTAAACGTTATGGTTTGTGTCAGAGAACATTGAGGACAATATTCATAGAAACACTCCTCAAATTAAAAGATCCGCAAAAGTTCCGAATCCATGGGAGTTTAGTGGATAAAGATTATTCTACTCTGGACTGACTTCGCGATCATTTTAGTGTGTAGGGGAATTCCTGGACAAAAAATCAATATTGCAGAAATTGGAACTGTACAAACCAGAACGTTGTCTCAAAAAGGTGATTTTCTTGTGTCTGTACCTGGAAGGTACATACGTAAGGTGACTTTCCATCGCATGCTCATGGTTAGACTACTGGTACGGAATCCATATGCTACACTGAGGATGCCTCCACTCTATCTAAAAGCTTGAGGTTATGACATTGCCTCCACTCTACCTACAAGCTTCAGGTTACCCGTCTGAGGTCAAAGGTCACGAGGCACGTGAAAATGGCATTCCCGGCTAGATTCAATGTAAGTTCTGTCTAAAATAAAGGGGTATAAAGGTGCTGAAAAAAGGATATAAAGTGAGCGCCCGGGGCATTAAAAGGGAAGAGGGGCTCGTTGAATAATTCAGTGTCGTCCACGGGGATAGTGGTGATGACACATTGAGAGAACTAGGAGCAAATAGGATGTTCATCATTGATGAATGAGAGTGCAGCTATAAATGAATAACTATTAAAAGGTTAGATTAAATCTATGGATAGTTTTCTGTAACCCACTTGCACCCAGTCAACTTGCTATTTCTGCAACTGCCTGAGTCTAGGATCCAAACATATCAAGCACGAGTGGGTCTTCAGGTATTTTGGTCTTGAGTGATTGGTCATGGTCAGCTGGGCATACCTTCAAGACCCTGAGACACTGGCTCCCTGCTCTGTTCTCACTATTACAGTGAACAGCATGCAGATAGTAAAGGGATAGTTTTCTGGAAGCACTCTGAAAGTTCAAAATGTGACCACTCTAGCCTCTAGATGATATATTTAGCGCGTGCAAGCACGCTCTAAAAACAATGATATGGACAACCTTTGACAAATCTCTTTGTATAAAGCCCAATACACATCTACTGATTTCGGAACATTCATGTACCTTCGTCGGTGACAAAGGAACGGTAGTTTGTCTCAGGGGAGCCATCCTAACGGAGTTCGCCCCAGTCGGTCGATGTAGGACAGCTAGGCAAGGGTCAGCCAATGCTTACTGAAATCCCTTCCTTGAGATGTTCTTTTGTTGCTGATTGTACTAAATTTTTCACCAATAGTTTATCAAGATGTTGATAAATCTAGTCGGTGACAACAGAACGTTGGCAAATGGCCGCTGATTGGGTGGCCGGCATGGGCCAAGTGGTTAGGTTGTTTGCCTGTGACAAGTTCACCGACTCATATACGATCTGGGAACTAATCGTTCAACCCTGGATCGGTAGATTTCTTTTTAAGAATCTTTATCGTATTTAATATTATCGTTGTTCTTCCACACATTAATATTTCATATACTCTTTCTCACACTACCATTTTATGTTTGAGTTCATAATAGAAATATTCCCTCTAGTTTAGGCTAGCCTAGTCAAGTCACTCTAGCATTTGATGAATGCTGTTCCTATTAACTGGATTCCCCTACAATTACCAAGGGGCTGACATCCATTAAAACCCTTTTCTGTATGCCAACGAGAGAATGGACAATTTGTGTCAACCCCAGACATTATATCCAACGACTCTCAATGAGAATAAAATCATCGTCGTGAACGAGACTCGTGGGAAACGGGAATTTATCCTACCCCTAATAAAAAACGCCATAGGTTTAACATTGACCCAATGTATTTGACTAAGCGTTGGATAAAGTGTTATTTATGCACCGAGGTGAATAAAAAAATGGACCAATCAGGGACGAGATAACGAAAGTAGATCCGGCAGCATTGATAACTTCTAACGTGGATGATTACAAATATTCTCTGTATATCGGTGAGATGGGGTAGGATAAATACGAAACCAAACTCGAGTTAGCCTTCTCAATGTTTATACCACTCTGGTCAGGTCTGCTACTCACTACACTCGGCTAACGCCTCGTGTAGTAATACACAACCTGCCCATCGTGGCATAAACATTGACAAGGCTAACTCTCGTTTGGTTTCTACTAATTAGGGTTATCAAACGAGGCTGGAACGAGATTTTGAGACATATCTTTACACCATAAAGTCTCACTCCTTCAAATTATTCAACGAGCCCAAGGATCATTCACTGGTGAATATATCTGGACAAAATACGGACAGATATTCAGGTGAGAAATGGGCGATAATAGGTGGAGGGAACGTGTTGTGGCTTCCTGAATGGCATGTCCACGTGACATCAGGATCGATGGTGATTGGTGCGTTTCCTTTCAGTACTCCCTCACAGTGGACTACGTACGGATTTTTTTGTTTTTTTTGAACGAGGACCAATGAGGCAAACACTAACCGTCAACCACTCATGGATGTCTACTGGGTAGCCAGGGACGCTTTCCACCCCGACAATGAACTAGGTGCAAAATGCCAGACCAATGTTAGAAAATCCCTCAGAGCAATCTCCAATTTACTGCTCGATATATTAGAAAGGAAAGTTTGAACGGAAAAACTTCAGTTTCACTAAGATTTGTTCGTTCATTGTATTAAAAAATGTCAGGATTTAGAAAAAATAATTAACACAGGCAATAGTTAGTAGTTTAGATTTTCAAAGACAGACTTCTCTTATTAGAGGATTATATATGAAATAACCCTTTAAATTTTTTACTTAAAATGATGCCCATGAGAAAATTAGATGTTTAATCACATTAGATATAATTCAGTTACATTCTATAAAATACCATGATCTCATAGCATGTCATGATAAAGAGAAAACAAAATGAAAAACACAGGTGGACGGAAAAGTATAGTAAAATTACAAGACGGTACCACATGAGATAGTGAGCATATCAAATATAAAGTAGGAGCTTAAAAATGACAAAGCAATGGATATATATTCTTCATATATACATACATAATTCACTGACACCTTATTGGGTGATATAAGGGTAAAGTACTACAAGTAGATCCTATCTAGGTCAAACACTGGAGCAGGACTCACCGGGGAGCCTCCTCCACGGGGAGATAAGGACTGGTTGCTCTTTGGGGAGTGGCTGTCATATGTGTCCTCAATGTCCAGTGAAGTGGAACGATTCCAAAACTTGCTTCTCCGAGCGTAGGCGGCGCTGGCCGACGACTGACCTGTGTGGAGGAATCATTGAACCATGAAGAGTTTATCATAGTCACAGTGCATGGCCAATGAGTGGCATGAGTGGATGAATTATTGAACCATGAAGAGTTTGCTATAGTCACAGTGCATGGCCAATGAGTGGCATGGGTGGAGAAATCACTGAACCATGAAGAGTTTACTGTAGTCACAGTGCATGGCCAATGACTGGCCTGTGTGGAGGAATCATTGAACCATGAAGAGTTCATTATAGTCACAGTGCATGGCCAATGAGTGGCATGGGTGGAGGAATCACTGAACCATGAAGAGTTTACTGTAGTCACAGTCTATGGCCCATGACTGGCCTGTGTGGAGGAATCATTGAGCCATGAAGAGTTTGCTATAGTCACAGTGCATGGCCAATGACTGGCCTGTGTGGATGAATTATTGAACCATGAAAAGTTTACAATAGTGAATGCATGTTGTATAAGAATGGCATGTAAGGATAGGTCACTGAACCATGAGGTGCTTGCTATAGTCACAGTGTGTTGTATACAAAACCCTTGTATTACTAGGTTATTGAACCATGAAGAGTTTACTTCAGTGATTGTATGTTTTATATGAATAACCTATAAGGATAGGTCAATGAATCATGAAGGGTTTCCTATAGTGACTGTGTGTTGTATAAAAATTGCCTGTATGTGTAGATCACTGAACACTGAAAGATTTACTACAATGACTATGTGTTATATGAGAATGGCCTGTACGGCTAGGTCATAGAACCATGAAGAGTTTCCTATAGTGACTATGTGTTGTATATAAATGGTCTATATGGCTAGGTCACTGTCTCTTACAAAAGAGACAGTGTATGGCCAATGCCTGGCCTGTTTTGGTGAACCATGAAGGATAAATGATGGTGGCAGAGAATGGCCAATGATTTGCATGAGTGGATAGATTATTGAACCATGAAGAGTCTAAAATAGTGAATCTGTGTTGTATATGAATTATTAGCCCTTCCCTTGCCTCGATTGGCTTCCACTGGACACAAATGCTCAACGATACTGCTACAGCATCTCTCTTAACTAGTGTGTTTCTTGGTTAATATTTACACGATAGCTATTTCCAATCTGTTTCAATGACAGACGAACAATTTCCTGTTGAAAGTCTTGGCGGAAGTAGTTCATTGTTCTGGTTTATTATTCCAAGTAAAATAAAATTTCATTGTATTGCTGAGCAAATGTCCATGAAGTCATTCAATCTCGGTGGGCGTTTTTTAGAGGGGCAGATGTTGAATCGCACAATTATCATTAAAAGGTAAAGATATTTTATATGTCGTTTTTACTGTTTATGGTAATGTTTAGAAGACTGTTGAGGGACCAATCATTTATACCTCATGTTCGTCAGCGGCCAGTATTTCGTAGAGGTTTGTGCCCTTAACCCCAATACACATCTACCAATTTCAGACGTTGATGTACCTTTGTCGGCGACAAAGAAACAATAATTTGTCTCAGGCGTGCCATCCTAACGTAGTCGGCCCTAGTCAGTAGATTTAGGACAGCTAGGCAAGGGTCAGCCAAAGATTAGTGAAAACCCCTCCCAAAGATGTTCTTTTGTTGCCGACTAGTTATCGTTCTATGTTCCTAAATCAGTCACCAATATCGGTTTATCAATATGTTGATAAATCCAGTCTCTGACAACAAAACGTTGGTAAATAGCCCTTGATTGGTTGGCCGACACAGGCCGAGGGGTTACATATTTCACCTGTGACAAGATCACCAACTCCTATACGATTTGGGAACTAATCGTTCAACCCTGAATCAGTAGATGTGTATTGGGCTTTATGGAATCAATGACTGACAGAGAATGAAAACTCTTTCGTCTTTGAAAGTAAAGACGTTTGCTTATTATTATAAACCTTAAAATGATTTTTAAACGCCATGTTTAGAGCACTTAAGCATTTAAGCTCGATCCTTACAGCCCGCTAACTCAGGGGCATGATCATTAGTCAGCTATAACCAATCAAATTGGTTTCAGATTCCAGCCCACCCTAGAATTCTAATAAAAATATATCATCAAAATATACAACAAAAGAGAATGTCATCATACCCAACACACATTTTTTGTACGACACTCAAAAAGGGTTTGAAATTACTATGTTGAGTCTATTAAGAAATATACAACGGGTGGAAGAAAAAACACCATCACGCGTTTATTTTCTATGTTATCTAACATAAATAAATACGTCTCTATTCCTAGCTACACCTCAAAGTGTATCTGTTGATGAGATATTTTGCAGTTGAAGACTCACTACACACTGAAGTATCTGGTGGGAATATATCGACCTTAATGCCTAATGATAACTATGTACCACACAGGATCTTAAGACTAATCTCAGGAACTGAGGATTGGAAAATCCACCGCATATACCGAGCGGGTACCTTTTACCAAAACACAAAGAGACAGATCTGCAAGGCGTTAGTCAATGGTGGTGATGTTGCTATGAGACATCTAGAGTTCTGGTTTTGAGGTCAGTATGGAGGTTTAGTAAAGATGTTACCTATTTTTACACTTGCCTTTTAGTCTATTTACAATACGACCACACTGCCCGATGCTGGAGCAATCTAAGACTAATATGAGGAAATATAGTTACTGAACCCACAGTGATGAACGTTCAAGATTTTTTTTTCATAACTACGGCCCGTCGCAAAACGTGGAGGTCCATAGCTATGGGATGAAAGATCAAGACGGCTATCACTACAGGCTTAGTTACTACGTTTCCTTTTTATCTTTATTATTATTATATACCTTAAAATCATGACAAAACACCATTTCATTTACTTGACAGTGGGCATGAACATAATTTAGATGTCATGCCCAGCAGCGGGAAGTATTTCATATTAGTTTATGCAGAGGTATATAATAATAACAACAGTAACATGGACAAGGGGGGGGGGGGAGGTTCGTTGCTCCATGTTTTGCAGATTGCAGAATAGCAACCCAAGGTCAAAACCGTTGCTCCAGATTCTTTGCGGATCGCATCATACCTTTGTCGAGATCTATATTCAATTAAAAATCTAATGAACCTTTCACCTATGTGTCACCGAAAATGTAGTGTTATAAAAAATAGCGATACCACATGAAAATAACTATGCCACATGACACGATCCGATATTACTGGAGCAATGATTTCCCCACATTTCTAGGAGCAACAAACCCCTGTGGGTCTCGTACCATGTCACTTGCTTGATCACACTGATTAGGCCCAGCGTCCACCTACTACGATATGGCTCCGATATGGTCTGCGATGCACCTTCCGATAAAAAATCTAAATCGCGTCGGAAGGTCGCCTAATATCGGGGCAGTTGACCACATTTCTGCGATTAGGCACCGAAAAAAACCCTTACGATGCATGGGGAAGTGGGATGACTAGATATATGTCTATGATTTTGCACCTTCCTGATATGTCTCAGATATTGACTTTTTGTATCGGTGCCATATCGGTAGATCTAAATTTCTATTGTAGTAGGTGGACGCCAGGCCTTATACTCCAACGATTGTGGAACAGTGTGTAATATATTGCCTGAGTACTTTAGACTACTGCAGCACACAGCTAGAGCTACTCTACAGTTTTGAGTTTATTCACAGGATGTTAACAGCTATCGTTGCTATGGTAACGGGTTATTACGCGCTCGGGCCAGACGCGGCGTTCCTGGTGCCGAACGTGACGCAAACATGTCCTCACTCAGCACACGTGACCCTGAAAACGTGACGTCACACGCCACAACACGCACGTCATAGATTAAATGTCAAAATTGTTCTAGTTCAAATAAATCTCCCCTGAAATGTGCAAATTAATCTTTCGATGGAAAAACCATGTGTCAAGATATTTAAATCTCAACTTGTAGATCTTTGTCAATCTTACAGTCAGTGATTGCAGGACGCTAGGGCCCACCAGCTAAAAGTCAGGACGTTAGGGCCCTTGCTACTTTTAAGGTGGGAAAGCCTCAGATGCGCCTTGGCTGCACCGCTATACTGCGGTCGCACCAGGAGGCAGAAAGGAGGCAGAAATAGCAGACCTGGACATTAGAGCCCACCTCTTTTGCAGAAGTGGTTAATGTTCAATATCTCTGCTAATTTTGTTTGCCGCGAAAAACAGCACAGATGATGTCATCATAAAATGTAAGTAATGATTTGATATGTATATGGATACATCAATTTTGTTTTTCGATGTTATGATAAGTGGGCCCTAACGTCCCGATATGTGGGCCCTAACGTCCCGACTTTCAGGTGGTGGGTCCTAACGTCTACATATCCAGTCAGTAACTATAAATATTAGTGCCATGCTCCACCCTGAAAACAATGATCCAGGCGACATTCCCAGTTTCCCTATACTACTCACATTCCATGGTGAGGTCGAGCTTTTCTGGGGCTTGTTGAATAAGCTATGCCAACGAAAGTGCAGGGTACTAGGAGACCGCGCATGGGGGTTATCTTTTAACCCTTTAACTGCAGCATGATGCCTTCAGGCATTCTCCTGGCTATGACAACATGATGCCTGGAGGCATCTTAGAGGAATCATTGATACTTATCTACGAAATTCAATAAATAAAAAGATAATTGTTTGAATTAATAGAAATTTTGACAAAGTATAAGCGCCATATTGACCTTTGATTTGGTATAACATAATATCATCAGTTACCAAGGTATGTTACTCAAATCACATGATACATCATGTGACATTGCTATTTCCCAAAAAAGGTGCCTGCCATAGCAGAGTCGTTTATGCAGGCAATGGCTGCTATATAATGCTGAGTGGGGGAACTGGATGCTGCAGGGAAAGGGTTAACTATATTCAAGCTCGTTGATTAATTGCTATATCAAAGACCAACCCTTCTCATACCATGTCTATATGGTATGGTAAATAAAAGAACTCTCACCCCGGAAAATTTGTACAGATTTTTACTTGGATTCACCACATGGATTCAATCACCACCCTTGTGGTGTAAAAGCTGAACCATGATGAGAAAGTCTGTAAAGGACCTGTGAATTGTGGTTTGCTCAAGTGTATATTGTTATGGTCGATAGAGGGTGATATTTCCGAAGAGACTGCCTTGTAGTCTGAAAGGGTTGTATTGCTGAGCATGTTATAACTAGGGTTTTCGAGTTTGTCCATTAACATTATTGCCATCGACAATAATCGTTGGCCTTACAGACAGGCGGCCGTAACCCATAGGCTGTTGACACGTAATATATTACGACGTCAACCTCAAGTGTTTTACAGAGTCGCCTGTCCACAAAACCGTGTCCACCGACTACCACTTTGCTCCTGATGTGCTACGATTGACCCTTTGGCAAGCTCTGTGACACGCTATGATATAGTTTTACAAAGGTTAGAAAAATATTATAAAAATATTCGAATTATGTCATTAATACATAGCAATTACTTAGATTTTGGAAATGCTGCCTCAAGGCATCATAGCGTACTGCGCCCAGGAATGCCTCCAGGCATCGCAGTATACTATATCCAGGAATGCCTCCAGGGGATCGTTTAATTTTGAGGTTTCTTGGAGAACGACTGTGCGAACGACGGAGACCTCCATCGGCGATAATTTGGGCGAGGGTCGTCAAACACGTTTAATTATCCCTGTCGTCCATGGGGAGTGAAATCCTGAGTCAAAGTCTCGTTGGAGTGACCCTGATCATGACTCCGGACAAAATACACCCCCAAGACAGTCTGAGGGACTGCCACTTGCATTGTTTGCAAACTCTCACTCAAGTCTCTTTAAGACTGTCTTGGGCGGTGTATTTTTTCCTGGTACACGTTTGGGTCAATCCAAGGAGACTTTGACCCAGGATTTCACTTCTCATTGAGGACAGAGATAATTAAACGGGTTTGACGACCCCTCGCCGAAATTGTCGTCGGTGGAGGTCTCCGTCGTCAGCACTGTCCACCTCCAAGAGACCTCGAAATTAAACGACCCCAGGGGCCTATTTGATTTTACACCCCGATGATACTTGAAGGTCCGAGGAGAGGTTGTGGGAGGGTTTGGGTTTAATAATTCGATTTATCGTGGGGAAGGACAGTTGTGCCTGACGATCCACGAGGTATGAAGTCTCCCCAAGTCTTGAAGGTGTATTTTGTCCTGGGTCACGATCGAGGTCACTCAAACGAGACTTTGACTCAGAATTTCACTCCCCATAGACGACAGGGATAATTAAACGTGTTTGACGAGCTATCACTGAAATGTCGTCACTCAAGAGACCTCGAAATTAAACGACCCCCAGGCATCACAGCGTACTCCGCCCAGGAATGTCTCCAGGCATCACAGTATACTATATCTAGGAATGCCTCCAGGCATCATAGCGTACTACACACGGGAATGCCTCCAGGCATCATAGCGTACTACACACGGGAATGCCTCCAGGCATCACAGTATACTATATCTAGGAATGCCTCCAAGCATCACAGCGTACTACGCCCGGGAATACCTCCAGGCATCACAGCGTACTACACACGGGAATGCCTCCAGGCATCACAGTATACTATATCTAGGAATACCTCAAGGCATCATAGCGTAGGTTAAAATCAAACAAGGAAACCCACCTCCGAAACATGCGTTGGTGAAGGAGCTGCTCTTCTTCTTGCTCGTCTCGTCGATGGCGTGCTGTTTGGGTGGCTCTGGCGTGTCCAGTGAGAAACTCTTCATTCGCATGTTCAGTTTCTTCCGCCGCCTGTGTGGAGGGCTCTGCGGTGCTGGGAGAGTGAGAGGAGAAAACGTCCCGGTTGAAAACATGCCACCATTGAAGTCTAAGTAGGTCACTTCTTTAGGAGTTACAGTGCCATGGTCGACCCGCTACGTACGACTAGTGCTAAAACGGTGAGCGCTATACAAGCAAGCTAAACATATAAGCGAAAGCTAACTTCTGAAAATTCACTCTGAAGAGAGAAATGATAATGGTTGTACGGAGAATAGATACTAAATATAACATCCTCTGCTATCTGGACATTTCATTTTCAGTGAGCAGCCTCTGACTCGAATCTTGAAAAAAATAAAAATATAGAGTTAAACAGGAAAAAAAGATAGGAAGGAGTATATTCGATGAAACCTGAAATGTAACTCGGAGTTTAGTGGTGCAACACGAAATGGGTCGTTGAGGGACTATGGGCATTCCACCATCTGGGGATGTAGGGGACGAGGTACCAGTCGATTGGGGGCTCAGATGAGACGTGGTACACGCTTAATAGTAGTTGTTCGGTGCACATGCGCATGCGGAAATGACCTACCGGATGTGGTAAATATAGGTAAATATAGTGGCGGGCTACTCAGTGGGCCAAGTCAATGCTATATATACTGAATAGCTACATGTATATTATACATATGTATATATATATATATGTTGTAATATATATATAAAACATCCTCGTTACATCTATTATAGAAAGGAGCTGTCAATCAAAAGTCATGGGTGAATTAGAAAACGACGAAGAAAAGTCCTAATGTGTGCAGTTTGCTACATTATTTAAGTCTCACAAGGGTTTTATCAACGCATCGGGTTCATAAATCGCAACAATTAATGTATAATATGAATCACGGTGGCCAAGAAAAAACGGGGAAAAATTCCCAAATAACCTAGATACTTATAACTAGGACGTTGAACTAGTTGATTATTGTAAAGAAAGAGAAGTCATGTTATCCTTAACAACAGGAAGCTAACCACTCTAACGAAGAGGCAATATAAGACCGAGGAAGCAGTCAATGAATCAAACAGGTTGGTGGTAAACACAATGGTAACGGAACTGTGAGAGTGCTGGAGGTTATATATATCTATACATACATCAATGAGAGATCGGAAGCTGATCAAGTTAGTACAATCTCGGCTATAACACACACATTGTGGCGCCATTACCGCAATTACAAAGCTTGCAGTTTTCAAATTCAATCTTGGTTATTCGATAAAAAAAAATATATATAACAAAAATGAATAATTTCCATATAAATATCGAGCATCTCCAAAGCTAAACGAACACGCGTAGGTTTAGGACTGAAACAAGAACCCGGCCTGTACTTTGATACGCATGATTCTCGAGGCAAGCAAAGTGTATAGCGTCAATGGCGGCGTTGTACTTTGTTGTTTAGTACTGTGAGGTGTAGGAGGAGAGAATATGCATACACATCTATCTCAGGGAGAGTTACGGTGCCACTTCTAGCACAACACTGTCTTAATTACATTGGTCGCTGACAGATGGCGCCTCACGCCAGTTCTCCGTCCACAGATGGCGCTCGCCACCGGAAGCTCGGCGACCGGAACCGGAAGTCGATCTCTGAGGCGAGCTACTGGAGGAGCGCGTGCGCGGTTGCGAGGCCCCGGATGACGACTGCTGTTGTTGTTGTTGTTGTTGTTGTTGGGTTTGTTGTGAACCTAGAGACTTGTTGTCAAAGGTTTGCAAGGTGTCGGTGATTGCCTTCTTTAAGTTGCACCTCGTGATGGTGTCGTAATCTGAAATGTACGTAAATGGACAATATAAAATCAGTAAGCAACCATATGTTTAGCCAATTAATATTTCAGAGAAAATATATATTCTTAATGCATTATGATTCTATTGTCCTTCGTTGTATAAAACATATAGAAGTTAACTGAGGATTCTTGCTGTTATTCAACAAAATCGAGTTTTGTTACAATTATTTTAGAAACTTAAATCATATGGATTATAAAAAGATGGTCCAGGTCGTTACGGCTTTAACGATAATGATATATTTGAGGTTTAAAAATATTAGCATTTATGTAAATATTCTACACAGATACAAAGTTCAAAATTCTTACTTGGGTAGTTTGAGTTGCGAAAGCATTTCTGTTTTTCTATAAAGTGGAAACAAAGAAAGCACAAACATATATTGACACTGATTGTATCAAAACTGCTCGGTAAGTGTACACAGTCTATGACGTCACGTCCTGTGATGTCAGAGTGTGTGACGTCACACCCTGTAAGTTCAAGCCCTACGATGTCAGGGCCTGTGACGTCATACCCATGACATCAGGGCGTTTGACGTCAGAGACTGTGACGTCAAGGCTTGTGACATCAGGAACTGTGACATCAGGGCTTGTGACGTCAGGGACTGTCACATCAGGGACTGTGACGTCAGTACCTATGACGTCAGGGCCTGTGTCATAGCTCAGAGAATACTACCCACCGCTGCCTTTGCCAAGTGGGGAGTGAAGGTGAGGAAGTCAGAGAGCAGTTTTTTTTTATATATATTTACAGAACACATCACAGAAATCTAACAACATGGCGTGTGTAGAACGCAAGCAAAATCAGACAATCCTGTGACACTGAAAGCAAGAGGCTCATCCCACTATAGGAAGCGATGGGTTTTACCCCATATCCACAGTTAGAAACTCACAAGTCTGGCATATTGCATGCGTCTGACATAGGTTACGTTTACAATAGATTCATGAATCATTCTCCGAAAGAAATATGGGTCAATACACTAAATGTTACGGGGAAATTGTGTATGTTGGAAGCGCCATTTGCAGTATGCCATCATTGGAGCAACAAGCATTGGTGACAAGGCTAAGAGTGCGTCGGTACTTGTATCATTGCACATATATCTTAACCAACTCATCACTGATATTGGAAGATTACATGGTACAATGATGGATAGTTGAAATGACTTGATGTAAGGTCTAATTCCTAGGCATCGTGTGCTCTCTCGAAAGTACATATATATAACTCCTAAGTTATATATAAAAAGAATAGTTTAGTATCATGTATATATATATGATGTTGGAAAGCAACAGAAATTGACTCCAAAGGAGACCGGAATGTAATAGGTAAAGTGGTTCTATGGAAAATAAGAGCAAAACATACTAAATTAAAATAATACGCGAAATCTTATTTCACTCGCAAAATATCTGTATAAAGGTGAATTTCTCTAGTATTTACAGTCTTTCATCGAACACAAATATCAAATAAGTTCAAACAAATTTAATCTTAAATAAGATATTGATAGCAAACAATTTACAAGGGATGCAAATTATTTTCTTTTAAAAATCAGGAACAATGCTGGAATCACATGCGAATTAAAAGTATATAAGGTGCACAACAGCAGTTATTGTTGATATTCTTACACCAGTTATCAGGTAGAGATAGAGGATTCGTAGTGGGGGAGGAGCGTGGGGTGCTGGAGAGGGGGGTTAGGGCGTGGGAAACTGGTATTTACCCTGCTGTTTATCAGCCGTGTTTCCATACAGTTCCAAACGGCGTTTTTCCCACGGTGGCGTTGGGTCCACCTCCAGGGTGTTCGACGACCGCCGCCGCCCGCTTACCACCGGATCCGGAAGTGACGGCGCGGTGTCGATGATGGCGGCCCTCTGCTGGGCGGGCGGGGCACTTCCGGTGTCCTTATCACCACCACTAGGGGGCTCTGCCGTTCGGTGCGGGGAGACCTGCGGGGAGCGGCCTGGACTCCTCTCCCCTACCGGCAGCCCCCCGCGAGGCGGAATCTGCCCCCCACGCGGACTGGGTTCCCGATAGGGGTCGCCACCTCCTCTCCCCTGCGCCCCCTGCGTGCGTGGCGACCCCTGTTGGCGCTGTAGTACGGGCATCTTGTCGCGGTGCGAGTCCGACTTGGAGCGGTCCCGGTACGTCTTGCCTCCTGCTACTTCCGGTCCGCCCCGGAAGGACTCTGCCCCCCGCGGCTGCGCACTGCGGTCCCGGAAGAGGTCGCGCTCTGACTCGCCCTGTGAACGGAGCAGCTCGCGATGACTCTTTCCGCGCCGGAGTTCGGGCGGCAGGCGGCTGAAGGGGTCCGACTTAGTCCTCTGATGGTCCCGCGGGTGGTGGGTGCCTTCAAGCCCCCGCAGCGAATCTGGTCGCCCTTTATGCCTATCCCTATCCCTATCCCTATCCCTATTCGTATCCCACTCCCACTCCCTCTCCCTATCCACATCCCTATCCTTCCGTTCTTTCCTTTCTCGACTTTTACTCCGCTCCCGCTTGTCCCCATTACTCTCCAATATCTCTCTGTTTTCCCGACTTTTCTCCCTTTCTCTGGACGCAATTCTCTCGTTCTCTTTACCCTTATCTCGCTCTCTATCCCTATCTCTACTCTTATCCCTATCCTTGCTTTTGTCTCTATCTCTACTCTTCTCTCTTGCTTTATCTCTACCCTTCTCCTTATCCCCACTTGTGCTGCGCTCTTTGCTGCGATTCCTATCCCTGTCCTGAGTGTTGCTACTGTCCTGGGCTCGGTCCCTGTCCATATCCCTCTCCTTTTCTCTACTCTTATCTCTTGTCCTGCTCTCCCAATCCCGCTCTTTCTCCCACTCATACTCCCCCTGTCCATACCCGTGCTCCGCTAGAGTTCTCCTGTCCATATCGGCTGATCTTCGATGCGGTCTATCCCCACGTTCCTGCCCACCCCTCCCTTCAGTCCCTTGTTGTTGTTGTTGTCTGTAGGTCTCCACCCAGTGATAACTCGGGAGGCGCTCCGTCTGACTCGCCTGGTTCGTCACCCGGTGTGCGACACCATACTCCGGGGCCGACCGGGACATGGGGTCGCCCGTCCCCGGGGTCCCCCCGCGGTATCCCCCGCCGGTGTCCCCACGCGGACTCCGGGGGGAGCGCTCCCGGGCCGAGTCGGAGCCGCTCCGGGGAGACTCGCTCTGTCGCGGGCTGCGCTCTCGCGGGGACTCGGGAAGTCGCGACGAGGACGAATCCGACTGGCTTCGAGGACTGCGGTCACGTGACCCGGCGTCGGCGGAGACGCGCGACGCGGCGTCCGGGTCCTCTGGCGGCAGACTGTGGAGACTCTGGTACTGCGCATGCTTGTAGGACTGGTGCTGCTGCTGTTGTTGCTGTTGGTAAAGTTGCGCCACTCTTGCCTCAAATGTTGCCGTAGAATCTGCAGCACAAAGCCAGAAGTGAGTTGCATATTCTAACATAATGCGACGCTTCTACATGCAGACTATGATTTCCAAACTGTACAAAAGTCGGTCGGTGGTTCTCCTTGTGAAAGATTGGTGATAAATTTAATAGGTAACCTGCCTTGCAAAAATGAGGTGGAAACGGGCTTATAGAAATAGGACGTGCCAACGAAGTGAATACGCCCTCCAGAGGTTACTAATCTCCCTATTATCGCCCAGGGTAAATACAAGTTCCGTTCGTGGCTGGCTGGCCACACCATGACAACATGAACCATAGATTGCCCATTTATATTTAGAGAACCTGAATATTATTTCGAATCTGTATATAGAAACAGCTGGAATTTCCATTTCGGATATCGGATTTCCGATTTGAATATTTATAAAAACTGTTAAACTGCAATAATTGTGGGTTACGGTTCAAGGGTCTATCACCATACAACGTCAGCAACCAGCGAACATAGGAACTTGTAAACAAACTGGATTATGGGATACCTCAATAGGGCCTATATGTTTCATTAAAAAAGTAGCCTACCTTTGTTCTGGACCTGCGCCATGCGGGGCAGTATGGGGGACGTGGCCTGAAGAATGGTGTCCACGTCTATGGACACCTGAGGGTCGAGCGTGAAGTGCGCACTGGCACTGCGACGCTCCGGCTGCCCTTTGTAAAACATGGGGTCCCGCCTGCCTGATGACGTCACTACAGTGCGTTCCGGCACGACGGCGTCTGAATGGAACCAGAATCAGGCTGTAAGTTTCAAGATGGCCGCTCGGTGTCACGCTTTTGAGACCAGAGAAAACACCAGGGTACTGTGTGCTATGTCCCTACATACAAGTCAGCGTTGACAGGTACATATCTTATATGAAGATACATTCAAATCAATATGATTGTGTAATTCTCCTGTAACCTTTGACATTGGAGATAAAATGAGTTTTGAGAAATATATGAACAATGATAGGTGAGTAAAAAATAAATTCAATCAAATTAGAATCAATTTTACTCCATATGTTTCAATATGTAGCTGGTTCATTTTCAAACGTATATTTCTTCATTTCTAAGATGAAATCTAAGCCTATTCATGATATTTGAAATGACAATATTTGAATGTTTTGTCCACTGTATTGCGGTGCTTTGCTTGCTGTTTTAAGCAACAACATTAGTCAATGTTCATATATCTGGTAGGGATATGGTGTTTTTTTTTTAGAAAATAAAAAAGTGACATAAGTTAACTTTATACCTCTTTAACTAATGGCAAATGTACACAAGGTTCTATTTTGTCAGGCAATACTCTTGTGTCCTAGATTATCAACAATCACATGCTTTTCTTTTTTTTTAATTGATCATCTTTGCCATCGACTATACAAAAGTTAATATGAACATTGTACAGTCTGAGTTGAGAATAGACCGAAGCAGAGAATCATCCTCCATCAACTTTGTAAAACTCATGCGCGCATGAATTTACCACCATTTGCTAGAAGGTACGAGTTTGTAAATTTGTGATTATTCATAAACGATATTTCTCACAGAAAGTGTGCCTTGTCTTCGTTTTGCCGAATCACATCAGAGGGCATCTTGCAGCAAAATCAAGGTTATTCGTGACGTCATAATGCCCTCTATATTCAGAGATAAACTGGGGTCCGTTTAATAATCTAGGCTCGTGTATGAAGACCCTTCTCTGTACCTCGTACAAGGCTTACCGTTCAATAGCATTCGAGTTTGTTCGCTAAAGGGGGTGTTCCACTGGCCCGACGGTAGCCGGTTCTGTAGCAAGACGATCGCCGATCATTATCGGCTGCCCTAGAATTTCTCAAATCTTTGAAAATGGTCATTTATTAAACTGTTATTATCAGAATTAAATAAATTACAATACGTGAGCTTCCTCTACTGGGCCCAGGAACAATTGATCGGGTGAGAAATCGGCCTGGTGGAGCACACCCTTAAGACGGTCTTAGCCGTCTACAAGGTCGTCCATAAGTGTTGAATAAGGTTGGCCCCACATTTCCCCGGGTATCCTTGGCATACTGAAAAGGGTCTTATGCACAAGCCTATATTATTTAACGGGCTCCTGGTGTACTTTTGGATACATTACGCGCCATGTGGCAGAAATATCGAGAAATAAAATCAAAGTCCCCATCAGAGTGTTTATATCACATTTAAAGGCATATCGGACAATTTACCTTGGAAAGTTGAAAACATGTCAATACCCTAGAATTTGAGAAGGGCGACCTCCAAGTGTTATAGAACACATAGCTAGTTTGAAAAAGTGGGATGACCGTGCCAGTTTCTTCTAGTTAGAGATCAATACTATGATAATATTATAGGATAAAAGAATATATAGAAATTCTAAAAGTTTGCTTTTCACATGGCAAACCCCATGTCATGTTATTCAAACCTTGACAGGATGAAGAAAACCATATCCCAGTTCATCTCCTATATACATTAAGCGATTGTAAATCAACCTATATGACATATTGAGTTAGGAGAAAGTGGACAAAACGTGAGTTTAACTCATTCAATATTAGAATAAATCACAAGGATCTAGTTTTAACTGATAATTGACAATATCTAAAAATCATCAAATGGCGCTACTGTAAATTATAGGATATGCCTTTAAATCTTTAATTTGGCCCCCAACAATTTCTCATAAAATCAGATGATAAAAATGCTCCAAAATATATTCCACGGAAGTAAAGAATGTATTCCGGACATGGGAAGTACAATTAGGTCTAGCAAAACGTGTAAAGTAGTGGAAAAATGCAAATAGGCTTTAGAAACATGCCACAGGAACGACTGAGTTCCGCACAATCCCCTAGGATACAACGTTAAGTCAGGCAGATTTACTTTAAGTCAGTTTAATCAACAGAGATGTCACATTCTAGTAAAGGTTAACAGCAAGGTCGATTCCTTACATCAACTTGATAACGTTCATGCTCAGAAATAAACACGAAACCTTGGTTTAAAGATTCTTCTATCAATAAAAGTTGTCTGGAGTGATTCAAAGCACACAATAGGTAGATAACATACCTTGATGAACAAAATAAAAATCAAATTTCCACAACACAGATTTGAATGAATAATATGTATGTATAATGTATGGTCATGTTCAAGATAGATGCATAAAAAGGTCATATGGAGAAATAACACAAATTAATATGAAATGATTCAAACTGTATGCAAATTAAAATACCATGAAAATTAGATGAAGAACGTAAACCTTTCCAGAGATACAATGTATAGTCATTCATATGAGAAAGAGAAAAATGACAGTAGACATGGAAACAAAATAACATGGTAAGGTTGTCATACCTAAGTATCCATACCGGTACATTTCTTTAAGTCCAAAAATAAAAAATAGAATCTTAGGACCATGGTACAAATTGTAATTAACAAAGACAATAGGATGACATGAACAGCATCTTAATATAATGACAGTAATGACGTAAAACAACCCGGAAATGACGTCATTTGGGTGGTCTACACCTCAAAACGAAAACACCAAAGCGCAAAGACACCCTTGAAAACTCACAAGACTCTCATCACGAAAATGAAGCAGTGTAAACCGACCAAAAATGTCACACCAATGCAACGTAACTATAACAGACCCAAACGGACACGGTCTAGTCTAGTTCACTGAATACATGCCTTGTTTATCTTCATTAACCGCACTCGGTTTCGAGGCCACAGCTCCCTTTGACCTTGACAGCTCCTGACCTTGACCTACTTGCGCAACACGACCTTGACCTTGTGCGTGGTCAAGGTCGCCGTCGGGCGTGCGGCAAGGGTCGTAGTCGGGGTCAGGGTCATGCTGTATGGTGGTAAAAGCTGTGGAGGTGAGCTGGAGGGACAGGCGTTTCATGCGTGGTACGCTACTTTGGTTCGATGGACCAGGAGCTGACAGAAAAGAGATGAAGAGACGGTAGAAACTCCTACCCACATGCTGCTCTGTGTGGTGCTATAGGGGAAACCCATGAAAGTTTAGGGTCTGAGCCCTTATCCCATCGAGTTTGAATCACATAGTAATTCACAAGGCGAAGCCGCGTTAATTACTATGTGATTCAAATGAGATGGGATTGTGCTCTGACCCTAAACTTGAATGGGTTTCTGAATTTATCTCACCTTTAATATTGACTAATGGGCTAACATTTGTGACATTATCCCCCATTGGATATTTTACCTAAATATCTAATGGGCGTTAGATACGAGTTCCCAATGTTAAGTCTATGGAGAAAAAATATCTGGGGTGAAATAAACGACATTATCTCAACCATAGACTTAATATTGGGAACTCGTACTCAATCCCCATGGAGTATTGTAAAACAATATCTTAATGGGGGGATGATGTCACAAATGTTGGGCAATAAGGCCAGGCATCCACCTTCTACGATATGGCTCCGATATGGCCTATGATGCACCTCTCGATACAAAATCAAAATCGCGTCGGAAGGTCACCATATATCGGGGCAGTAGACCATGTCTCTGCGATTAGACACTGATAAAAACCCTATACAATGCGTAGTGGATTGGCATGTCTAGACATATATATCTACGATTTTGCACCTTCCCGATATGTCTCCGATATCTACTTTTTTCATCGGAGCCATATCGGCAGGTCTAAATTCCTATCGTAGTAGGTGGACGCCGGGCCTTAGTCAGTGAGAGGTTTAAGAACCGAACAGCACTGGAACCATAGTCACTGGAAATTTTACAGTTCGTTTTGGTTTGCTACAGAATCCCTCTTGGCTTTTCCTGTGAGATAACTCCACAACCAAAGCTCATGACATATTTTTAGTGGCTATGGACCTCGATGCAGTTCATTCTTAGTCCTTCCTAAAGGACCCCAGGTTTATAAAGGGGAAGCTGCAGCCATCAGAGAGTTATAATACACTGTGGGGGTCTTACAAGGTGTCCCAGCCTGCTTTAAACTGTCACTGTCTCTATGCTCTACGTACATTTGTATTATTATATACCCAAGTGTTACATCTAATAATTATATACAGCTGCTCCCTATACAGTATAAATTCTGTACTATACGGAAACTGGCTTACTATCTTCGTACGTCAAAAATACGCGGTGAAATTATTGATCACATACATCCCGATGCCGGAGGCAGAGGAATGTATTTGATCAAGTCATTTTATTTAGTCACGTGATCACATACCCCGTACGGCACAGTGTGCCGTACGGGTATAAATACGCCATGGGTAGGAGCGGGCAGTATACGCACTTGATACAGCCATAGGTATATAATAATACTCCCTATGCAGTACACTGTAAGGCCTGGCGTCCACCTACTACGATATGGCTCTTATATTGGCTATAATGCACCTCCCGATGAAAAATCAAAATAGCGTTGGGAAATCACCTAATATCGGGGCATTTGACCACGTTTCTGGCACTAAAAAACCCGTTACGATGTATGGTGGATTGGCATGTCTAGACATATGTCTATGATTTTGCACCTTTCTAATATGTCTCCGATATTTGCTTTTTGTATCGGTGCCATATCGGTAGGTCTAAGTTTCTATCGAAGTAGGTGGACGCCAGGCCTTATACTGGACACGTTGGAACATTAGCGGTGTGTAGACTTTCACTTTGACATGTTTTCAATGCTAACGCATGGTAATATTTTTTAATAAATCCGGGTATATAGTACATACAGAACAACCTCCATGCTTATACATGCTACAAAACCCGCATCGGTAAGAAGCGTGAAATTGTGGTAATGGATCAGGTTTCCATGACAGATGCACACCGATGCACTACGATGACCTGCCGATAAAAAAAATGCATCGTAGACTGCACTACGATATTGGGCAATCTGCATCGTAGTTCATCGGGAGGTTGTCAACTTTTATCGTAGTAGGTGGACACCCCCTTTAGTGTCCCAGCTCAATGCCCAGTTCGCCATGCGGAATCGTGTGTGTAGCCAAAATCCAATCAGTGCAACCCCACACAGTGTATCAAACTCTGGTCCACAAATGACCCTAATCGAAGGCCACACATTACCTGTGTATGCAACATCTCCTGTTCCTTTTCAGGTAAGTCACAGTGAAAGGGAACATCAATGAGTGTCAGCCCTACTTGAATAGAATACTGGAGAACTCGACTCGTAACGAACTTGACCCGTAACGAACTCGACCCGTAACGAACTCGACCCGTTTTAAGAACTTGACACGTAACGAACTCGACTCGTTTTAAATCTTCTCCTCTCAAGTATCTTACTACACCTGTGGATAAATACTATGTTAAGTAGCAAGTATGTTACCTTGGCTTCAAATTTTTTCTTTTCCGCGGAAGAAAACAAACAGAAAACATTTCTCCTAAGCCTATCCCTAACTCTAACCCTTTTCCTA
Source organism: Alentia gelatinosa (assembly GCA_950022655.1). Taxonomy (NCBI): domain Eukaryota; kingdom Metazoa; phylum Annelida; class Polychaeta; order Phyllodocida; family Polynoidae; genus Alentia; species Alentia gelatinosa. The sequence goes on from OX465584.1 coordinate 53,050,840, forward strand.
TGCCTATCCCTAACCCCTTACCTACTTGACACGATCTGGCCAAGATTGAAAACCAAATGTTATGTTTGAATCTGTGACCAATAATAATGAAAATAAAACTTAACCCTAACCCTAACCGCATCCCTAACCGTATCCCTAATCTTAACCCTACACATAAGCATAACCAGACTTATTTTCTATATCAGCTGGTTTATTTGTCTAAAGTCTATCTAGTCAGGTCTTATCCATAAGTATCTGAAACGGGTCGAGTTCTCCAATCGATTTCTCCAAAACGGGTCGAGTTCTCCTGATAACTACGGGTCGAGTTCGTTCCGGGTCGAGTTCTCCATTATCCCTTAAATAAAACCTTCCTGTTGCTAGGCAGTCCCTAGCATATAATCTGAACATGGTTACATGACAATATGAACTCTAGGTATTACCTAATGATCACTAAGGAATATTATGTAAAAATCATCGACACTAATATTTCAACATTTATATTTCACTCATGCAAATATTAACCATGCCTTTAAACTATGCTTAAGCTAAAATATCGTATTGTAGAAAGGATTGATAACAATAGAATATAATGTTTAGCGCGCTCATGGAAATGTAGATGGATATAAATGACAACATTTACAGGCAGAACAGTCTTCAAAACCTCAAGATAATCATAGACGCCATCATAAATGATATAGACCTGCAAGTTTTAACCCCAGGAAACAATACCTTTACCGTTGTTAAACTACATTTATGTGAAGTCAGCCTGTTATATAAGTTGAGTTATATACTTTCCAGTGTATTTACACTAGGCTTAGAGCCTTGAGAATCCACTGGCCTGCCTCCTGTGCTAAAGACATACATCAATGCAACCCAAATATTCCTATAATCTCAATCTAGCGGGATTGGATTCTCAAGGCTCTAAGCCTCGTTCGTTAAGAATTCTTCTCCCATAGAGCATAGTGAGAACCTTGCTCAGAATACCACTTAGAGAGTGTGAGATCTTATGAGAGGGGTGCTATTCTAGCACTAGGAGCAAGTTCAATGTCCATTTTTAATGGAAGGAGTGTGTGGGTGGGACTAGTGAGTGGGCTACACTCACATCCAAACTGCCACTTGACACTCACTGGCTACCAGAGCACTCATTTTTCAGGTTATGACGTGGGCTTGGTGTTCGTATTCCCGACTACTGATTTAGTCTTTTCTTTGATGACTTAAATTTGCAATGAATACCGAATGATGAATACAATATAAATTGATTTCAGATAAAAGCGGTCGTAATCTCTTTAGACTAGTCTATGTAATATCCTCGCATTTGCTCGGATATTACTACGCGTCTAGTCTTCGAAAATGACTGCCGCTTGTATCTGAAACCAGTTGATATTGTGTATATATACGTTAAGGCCCCATAGAAATTCTCAGAAGCTTAGACAAATGTCCCACATCAGTGGACAGTGTCTCTATAGAAGGTAGGTCCTAGGAGTCAGCACTCTGAGTTGATGCCACTCTTAAGCCGGGCCCCCACCTACCACGATTCTCGTCCCGATTGGCCTTATGACGGCCTTCCCGACACCATTCCGATTCTATCGTGAGGTCAGCCAAAATCGTGGTAGGCGGAACAGGTTTCTAGGATTTCGTCTATGACAGCTCACAATAGGCTGCGATTGAAAACACCAATCGTAGAGGTCCCGATAACTTCCAACATGTTGGAAATTTCGTAGCCTGTCATAGGGTATCATAGCCTATAGGGAAGGTATCGTGGTCAGCGAGTATGATTCACAGCTCCCTGATTTCAAACCATGTCTACGATTTGGAGCTATCGGGGACCTCCCGATAGGCCACGATTTGGGCATTTCAAATCGTAGCTATCGGGAAGTGTGTCGGAGACCGTCGTGGTAGGTGGGGGCCCGGCTTTATACTAGTTTACCAATCCTATGAGCCGGCCCCCACCTACCACGATGGTCTACAACATACTTCCCGATAGCTACGATTTGAAATGCCCAAATCGCGACCTATCGGGAGGTCTCCGATAGTTTCAAATCGTGGACATGGTTTGAAATCGTAGAGCATAGAAACGTCTTGGGAGGACCAAAACATAAACTATGGTCACGATTTAACCTATGTATTAATTCAAATCTCAGGCTGAGTTTTAATATTGAAATATTTTATAATTCTGGAAATATTTAATGAATCTTGATAATCTTTTAAAGGTATTTACAACATATTATAATGCTATTGTTCAGATACTAATACCATCAAATTAAAAAATTAACTGTGATAGAATCATGATTCCGATATAGATTTATTATTTTCAGACACTTAGACTTCATCAAAAAATATCATAATTACAGCGATTATACATCTACATGTGCCCTACCTATTTCCAGAATTACATAATTTTTCACCAATTATTCCAACCACAAGAGATATTTTCCTGTTAAATTACTTCCAAAAGGCTACGACAGCCTACGAAATTTCCAACATGTTGGAAGTTATCGTGACCTCTACGATTAGCGTTTTCTATCGCAGCCTATCGTAGGGTATCGTAGAGTGAATCGCAGAAACCTGTTCCACCTACCACGATTTAAGCTTAACTCGCGATAGAATCGGAATGGTGTCGGGAAGGCCGTCGTAAGGCCAATCGGAAGCAGAATCGTGGTAGGTGGGGGCCGGCTCTATATATGGACAATACCCGATAATTTTGTAGAAAGGCGGCTGTCAACCGCAAAAGGCTTGTGCATTAGGATGTCAACCATGAGTAGTTTACAGAGCAGCCTGTCTACAAAACCATCGTATGTTGTATCTATTATCCATTTTCTCCAATAAATTAAACCCATGGTTTGCCATATTGAAGGGTATAACTAGAGATTATTTCTTTGCCTCTGTAGCACTAACGTCCTTTGAGGCCTTGTAACACAGATTTGAAATCTGTATGGTTATGGTATCTGACAGCTTTTAAGCAATGGGTAGTGCTTTACTGAATTCCCCAAAAAATTCAATGGGGACTTTGTAAACGATCGTTAATAAAGTGAAAACCACAAATAGTGGAGATCTTTTGTACTGAGATTAATGATCTACTATAGCCAGCACAACAGTGCATTATTCTAGTTCTCCACTGAGTTGGAATCCACTTCCATCCAATACTTGAAGTAATGATCCGTGGATACCATCCAACCAACACGGTGGCCGATCCAGATAATTGGGCAATTTGGCCTAGAAATTCTGACCCTTTTAATCTGATGGATGATAAATAAGTTGAAGTCATAGTCAATAATCAATGGCACTCGTAAATCACGAGAGGTTGACGCATAGTAATACATGAGCGCTAGAGTGTAGTTTGCTGTCAACCTCGCGTGGTTTACAGAGCCGCCTATCCACACAACATCGTTTGTTGCATTTATCATCCATCTTTTCGAATAGATTAAACCCAGTAATTGTCATTTTAAAGGGTATAACAATAGGGACTCTTTCTTTGCTCTATAGCAAAAAGGGACTATTTTCCCCTTATACCATGGTTTTGAGGCCGTATACCACAGGTTAGAATCCGTATACCACAATTATGGTATCTGACAGTTTTTATATAAGGGGTCGTGGTTTACTGAGTCCCCATACATTTTCAATGAGGGCTTTGTATATGATGGATAATTAGTAGAAACCAAACGAGAGTTAGCCTTGTCAATGTTTATGCCACGATGGGCAGGTTGTGTATTACTACACGAGGCGTTAGCCGAGTTTAGTGAGTAGCAGACCTGACCAGAGTGGTATAAACATTGACAAGGCTAACTCGAGTTTAGTTTCGTATTTATCCTACCCCATCTCACCGATATACAGAGAACATTTGTAATTATCCATGTTAGTAGTTATCAATGCTGCCGGATCTACTTTCGTTATCTCGTCTCTGATTGGTCCGTTTTTTTATTCACCTCGGTGCATAAATAACACTTTATCCAACGCTATGTCAAATACATTGAGTCAATGTTAAACCTATGGCGTTTCTTATTAGGGGTAGGATAATAAACAAATATCAGACCTAGTTAAGGATGGGATTGAGCGACTCACCAGCGGCCTGCAGCTCGTACTGACTCTCGGACACGGCCGTCCACGAGTGGGCCTTGGTCTGCGGGGCGAGCGCCTGCTGCTGAGTCTCCTCCTCGTCGTAGTAGGGCGAGTCCATGGACAGACTGCGCCCCTCCATCAGCAGCAGCAGCCGCTTGTGTTTGGCCTTCATCATCTTGTGTGGCATGGCCGGCGCTGTGTCCAGGATGGACGCCTGGCGCACTGTCAGGAGAGATGTGTGGGGTCAGTTAACCTTTTTTTTATTATTTTTTTTTCTTCATTTATCATAATTATTACACAGTTCTGCTTATATAGCAGGTCTTCCACTGTTGTACATATGCGATAAATACATCAGGTATATGGTTGTTTACATTACACACTCATGATTAGATGATGATGATGATGATGATGTCGGTCACTTATTGGCAATGGTTCACTCAATTTTCATAGACCGATAATTTCGCTTTAACTCGTGTTTTAAATTCCTTAATGTTAGTTGACCATTGGACACTCTCGTCTAGGTTGTCCCACAGAACACATCCTCTATACATTGGACTTTTTTGATATGCTGTTAGTTTAGCTCTTGCTCTTTTGAAGCGTATTTTGTTTGCTGATCTTGTTATGCGTTTTGTGGACTCAAGAAGGGACTCATCACTAGTTAGTTTATACATGTGGGATAATAGCTGTATATCTCTCCTAGTTTGCAGTAGGTCAATGTTTAGTATGGCATGTATTTCATTGGTACCTTGTCTACGGTTATAGTTGTATTGCACGACTCGCCGGGTGATGCATTGAGGCATCATCAAGGGCTGGCCGGGTGATGCCTTAAGGTATCATTTATAAAAATATTTGTTTCTTAAATAAAATTGGAAATAATGGGTCAATAAACACGAAACTTTCACAGAATGTAGATATGATATCATATTTGATATTTCAGGTGAAATGGATAATAGTTTTAAGTATCACGTGTCAGGTCACGTGATGCAAAGATCAAAAACTTCATAATAGGCCTATATACCCGGCCTCTAGCGGCATTAACTGGCACTAGTACCCGGCCCCATGACTGTACCCATGCCGTGGGTACCTGGTGCGATAGGGTTAAAGACAAATGCTGGTTGGTATCGAAACGCCCCCTGGTTTAACACTGGTGCTGCCATCTGTGGCCATGAAAATATAGCAGTTTCTCATAGACACCAATAGATAAGCACTTACCTTCTTCAGATGGCCTTCCCATAGAAATTAGCATGGTGACATAGTACCATTTTTAGCATTTCTCGTTTGTACATGTTCCCAACTATCATAATCCAGAATTATTGGAAGATAGCAATAGAAAATCAGTGTCATTCAGCAACAAAGTAAAAATTTTACATTTTCCCATAGATACCAATAGTTAAGCACTTACATTTTCAGATGGCCCTCCCATAGAAGTTAGCATGAGTTATTTGCAAATCTCAATAGAATTTAGAAATCACCCAACTACCCGCATTTGTCTTTAACAGGATGTGTTTATTATATACCTGAGGACTATTATTAGGAAACGTCCTTTCTCTGGATGAAACGTTTCTCGTTCGAGGTCAGTCGTCGATTTCATATAGGGCCTGACGCCGTAGGCCGAAGGCTATATAAAATTGATGACTGACCGAAATGTAGAACCGTTTCAGCAAGTTTTGGTCAAAGTCATCATTTTCCATGATTTGGCATGGAGTGATATTAGTGCACCCCTCTCATAAGATCTCACACTCTCTAAGTCGTATTCTGTACTCTCACTACGCTCTATGGAGAATAATTCTTAACGAACTAGGCTTAGAGCCTTTAGAATCCTCTGGCCTGCCTTCTGTGCTAGACTTACATCCATGCAACCAAAGATTCCAATAATCTCTATGATACCACCTAGCGGGAATAATGTGTGCCAGTGGATTCTAAGGCTCTAAGCCTAGTTCCTTGAGAATTCTTCTCCGATAGAGCGCAGTGAGAACCTTGTACAGATTACGACTTAGAGCGTGTGAGATCTTATGAGAGGGGTGCACCATGAGATATGAATATTGTGTAGCATTCAAACGAGTTGGAGAAAGGTGACTTTGGCCAAAGTGATTTGCCTACTGTATTTATCTCACCCCTGTACACATTAAAGAACGTAACAAAGCTGCTAGTACCATAATAAAAAGAGGTACCTGGACCGGAAGTTGGTGGCGCCCCTGGTGGCGAGGTGACGTTGGGGGAGGCTGACCCCGGCGACTTGCTCTTCCAGACGTTCTCCTGCATGGCCTCCTTCTCCCACTTCTCGTGCTCGGACGTGGACCCGTCCTCGATGTCGCACGACAGGCTGCGCTGATACCGGAGCACGCCGTGACGGTTCAGAGGGGAGCCGGGGCCGTGAGCTTCACAGGGGAGAAAAGCATAGTCAGTTCTCCTCCAGGCTCCAACACCTACTTCGCCCAAAGGCCCGTTTCCATTGGCTAAGAAAACCGAACCGATTATTTGGGTTTAACACTAAAGAACCTTTGTTGTTGGCTATGGACGGCATTGGTATCAAATAATTCTGTTTATAAAGTTTTTTTTAAATTTACTGGATTATACTGTTAGAGGCAATCAGTTCCTATTTGCCACAGGCTCCAGGTAAAGGGGGTGTTCCACTGGACCGACGGTCGCCGATTTGGTAGCTAGACACTCGCCGATTATTACTGGATACCCTAGAGTTTCTCATGTCTTTGATAATGGTCATTTATTAAACTATTATCATCAGAATTAAATACACTACAATATGTGACCTTCCTTTTAAAGGCATCAGAACAATTGATCGGGTAAGAAATCGGCCTGGTAGAGCACCCCCATAAGGTGGGATTGTATTCATTGTTCCAACAGAATTTTACGCGTTCACACCGATTTAATTTTCCTCATTTTGATGATCACCGACTTAATCAAAGTGTTCTGATTCTGTCGGTGGTAGTATAATTGCATATGTTTTTTGTTAAAAGAATCGGTGACTGGCTCGTTTCAATTCACCGATTTTGCGTCGGTGCTCCTAAATAATCGGTCGGTGGTTTCCGACTGAAGATCGGTGAGGAATAATCGGCCAATGGAAACAGGCCTAAAAACACATGGCACCACCTGGAAGGTAGACAGAATGGTCTTTAGTGACAGGTCAGAAAGCACAGTAAGGTTGTAGGTGGTCGTGATAGGAGTAAGCCACCAAAAGTTTGTACGTTTTGTTTTTTGCTGGGGAGAGCTGAGATTTCGGATTGAAGGGTGTAAAAAGCGGTCTGGGAACTTGGAAGGTGATACAAGCTCTGAGTAAGAGTAAGTCCAAACTGCAAATGTGTGAAAGAAAATAACAACGAGCAAGTTGAATGTAAACATTTTGAACAGTCGTGGTCCTTTGGAAAGGACCCAATGCAGGCAAAACATGTCATTTGTAAACAGTATGAATCCATTTGGATACAGGAGACAGAGCTGTTGCTCTTCTTGAGGGTGGGTTTCGCTTTTACAGATGCTGCATAGATATATCATCAAGAAGAGTCATACTAATCAGACACTTTTCAGAAAACATTACTCGTGTACCTTCTTTACTTATAAACTCGAACATGTTACGTATTTAGTGAATAGAATCCCTAAGTTAATTTTCCAAAATAACATTTCGATAGCCTTAGTTTGCGAGGTTATTAATAACGAAATAAGTTTAGCGTACATTTAAAGTAAAGCATCTAAAATCTATTTCTATGTAAAAAAGTAAACCAACGAAAATTAAAAAGAAATACTGACAACACTTAATGATCATTACAATATACACCTTTCAGAAGTCTGAGGTATTTGGAAAAATCTGTTTACAATCATCAAAATATCATTAAATCTATAAATGAGAAGTTATTATTTGTAGAAACGTGGTTCCTTCTCGAAAGGCGACGATGAATACAGCACAACAAAAAACAAACTGACAGGTTTTAGCACAAACCGACATGCGAACATCTAAAGGCTGAGAGGCGAGGGAGTAAGTAGATTTTTTTGAAACCCATATATTTATATAGAACTGGATTGGGAATCTTATAAATAACAATACTCCATGAGTTTGAATGCACAGCCATCATCATTGAGGCAAAGCCAAGTGAAGATGACAGCACATCCAAATGAGTATTGTTTGTTTTACGATTCGAGTGTGGTTCTGGATTTATCTCACCCCTTTCAATGATATTAAATAGCATCACAATATCAGAATAATTCATATCACTTCAGCAAATCCAGTTAGGAACAGATAAATCTTCATCCTGATGTTTTGCCTACTTCCCAAAGCCCTGGCCGCTGATTGGCTAATCAAATATGACGCCATCTCGCATCAGTCTGCGATTACCATAGTATTGTATTGTTACTATACGTGGGTGATCGTTGTGTATGATTTTTAAATATTCCTATAGCTAAACTTGTACAAGGGGTGAGATAATGAACATTTCCGATTCGATCCAGAGTAGATCAATTACATGTATATGGACTCTCCCTTTATAAAATTTTTAGAATATGTATGTCAAAAAGCTTATGAACATATGGCCGATAAAAATTGTGTGATGATACTTTTTAACCTTCACATCCAGCAATAAAAGGAATAGGTACTTTGGATTGTTTTGGTTTAAATTTGTCTCATTGCAGACTCTCACAAAGTAATGTGACATATTTTAGCATTGTCGTGAAATAGGACTCCGCAGTAATGATTCGTGTAACCCTCACATTTCAACCTCCCTGTGGATATTTCTAGGTCATGCATAACTTGAACAATCACTTTGAAGACGAGATTTAGTTCAAAAACTTCAGCCCAATAATACTGTTTACTATAACTCAACTGTGGCCGAAAGGGAATTTAATTTTATAATAAAATCGTGTCAATTTTTACGATAAAATCCATTATTAATCAGTAGATCAACGCGGTTGTCAAACAGCATTGAGAGTGATCTTTTTTAAATAAAACAACACCCCTCACTGCTGTTGGTGTATAACCACTCTAATTTCAATTTTTTTTTAGCATAATTCAATTTTGTTCATGAGTTTTTCATCGTTATTTCAATGTCAGGCTGCTGAGTTTTTGAGGGGTAATTTCTGGCGAGGAAATTTGCTTTCTCCGAGCAACGACGAATGGCATGCATGCAGGTCAGTAATATATTCAAAAAAGGGGGCCACGTGATGAATAGATATATGCAAATGAGCATTCTACAAAGTGAGGCATGCCTTTGTTCCCGTGGGCGATGTGGGTTATAGCGGTGAAGCTGTGAGACCGCTCGGCCATGTCGTTGTCACCGTCCATGTCAAGCTTGCGTTGTTCGTGGGAGTGTGCATAAGGCGTGTCCAGGGACTGCGACTTGGTCTCCTGCATGAAGCGAACGCGCCGGTCCTTTGCTGTCCTCGGTACCGGCCCCACTGAACCACCAGCCAATCACAGTGAACAGAAATCTTATGCCCGTGTCATGTGTGGTGGCAGCGGCACATCAACGGAAAATCACACTTACACTACGTATATGTATATATGTATAGTCAGTGATATTATATACATATACACCGGATGAATATGGAGCACTCAATATAGGGGAGACTAGTGATTGGTGGAGTTTTCTTGGATTTTCAGCCAATCAGCGGAGAGTAAAGGACACTTCGCTAGAAGCGATGGTACAATGAGACAACACCTGTACATGTAGTAGACACCTTGTCTTTTTTTTGGTGCCTCCTACAAGTCCGATTAACTAATACACTTTCCATATTCTAGCTGTGCTCTTGTCATACCTTCAGAGTTGATCTAATATATATTCTCTACCATTCAAATACGTGCAGACAATAACATATACATTCTCAGAGGGAGATTAGGACTCGCCTACTTTAGGAATGTCACAGAAAACATCCCTCTTTATCACAGTTTGAAAGGACATTAACATAGAGACATAAATATATGTGACACCGTACGAAGTCGAGTGTATAAAGAAATATCTGTGAGAAAAACACAGTAAAGCACATGAAATAGCAGCAAATCAAGAAAGGAAGATGTATACAGAAAGCCGGAACATAGTAGCATTGTATTTGAAACTAGAGCAAGGTAGCCACAAATAATGAAGTTTAGATAATGCAAATGCGTTTTGAGTATTGATTTAAGCATCGTTTATTCAGATAAAAGGTGGAGAAAGACTGGTCAGCTCTGATAAGGAAAGTACCAGGTCATTGAAATAATGGCGCGCATATATTATTATATACCTGTGCGCGAAACTCTCACATTTACGGGTCACGGGGTGACGAAATATAAGAAATACTACCCTGTGTCCCACAGGACCTGTTGTCATTCGTGGAGAGACTGATAAAAATGCATTTAAAAAAGTGGTTTCCAGGTATATAATAATAAGACATAGTGAGTGTGGCTAAATTACATCTATTCTTTGTTCTTTGGGTTTGAAATAGCCACCGAGTTCGATGAACGAAGTGAACATTTCTGACAAAAACAACACGGAACAGTTTCCATTCAGCCACACTATGTCTATATATATAATCTTTGTCTGAATCGAGCAAAGGAAGAGCTGTAGAACATTCAATATTTGGCTGCTTCTCTGATGCAGAAAATGTAACTTAGGTAAACTGTTCCTCAACCAACCAAACGGTAGCATCGTCTCAAAGGGCAGAAATAATTGCATCTAAATCTGCAAGGGTTGCATATCTATGGTTTGGAAGTTGAGACTACGTACCCTTTTTAATGTTCAAAACGGACCCATGGGTTTCGGAGACATCATAAAAGAGAGATTCATATACAACATGTTTTTTTCTCACATGGATTCCACAAATACAGCTTCCTCAGCATCGCTGGTGAAATTGAATAGTATTTTGTGGGGCATTGGTGTTCCCCTCAGAAAGATTGCGGCCATTAGAAAGACAAGTCCATAGGCAACGTGAGGAGAAAACCCGGCCTAGAATGCTGATTATTCAGAGGAATTGGACAGAACAATCAAGGGACGGCACAATGGAACATAGAAAATAGAATGCGCACAAATGAAATTGTACCCATGACAAAGTTAGCAAAGGTCTCTATATTGTTGAGGACCCGTACTCTCTTCAGTGTCCAAAGCCCCAGAGTTTGCAACGAATTCAGGATCACCATGCAGGTCATTTGATGAGGAAAGTTTTGACTAAATTCAGGTTTTTCTTCTTTTTTTTTTTCTTCAAAATAATCGTTTCAGATTAGCCTGCAGGTACTCCTGATTCAATAAAAATCTGGGACATTAAGGTCTGATTCCATAGAGCCAAATTCGGCCCCGTCCTTTATCCTGGCCTGAAATGTTTGTCTGGTGTGGTGGTTCATTGCTGCTCCATTGGCATTTCTTTTTATTTAACCAACAATATTACCAACGGACATGGGGAATTTAATACTGGGTGACGTAACACCAGACTGGCAGAACCCTTTGTAACCCGTCAAATGGCCACCAGGAGGAGACCGGGAGGGGTCACGATTTTAGAACAGATTATTATCCTACCCCTAATAAAAAACGCCATAGGCTTAACATGGGATTTGTTTATGTCACGGGTAGTGACATAAAGTGTTGTTTATGCCACTACTTTCTGATACTGAAAAAATATGGAAACGGGGTAGGATAAAATCTAGACGCCACTGGTTTGAGTTTGGGCTTATTTATGCCACTCATTTTGTTGGCTCCATAATGTCACTCGTCTTTGACTCGTGAAATTATGGATCCAACAAAATGCGTGGCATAAATAAACTCAGACTCAAACTCGTGACGTCTCTTGATAGGATGGAGCTACTAGACTGTTTTTCCATTATACCAGTAAACATCGGTTATGTTCCAGATTTAAGGCCGGAGAGATTCCAGGTCAACATCGGAGTATAATTTGGCACATGAAACCAGACCTTTCAGAAGAGAATACGAGTCCCTGAATCAGGTTTGTCCTTGAAGGGGACAAAGATTACAGCAGATGATCTGGAATTAAAGAGAGTAAAGCTTTCCGATTCCATTCCTAGAGATGGGTAATTAATATTCATGCACTGTAATCACTGTAACCTGCATAGTAGTGGCTAAAGGTAGGCTGACAGTGATGTAATGCTGGCAAAAGCTGGGTTTGCTGGCTGAGTGCATGCTGGTAAACCTGTCCAAGCGTTTGCAGAAGAAGCTCATGCGACAAAGCTCATTCGGACAGACTGTTGTACTGTCAGCGTAGTGAAATTTATCATATTTTAAATATTCCTATATATATATACCTTTGGCCGAACACTCTGTAGTTACATATCGCTATTGGGGGAGTAGTAACTACAGTTTGCATACAAAGCCTGACGTTTTCATACCAAGTTTTACCACGTGACGCCGTCTAGACCAATCAGATCGAGGCTTCTATAAAGCGTGAGGAAAGGTACGAGTTGAAGTTACTCAAGTAAAGTTGACATGGCTATCCCACGTTTGGAGGTAAACGAATCACGATTTTTTTCTATCAATATTTCAAGGTATCTAGGAATAGAAAAGCAAGTTCCCGGCGAGAGAATCCTGAGATTACTTGGCGAGGATGGCTCAAGTTTTTTTTTAACCTAAACTAAAGCCTCGGCAAATAACTTTAGTCATCCCACCTCATAAATTGGAGATTTCTTTCGCCGAGAATCATTTTCCCTCTAATATAACTCATAGGCAGGATACCCTATGGAAAAGAGCAGTCCCTATAGGGTTGGAACCCTATCGTCGGTAAAACCTTAATTTTGATAATTAGTTCACGCTCAAACAATCTCTATATTCCAGATAAATTTTAAATGTCTTGTTTTAATTTTCATTGGACGCGTTCATCATTTAAAAAAACAAAACAAAAAAAAGCAACCACTACCTGACATGTACACCAATCTGTCCTCTATTTTACCTTGACACTCGCGACATGCAAAGCAGGAGACCCGCTACGATAAAACAGTGACAGCATCACAGTACACCCATTGCCATCGGCACATGTTCCGGGTTCACAGGGGCTTAGGGTGGGACACTACCCTCCGATGGGTCTGAGGAGGACAGCAGGAGCCTTGGCCATTCCCAGGAGGAAGAAACGGGGAAGGGCCACGGGCACCAGAGGCGTTAGGCCTTGGCATCCCTCCAACTCATTTTGTCACTTTTTTATCCTTCTTCTTCTCCGGGTTGAGAAACAAACTGCAACACTTAAAGCCACACGCAGGAACGAATAACAAACAATTGCCTTCCGGGCCCCCGGACAGTCTCTGGTCGGGCGGAGCCGGGTCACTGGGGTCATAGGGGTCAGGGTTCATCAAGTGCGTTGTTCCGTGTGTGTACGGGTAGGGTGCCTCCAGAGACTGACTGCGCATGCCCATATCTACCAGGGTGTGCCGCCTGTCCGCCAGGGCGCTCATGGACCCCCGGGGACCGTTAGACGCCGCCTTGGCTTCAGGAAACAAAGAGAGAGAAAAAACCAATGAGATCGTTAGTTACTGAGTCTGCCGCTTGGCGCTCTGCTCAACGGACGACAAGGTGGACGAGGGAGGGTTTGGGTTGGGGTGGGGTGTACACATGGGCCTCCCCACCTGCCCCTTTGGACAGCGAGGCTGTTTGATACGCACCAGTTAGACGAGTTTTAGATCAAGCTTTTTTTTTTTTAATTATTATTTTTTTTTAACATAATCCACCTATATTTTCATTGTAATTTACGACTTGGAAATCGGGAAAGAAATATCAATGAGTTATATTCCGAGATCTACTGGAATTCACAATTGCAATAGGCATGATTATCATGTCATTCTGATGTATTTCCTTTTATTTTGTTGGTCGAATCCATTAGTAGGCTCAAAAATATCGCACGAGCCAAGATGTTCCTTTACTTAATCCATGATAATGTAATATAGAACTTAATGAACGAAAAAAATGAACGAAAAAATGAAATTGAAGATCCAAGTCTAAATTTATTGATAGAAAAGAGTGGGTGTGGTATTTTGACGGTTAACATGGTGTTGATCTAAAACCCTTGTAACTGGGAGTTACAGGCGAGCTTGGGTCGTGTGTGCGCCATTTGCAGCATGCGGGGCGCGTGCTGAGATGACTGCGGCGTGCCACGGAGTGCTGAGTTCACTGCGGCGTGCCACGGTGTTCTGAGTGACCAGGGGTGAGTTTTTAAGAGAAAGACCGATAAAGATATCTTTTTTTTTTATGCTTTCGTGTGTTTCCCCCCCCTAAATGATCAGTATTCATAAAGGGGAGTCTACCAAGACGATCATGGAGAAATCGTTATGTACATAAATACACAATATAGACTGGTTTCAGATACACGCGGCCGTATGGTGTGAGGAGTTGACGCGTAGTAATATTGGAGCGCATGCATTGATATTGCGCAGAGTCAAATCCGAGGAGCATACAACTCTTTTTATCTGACACCAGTCAATAATGTGTTTATTATCCACCTTTTCTTGACAAGTGGCGTACTGATATTAGTTAATATTTAGGCTCCGCACTATTTTTCAGTACACACTGTTTTTCCGTATCCGAGCTTTATCGTAATTCGGAGATGCAACATATATGTATGACCGATTCTAAGTGATTGATATTGAATTGATATTAAAGAAACACATTTTGAAGTACATGATGATTTGAACTAATTTTGGATGAGACTCTTTTTTTTTCTCTCCGGATTCTTGTTGTGGAGATTATGCCATGTCAGAATCTCCAGCTGATTCCAGGTACTCAATACAATGGAGACCTCATAATAGGTGGATAATAGATTTGATTAGGTATTCATTTCAGTTTGGGTTTTTCCTCCATCACCATCAGCCAAAAATATTTCATAATTTCCCTGTCTGGGTAACTCGACCACAAGGAAAGCTTTGCTACCGTCGTCTATGCCGTTAATTTAGTATCGGTCTTTGTTTCAAAAACTGACCCTAGAACACAAAAACTTAACCAGAATATTCATAAAGAAAACAATGAATATAACAGGAATCATGAGGAACGTGTGCAGACACAATTTACCTTTGAGGTACCTGTTTACTGAATATGCAGAGACTGACGAAGGGGAGGAATTTAGATTCCCAACTTTAAAGTTTTTAAAAATCTGATGAAGGATTTATTTGAATCCGAAACGTTGTTATCTAAAATAAGCATATAAATACCATCCTGCATTTTTACTTTATTTCACTGTCTTGTGTTGTGCCTTATTTCAAGACAAATTTATAAAATAAAATAAAATCGTTTTACTAAATTATGATTGTTTACAGTCAGTAACACTTCGTAAATCCATGGTTACACAATCCTCAGGCACCTTAAAACTTTTTACATTCACCCAATAACTCAGGGCGTTCCTTCATGTGAAGGTTTGAAATTGGATTCTGGCTGTAATGTATCCAAAGTGTGGGGGCTAGATCTTGTATTTTACTGGTCTTGATCTCCACTACTTTTACGCGTAAATTCTTGTTTATGTTTGTCTCAGCTTTCAAAGTTTTGTAAGCAGGTATCACAGAAGTAATTGTATCCACCTTGGTCCTTTGACGTGCACGGGTAGGACATCGTCACCACATTTACCACCTGGCCGGCAAATAAGGGGGAAAACGGTGTTGTGAGACCTGAAACAACAGTACAAACAGCCCACGTGACTGACATTAACCAATCACATCATTCGAGACAGATCTCCTTCGGAGCACAGTCAAGGCAACATAATATATGACATTTGACTGTACCAAGACGCACACATACATACATTTAGAATCATTTTACCCTCTTTGATATAAAATGAAGTTTCCTTGTCTTCTTGACACATGAATATTACACCAAAGGTGGAAAGTTGTGGTTTAGGGAAAACGTCTGAAGATGTATCAGGGGTGTGGCTTTGGGGGAGGGAAGCTATAACCGTAAGTACGCGAACTGACTTTCCCTCAACACAAGACCAAAAACCAGCTGCCGCTCGCTTATTATTATATACCTGTGTGCGAATGTCTATGAAATACTGCCCGCTGCTAGGGGTGCAGTAATAATAATGTTCGTGACCGCTGTGAGTGTCTTAATAAGTCATCAAAATAACGTTTTTTCATTGATTTAAAGTATATAATAATAAGCAAACGTCCTCACTGTGGGCGAAACGATTCTCGTTCTCAGTCAGTCTTTGATTTCATACTGCCTTCCGCCTATGGCGTCAGGCAGTATGAAATAAAAAGACTGACCTCGAACAGGAACCGTTTCGTCCACAGTAAGGACGTTTCCTAATATTACCACCATATTGACCCTCTTTCCCCCACCCACATTGGTGTTGGCCTATTTCTTCAGATATGTGGTCCCTCACTGATTAGTGCCCGGCGGCCGAGGTGACCAACGACAAGGGGAATGTTCCTGTATCGTAACATAATCGGGAGTAGAAAATTGTATCTCTGTCGCCATGTGTTGACTGATCTGCTTAAGCCCAATACACATCTACCGATTTCGGAACATTGATGTACCTTTGTCGGCGACAAAGTAGTTCTCCTGTGACAAGTACACCGACTCCTATACTAATCGTTCAATCCTGAATCGGTAAATGTGTATTCGGCTTTAGGACTAACTCCCACCATCCCCTCTCCAGTACCCTGCTGCGATGGCCGCTTGTTGGTTTACCAGGAGCGCATTTTACCTGAGACTAGCTCCACGACAGATTCATGATTTGGGAACTAATCGTTCAGTACCCAATCGGTAGATGTGCATTGTACTTTAAGACATTACAGAATCAATCAGTCGAAGAGAAGGGTCTTTATACATATATTAACATCTAATGCTTAACCTCAAAGAATTGTCCTAGAACATGAAATATAAATATTTATAAAAGAGTAAAATTCATTGAGGTAGATGTGAGGGACCAATGAGGGTGTAACATACGGAAACAAGGTTATTGTGGCTGTATGTGACAAATACTCGGTAAAATAGACGACCAGGTAAACCGATGCAGTAGGCAGAGGTTCATCTTGTCATCCATTTTACCAAGTATTTATCACGCCAAGACACAGTATACCTGTCAGTATATCATATACCTTAAAATAGCCCTTATTTTACCTTCGACTTTTGGGTTTCGCTGCCGTACATACATGTACCCCGTACGCCACGTACATGTGTATACCCCGTACGTCACGTACATACCCCGTACGCCACGTACATACCACGTACGCCACGTACATACCCCAAACGCCACGTACATACCCCGTACGCCACGCACATACCCCATACGCCACGTACATACTCCGTACGCCACGTACATACCCCGTACGTCACGTACATACCCGGTACGCCACGTACGCCACGCAATACCCCGTACGCAACGCACATACCCCGTACGCCACGTACATACTCCGTACGCCACGTACATACCCCATACACCATGTACGTACCCTGTACGCCACGTACATACCCTGTACGCCATGTACACATTGAATGGCCATAAATACGACATGGGTAGGAGTGGGCGGTGTAAACGTAGGACATACGGCCACAGGTATATAATAATAATATAGATGGTAGATGGACGTGAGATAGCAGGCAGACAGTGGCTCCACCTAGCAGGCCGGGTTGGAGGTGCTGCTCGGAGCAGCTCGTACCGTCCCTCCCCCCTCCCGACCCCGGGGCCCGAGCCTCCCGATGCCGGACTGGAAATAGCCGGCTCTGACGTCACGCGGGCCCCGGCCGCGGATCGGGTGGCGCCCGGGCAGTCTATGGCAAGCCGGTGGTGTCATAAAACGTCGCTAATCATTTACGGGAAATGGTATATGCTATATACATCGGACATTTCTTGTACTTTGGTCTAGATTGTATTTAAATTTGATGAAAAGCACATAGATATATATGATTTAGAGGGCATTGAATGAGATACTCTAGTTGTGCTTATGTAATAGCGGTTCTGTATCAGATACAGATACCAAATTGCACATATTGCATTGTTTTTATTGCCTCTTGGTTAGTTATCGTATAAAAAGTACGGCAGCCTAAAGTTAAATGATTATATTGCGTATGACGAATATATTCGAAGTACTTTTGGGACTATTAAAGACCACTGTATAGTGAATTGATTCAAGGACTAAATAACTAAAAAAACTCGTACGCGTAAGGTAATGTTTCTAGAAGTATAGACTCCCATCTCAGATATTAGAGGCATTATCATTTGCCCATTTGTCAATAGCCCGGGAGTCAATCTGTATTCTGGACCTGTGAATGATGACTTGGAACTACCTTTATTTCATTGATAACTGCTGAAAGTTTAAGTTCTGGGTCATGCCATTATACTTCCTACACGAAAAGGGCAAACATTGATAACATATGGCGACTAGAATGTAGGTGAATGGTTTCCCATTTCCTATTTTATATTTTTCCTTAGCTTTCAAACTGAAATAAATCCGAAATGAAGTTTTATAGCATGCAGATATTCATAGGTCTAATACATGAGGATATTATGATATAGTTCTGACATAAACGACTTCTCATAAGAGAACCTGGCGTTGGTTGCCTCTAATCCGGCAGCGCCTAATTTGACCTCGTGTGACAGATGCTCCTGTTTTACCTTCAGCAGGGATCAAAGGTCAGCATCTCCCCTCTATACCAACACACAGCCCGATAGCATCACCACCCGGGGGCCCCCAAGGGTGCATCCTAACCCCTCTATTATCTAAGTAAATCAGAAGCAACGATCCTATGTTATTAAAACACATGCGGGATTTGAATTTCAAATATGAAGTATAGAAAAGAAAATTGCAGGTAGGTTTGAGCAGCAGTGGATATGAGTGTCTCAGGCGCTCTATCCTAGCATCCAGAATGAGGATATTATCTTAGCCTGGTATAAACGTTCATAGGCTTAACGTAAGGGACTCGTACCCAAACAGGCTTGCGGGAGCGGTAACTCATACTCAATGGGCGATAAAGAGATAGATTTGTCCAGGCTAAGATAAAATCAAAAAACATAATTGTGTTTAGTCTGTGTTTCCAATTGCCATCTCGTTTTGGTGCGCTTCATAATATTCACTTGGCTTTTACCTAATTCAAATTCTTGGGCGCTCAGAAATTGATGGCAAACGGGGACACAGAGACCAAACGCTAGTAGTCTCTTTCTTATATTCCCCAAGTACAGACACATTACCCTTAAGAGATCATTGAAAATAGCATACCAATGAGAAGAATAAATGGGAAAATGTTTCGTGTCAAAAAGGAACACATATCTGTACTCGTCATTACCTGAAAAGATGAATTTTCATTTACTATCTACTCGTAAACCGTAAATTATAACGTGATAAAAAAATACAAAAATTAGGAAATTGTCCGATTCATGAAGCAAGGCATTCAGTTATTATGTAGGTCGGTAATAGAAAAACGAGGTCATGACCTAGATTACCTGCGGTACCTGGTCCAAAGGATGTTGAAGAAATGTGAAATCTCAATGAAGGAATACATGGAGAAATGCATCATTTGAAGTAAGAGAAAGAAGTATTTGAAGTAGTGGATCTGAAACTTTTATTGGCATATGATGAAAGTGACATGGTTTCGGTGTCATACAATAATACAAACACGAACATATCAACGGGGGTTTTGTGTACCTCATCAGAGGTATCCTCCCCCTCCTCACCATGTATGCGCTAAGTTTCATGAAGAGGCGTACTCACTCTTCCACCGCATACATTTGCAAATTATTTTACAAATTTAACACATTGATTTTCTCCATCTAACATCAAGATACATGAATTCAGATAGTTCACCATTAGAACATATATCTTAGTTTTGCTGCAAATGGTTGGTACACGAAGGTATGATTTCTTCAGGTATCCATGGTCTTACAATGTAACAGAAAGAAACGGAGTCCCCTGCAGAATAAAGATAAAGTTTTCGTTCCTGAATCTTAAACAGAGGAATTCACCCATAAAATGGCTTACTGATAAATAGTTTTGACATTATATATGATACTGAAATCAGAATATAACTGCACTAATATACTTAACTTATGATATATAAACAAAGTATGATTACTATATATCATTCTGAGTATAATCCATAGAAAAAAAATCCACTGAATTTACTTTCACGGAAGGCAATTTTTGTTCATGATTTGAAAATAATGGGAAAAAAAATCCTTGGAGTTTACCATTATGCTTGTGGCATTCATAAAACTGATGAAGTTAGCCAAAGCAGCACTTTCGGCCTCAGGTGATATTGTGAAGGTGTGTGCAGATAGGAGTCCCCCACTTGTGAACCCTCAGTGCAGGTGTTAAATGCTATGAGCTACTGCTGAGGGTTGAGCAGCACACAGTGTACAGCCCCGATCTGGGTCATCCCCAGATACACCAACCACATTGATACACCTCATGGGTACTCACTACAGACTACTGATGCTTCGTATCTACAACCCTTACCATATTGTGGATCCATTGCCCACAACACCAACATGTGGTACAATTCATATAATGCCCATCATATTTCATAGTGCCCTGAATATATTAAATATGAAATAGTAAAGAAAAAAACTGCAGAGTATGTAGGTCATTGATATACTTGAGGGTGACACTGAAACATGTGTGCGTTCAGGTGGCTTCAAAGTGTCTGAAAACAGAGCCTCATCTAAACAATAATACATCTTACTTTAGAAAAAAAACCTCAAGTGGAGGTCTGATATTCCACAAACCAGGCCCAGGTTTGGAAGGAAAAATACCCCATCTGGCTGGAGCATCGGCTCCTCCTAGACTCTAAGTGTCGTTAACATGAGCAGTCTCGTGAAAACACATTTCTGTAGACATTGTTGGCATGATCTGCCCAGCTCATGTGACTTATGACGTCACGTCGCTATGGTGACCAACCGGGAATCCCGCGTCTGACTTTGTTAGAAGCAGACGACAAACATGAATGCGGGGTTTCCACCGTTCTGACGTCATGCAGCATACTGGTCATTCCTCTGTCTCTTATAAAGTGGAATTCACACGGTGGGATCCATATACCTCACATGATGTTTTATCCGAGACGAATCCTGCTGAGCTTCCATACTGGAATACAGTCTCCTCGCCTGAATTGAAGGGTTTTATTTCCCTGAGACAAGTATTTTACCCTGTCATTATCGGTGCCAATTACCCCTAACGATGTACAGAATCTCAAGTGATCATGATTTTAAACTTGTTTAAAATTCATAGGGGCACTTTGGTGAGACAAATGGACTTACTGCCGAGTCGCTAACTAAGTACCTAACCTAGCCTATAGGAGGCCAGCAAGCTGGATCGCGTTTTTCCCACCCCTCACTTCAAGGTTATTTGAGTCCAAGGCTGAGTGTTCACTGAGACTATGTACCAGGTATGTCCTTCCATGTGAATCAAAATCACCATTTCCCCTTGAGACTGGTAAGGGCACCTTGATATACAAATTTTGTAACGGGGGAGAATTGTCTAAGACTAATGGAAAAGTGTGAAGTACAACCGTCTCAGGTACATTAGTTTCTGTGTGAACCCCACTTAAGCATCACTGAAGATACCAAGATCATCGAAGTCTGTCTACGACTTGCTCACTGCTAAGCAACATGAAATCAGAGGGATTGTTTACATGTATGCCAACCATATGTATAGGGAACATAGTGATTACCTAGTTCCACCACCATCCGCATTAAAGTTGTAAGATAGCGCCACTGTATTTGGGGGACAATCACTATTATCTGCTGTTATAATCTATAGATCATCGTGAGACAAGGCTACACCCCAAAAAGCGCCCCTAAAAGACCCATTCATAACTGTACCCACCACCTGGTGTTTTGTTTGGCGTTGTGGGAAAGATGGCCGCCTCCATAACGCAAAAGCTATGTGACCTATACGGCTGCTGACTTTAACGGGTGGGCTTTCAGGACACTACCAATAATTTGAGCTTGAGATTTGAGCCGGTCGATAGTCTCATCTCTAAACCCTTGAGGCTGCTGTTATTGATATGAATCAGTCAATTTTAATCTGGTATATGTAATTTCGGGATTGCATCAACGGCTATGAGATCACTTGAAGTAGTTGCCGATTAACAACAAAGAGATAATGTGGAAACTGCCCCCTGCATCCAACCTCTTCTACCACGCTTTTAAGGCGTGTTGCTAGAGGTGTGATGACCAAGCATCATGCAGACAGGACTTTGCAAATACTTTTGTAAGGACCCTATCAATAATCTCATCTACTTCGTGCCGTCAGTGCTTTTATATACATTTATATTCTTGTGCTGTGTATCGTTCTCCCACATTTTAGTAATAATCAAACAGACTCTAGGCCATAATGAAATCTACTGCTGCTAAGGTCTACGTACAGTGCTTAGATGTAGTGAGATCTAGTGGATAATTCTCTCCTGCAAGGGTAACTTGGTGAGCTATTACTCAGGAAATACGAGGTGTTTGCATCACTATGGCTGACCTCAACTACAAAGCCTAACTGCAGCTACTAGTAAACCTGATAGACTCATGGAGTAATATCCACCTGAAAGATACTCTAGGTTCGCAAGGAAGGATTAAAAGCAAGGAGTGGCTGGATGAGTGGCTAAGGGAAAACGCACAGGAAGGTTGCATTTCTCTGCCAAAAAGCTATAAAAATTAGGTCAAGCGCGTCAAACGTCTGGGGATTACGCTGAGATCTCTTTTCCGGTTGGAGGAAGATGCCTGCTTGATTACAGAATGGTTTGATATTCGTACACAGCCTTGGTTAATCGGTTAGATATCCAAGATAGATATACAACTTATATACAGAAATGTACATCAAATTGACGTGATAATGGAACGATCAGGAAATGACTGAAGGACTTCGGTCAATCCTATCAAAGGTGGTTGGAAGGCTGAGGGGGAAAGGTATGAATATATGTGTACATGTGTGTGAGTAAGTTCAATGAAAATATCAGAAGGTAGGAAACCTATACGACAATGGTGTTTGGATAATTGATAAGGATGGTTCAATGAAACATATGAGTTTTGAAACGCAGTTTTACAGTGGATATGAAAATATGATACAACACAAAATGATAAGGAATACGTTTGATATCCCATGATGCCAATAACACCCAACAGTAAGACTCCTTTTGCACACAAATCACTTCTGCATGTGTGACCTAAATTTATATTCAATAACAGGGTCAGGCCCCAATACTTGGTCCAGGTTGGCTGAGAACCTACAACAGAAGAAATTCCTTGCATATATGATGATGATTTAATTACATCAGACATATTACTATCTAAAGAGTTATCAATTAAACTGAAATTTATGGTTTTCGTAAAGGCTTGTTATTTTCATAGTATAGCTTAATTTTTTTTGAAAAGCTCGTTTTAAAGTAGGCTTTTCTGAGGGCTCTTGTGAACCCAAAACAAAAAGAATATCAACCTAGATATCAACCTAGATAATCCAAGGCCAACCTGGAGAAAGAACTGGAATATTGCTGTACCCAACTTTCATTTATCACTTTTTAATCTCAATTATCCTGATACTTTCACGTTGACAAAAACATCGTGGGTTGTCTGCAGGTAATTTTTGTAGACACAACATTGGTATCGCAAGAACAGGTGAAACAGTTCTGTCGTGCTATACACTTCTGTTGCCCTATTTCGCAATGCTCCCCTGCCATATCTCTAGGCAAAGGATCACCAAGGGTCAAAACCACTTCGTTTTCAGTTTCTTTTTTTCAAATGGACTAGGAATGGTGTATATAGTGTTCAAGGTTGGGCGATGACTAGGGTTGGAGGAAACACATTTCGCTGTGTTCGTAATTTTTCGAGTGGCCAACATGGTAAAGTTGATATGTGGGGTTGACCAAAGACAATCATTAATTCAAGTAACAAATATACTTCATCCAGCCAACCTCAACAAGTTTATGCTATTCATGATCTTTATGAAACAGTACCCTTAATAAACAGGGCCATTGATTCAGAGCATAACTCGAGGAGTCTGTCGCCTTTCCATATGATGAGCTTCCAGCAAGTAAAACCAACGACACTCTTGTCCCTTGAGATAATCTGTATCAAAACAATTCACGTCTCTTTTGCAGATTAAGGCGACAACCAGATAAACATCAGGGCTGGATCTTTACTGATCTTAACCGTGTGTAAACTTTACGCTCAGTCGGTATTCTCATCTCTCCTCCCACCCTTCACCCTCACCCCAATCCTACCCCTTCCTCCTCCTGCACGCTTCCAAGATGGCGGACCAAGTGAGACGCCATGGTGACGTGACGCCACAAGGCAGGACGCTGGTTGCTGGTCGGTCGTTGGCCGACACAATATGTCATTGTGCACCAGGCGCGTCCGACGTCACTCACAGCCGTCGCTCTCCAGTGAAGGAGGGCCAAAAAGTGTAATATCCTTGAGCGCCGCTAGGGGCGTTGGCGTCACGTTTTCTTGTTGTTGTTCTTGTTGATGAGAGACGCGTGGTAGTTCTCGAACACCTCCGGAGTGTGGCAGGGACATGGACAACGCTGGGGTGAGAACCCAGCGTAGTCTGCCGTGGGGTTGACCGGCCAGGCGAACGGCGAGTTGTACTCCATGTATTCTGCAAAGGAAAACAAGCTACAGATGAAGCCTTGTACCTCCAGACATTTATAGAGTGTACCTACATATATGTTTTGTTGTCCAATAAAAACGATAATATAAGGACCATCGTTATATAAGAGAAATCAGGACATTGTATACCAAATGTAATATCTCGGACTTAGATAGCATTCATAATTTCTATAGTATGCCAATTTGTCATTTACTGGGAATTATGATGTTGTATTGCAGTCATATATTCTACAATGTGAATTACACCAATATTAAGTTTAAACCTTTTTGAGCACACAACATTGTGGTAGAACGGTAGGCACTAAACATGGCTAATTTGATGGTGAAGTCACAGTTGTGCACACGATACTCAAGCCTTGAATACAGACCTCTGCATGATTTACATGTCTCCAAAGTGTAAAAATATCCTACATAGCATCTAAAAATTCATCAATGGTCTTTATTCATTTTGAGTTAACCTGTGCTGTACGATAGAAGGTGTAAAGAAGAGGACTGCATGTTGAGTAGTGCGGAAACGAGGCATTCGGGAAGCGGGAGTAAGGGAGAAAGGTTTGTGGGATATCCCTTATTTGGTCACGTGGTCAGCACACGAGTCAGGTCTCGCGAATTCCCGCGTGACTTGGCCACGGAGGCTACACGAGGAGAGAAGCAAACAGGGTCTAGAAGGTGGAAACCATGGGATGAAGAGTGGATGTCAACACTGAGAAGTCTTAGAAAATCACAAAGGGGAGAATTGATATAATGTGATAGAAAAAAACGCAATATTTCCTTGAGGATACTAGTTTGGTCTGTTATAGTCATGTCTGTTATACGTATTTCAATTTGTGCTTAGTGTCGAAGAAATGCATTTGAGACTTGGTAGTTCTTAGAGGTTCCTAGAGTATTGCACATAAATATCAGATAAGCTTGACCAAACTTTTACTCAGAGACAAATATTGCATTTTGCAGAGATAGAACTTCAAAATTGTCCTAAACGTAAGGAGAGACGGTAAATGACAGAATTGTGAGTTTGTGTAATATTGACAGCTATAAATATACACCAACATTTATTAAACAAAGTGTCTTTGGGATTCCAGAGACTGAAACACTTATCAAATAGTCAAAGGCAAGATGGTCAAAGTCTTAATGAGAAAATACAATCTAGTTTGAAAATACAGTGAAAACTTGAGTTAGAAGGCTGGTGGGTGTTGGAGAAGGAAAGCTCTGATTGATGCATTCAGAGAAAATTCAAGCTTGACATGGAAACATCGAGTGCACAGAAACAGACGTGTTTCTGGAGAGAATAGGGAGCCAAAGTAGACCCGCTAAAACCGTAGATACCCGTGCTCAAAACAGCATTTCCGGAGGCCAGTAAGAATAAGGCATAGTGCTAATGCTATGGGGATTTGAAGCTAGAATTTCGTTTTAGGTCTTGTCTGTTATTATTGTTTACTACTATCATCTCTGACTAAGTCTGTCTCGAAGCTACGACGACAGTTGTTATGTATATCGAAAATATGCATTTGAAAGATTGGAAAGCGACACATGGAATCTCGAACCTATAAAGTTAAAGTACTTAGCTTACGCGTCTGTCTCCGGAAATGGTGTTTTGTGAACGGGTATCTGTCTCATTTCAGTGGGCTCACTTTGGCTCACATTAGGGAAAACAGACACTTAGCAAAGTGTGATGCATCATATAAACGGGGAAAGAACACTAATCATCAACCTACCTACGATGCGTTTGTTAAGTGTGGTTAGATCGTAGCACGGCGTTAAGACCAGCAGCAGCATTCCGGAGTCCGTTGGGTCAATTTTTTTCATTTCTTTTTTAAAAATGGTATTTTTTTGCCCCAAGTGAGGCAAAAAGGAAGGCGCGTTGGGTGTGAGGAAAATCCACAAGCAAAACCTAGCATGCATCTGCAGTCCTATGCGCAGTGATGGCAATGGCGGAGCATTGCTTCCGGTTACTCCCCAACAGTAATATATTACTGATAGGGTTTATATTCAGTACAAGCAATGTATTAGTCAGTGATTTAAATTGAAGCAGAGCAATTGGAAAACTAAAAGAGGAAAGCTCATGATTAGTATGCAAGGGTAGTACAAGTCAACATGATGGCAATCGCAATTGGAATGTAAGTAAATATTAGCGTAGACAGTGCAGATAAACTCAGGGTAATCCATTGAAGGCTGCAGGCACCTACGGATTAATAGTCAGTTAACTGTTATTAGTCTGGGGATCGGAACATGATCAATGTGAACTGTAAAGAAAATCAATCCGTTAATAATACATCTTCGTCCGCCTTGCAATGTCCTGTCCTTGATATCTCAACTGAATTAACCGAACTCCATGACAATAAATGAAAGGCCTGACCACATTTGTGAAAATCATTTATATAATTTCTGGATAATTAGGATTGTCATATATATGTGGGATCTATTGTGATATAGACAGCAAATATGCAAGGTGACAAGGCATTAATGTATTATATACGGTAATGTAAAATTATTCACATATGGGGTAAATTGAATGTAATAATAACAAGTGCAACATGTGTTGGGGTAATAAACCGTTATCCACAAAGTATGTATGTTAGTATGGACCACATTTGCTAGAAGAAACACAGGTTTTTATCGGACATAATGGTAAGGGAGCAATGTGTGGGTCAACCGTTCCTTTTGGCACCTCCACTGGAGAGAAATTCCAGTGGACCAAACACATTTGAAATGTGATAATAGGAGCCTAGGAAGGGGATTCACATTGCACAGCTAGACTCCATGATGGGCCCACTGTTTCGAACTACAGAATGATCTAACCACCATGAATGCGGCAAACAAGAGGCCTCAGTTTTGCATGGACCACATTTCTTCCACAGACTAACATTTGCGTAGACCACATGTCTTTCATAGATTAACATATGTGTGGACCACATGGCTTCCATAGATTATTTACGTGGGCCACATAGCTTCCCTACATTAGCATTTGTCTTGACCACATGGCTTCCATGGAGTAACATTTGCATGGACCATATGGCTTCAATAGATTAACATTTACATCGACCACATGGCTTCCGTAGAATAACATCTGCGTTGACTACATGACTTCCATAGATTAACATTATCGTGGACCACATGGATTCTGTAGACTAATATAAGATCAGGGACCATGTGGCTTCCGAAATCAGTATTTGCATGGATCATGTTGTGTTTTTTTTGTTTTTTTTTCTTTTTTAAACATTTATTTATCCTGGGTGGTGCTCAATCTTACGATTGGTTTCAAGGCACCCCCAGTTGCTTCCAAAATGATATTTGTCAGAGTCATATGGCTTCCTAGATTAACATTTGCATGGACCACATGGCTCATCTACATTAACATATGAGTGAACCACTTGGCTTCCCTAGATTAACATTTGCATCGTCCAATTGGCTTCCATAGATTAACATCTGCATAGCCCAATTGGCTTCCATAGATTAACATTTGCTGAGACAACATGGCTTCTCTAGATCACCATTTGCATTTACTACCCTATGGCCTCGTAATGCCTGGAGAGTTCCTCCCTACCTACACGCCTGTCACACATACACACACGTGTGTCTGTGTAGACCCACTGGGGAGCTGGTTAGAGAGAGAGAGAGTGAAGTAAGTGTAAGTGAGGCACATACCTGAGGCCGGGCTGGAGCTTCGGGAGGTGCCCCTGATTCCGAGGACATTCTCGGAGGTGACCGCGGCCCCCGGCGTGCGCATGCAGCAGGCATGTCCGGGGGGGCCCGCCCCTGACGAGTGTCTCTGCTGGCGGGGCAGGTCGGCGGCACACTTAAGCAAGCTGTACACGGGGTCAATCGTCTCGACTTCGGTCACCACAAACCACGGCGGGCGGGCGGGCGGGGGTGAGTATTTTATATTTGAAAAAAAAAAAAATGGAGAGAAAAAAAAAAAGAAGAAAAAAGGAAAAAAAGAAAAAAAGAAATCAAATGTCAGTCAGGTTGTCAGAACAACTGGATGGTGGATGGTGGATGGTGGATGATGGTGGTAGCGATTTACCGTGGTTTTAGGGAGGGGGGGGGGGGGGGGCGGGGCGGGGGCTTGGTTAGTGGACAGGGCAGTTTTTTGTTTCTGGAGATTGTGGATATTGTGTGTTGTGAGCTAGCTCTTGGGGAATTAACTGAATGGAAAATGGGACCTATAAAGAGGCAGAGGCAGAGGATAGAACATCGTATAATTTAGACTAATACCCAATGTCACAATGTTAGGAGAAGCCATCACCAAAATTTAAATTATGCCCATGGCTTGATAGCTATAGTAATCCCCGTAATATATTTCAGTGGCATCCATCAAAATATGATAGAATTGGCCAGTTTTTATTTCGGCTGCTGGTACATACATTGTTGATTTCCTTGCACATTTCTCATCTACTCGCACGATTGGTGTAGCGAGGATATCGCGAGTTCCTCTGTGTGGGAAGGCCTCTTGTTAGGTTGTCATGGTAAGTATACGAACTGAGAGTGAACGCACAGTTTCAGCTCCATGCAAGTCAAATAAAGCAGGAGTAAGGTCCAATGCTCGGGTGCGTTCTAACTCCAATCTCTCACACCGTTCAAATGCAAAGGGGGAAGTTAAATGAGGAATTAAAAATATTTAGAGAACTCAAATGAAAACCAACTGAGTGGTCAGAAGAACCTTACCAGTGTCTTGCCTTTGTTCTAAGTGCTAAAACAGGTATTATTTGGTGGGCAATTTTGCGTCTCTGCCTCTGCTTTTGAATTTTTCAATAGATATTCATCCTATAGCGCATATATATGACTGCATCACCGCTGGAGTACTAATGTCAGTATCTCAGAGATCTCTCTATATATATACTTGGCCTGATCGAGTAGGAATCCAGGGGGCTGAGGGGGGAACAAAGCCGACGTTCTGGGTAGTGTTCTGGGTGGGAAATCTCGGTGGTGGAACAAACAGAGAATAATGGTTTGATCCAAAACACAAGGTAATATCGAGGGGATTGGAGTCTCACTTTTGGTTCAACCCTAGTCAGTGACTATTTATCGTCAAAGCGCCCAGCTGGCCTGTCATCAAAGGGGTCTCTATACTCCTCAAACTCTTCGTATTCCGGAGTGGCTTCTAGCAGGTCCAGGTCAGGGATAGCGTCGGCCTCCGACCCTTCTAATGACCGGCCGGAAGGTTTGCGCATGGCCATGGCGTTTCTCAACGTGGAGAAAACGGGGTCCATATTGGCTGCGGGTGAGATTCGGTCATGAATTAGACGAGGGTATGTCTCTGTGCGACCCTTTAGGGAACGGGGATTTTCCACCTTGTGTAACTTAGCGTTATTATCATATACCTGTGAGCGAAAGTCTCACACTTCGTGGCTATTTGTATACGAATTGCGTTCGTCACAGTGCGACGAACTATGAATGATACTACCCTCCGTACCACGAAACTTATTGGGATGATGAAAAAAATGTTTTTTTCAGTGATTTTCAGGTATATGATAATAAGGAGATATATTAAGGTTGGCTGAATTTCATCTGATACTTGTTTGTTTCGGTCGGGAATACCCACCTCGGTCTTCAAACACGGTGGGTATTTTCAACACAAAACAACGCGGATCAGATTCCATGCAGACACCCTAACTACGTCTCCCTGTATTATTCATTGTGGGTGACATTTCCTAATGACTGTATTTGTATGTGTGTGTTGGGTAAAGGTTGAGAGTGTGTGGCTCTATGGGTGTCCTGTAACCGGGCAATGTGGTGTATCGATGGGCCTTGTCTTAATTAGGGACATATCATTGATGAGCAATAATTGTGATGATTTCTTGGGCAATAAAAGATGATAATATGTTTGCTTACAGGAATCTATAATAAAATTTGTGCATAATGAGAGAATGATACAATTAAATAATCAATATCTATATGTTTGTAAACTGGAGTACCATTCCAACTGCTGCGACTAATAGTTACCATCGACTTTCTATTGGCATATATACAGATAACTTTGATTCTGAGATTTGACTGTAAAATTAGTTAAAACTATGTATACTGATATTCTACAGAAGAGAAAGTGAGAGGGGGAACTCACCACCACCATCTCCACCGCCGGTCGCGCCTGTCCAATACAAGAAGATAATATGGAGAAACCAAACAAGAGTTAGTCTTGTTGTTGTTTATCGCACGACGTCAAGATCGCGTATTACTGCGTGAGGCAAAGCCGAGAGCAGTAATACGCGATCTTGCCGGAGTGCGATGAACAATAACACGACTAACTCGAGTTTGGTTTAGAATTTATCCTACCCCACCCGTCTAAATTACTTCTACATTAACAAATGACGTCATTTGTCAAGTGTATCCCACTAGAGCGATATTTTTCATTTTTCTGAACTCCAGACCGAATACAGTGACCCAATGTTAAGCCTATGGAGTTTTTTTATTAGGGGTAGGATAAATGACCATTCTGCATTTAAAGCTCCATTCACACTCTGCGACTGGAGGGCTTTGTCACTTGGTACTTCTAGTCACTGACTAGCTTGGGATCGGATGTTCCAAATTTCTTGAGATTTACTTTCAGAACGCCAAGTCGCAAAGTACGCTCAGATATGTGTGTAAAGTGGAATTCACACGGTGTGATTCATGTTCCTCACAGGGTTCAAAATCTCAAAAGATTCTGTTCCTTGTTTAGGGTAAATGTCACCAAAAATTGCAGGGGAAAAACATGTCTGAGGGAAATGGAACCCTACAATTTAGATGGAGAGATTGTGTTCGAGTAAAGGTTCAGAAATTGTGTTCGAGTACAGAATCTCAGCAGGATTTGTCCGAGACAAACACCTGGTGAGGTACATGAATCCCATCGTGCGAATCCCACTTTACCTACAGTACGCCAAGTTGCAATGTACACTCAAATACATGTGTGAACCACTGCCCCTGCAACTAGAGAGTATGTCACTGGATGTACCTCAGTATGCCAGTCAGCGACTAGCGGTACCAACCATCAAACATGTTTGATATTCAAAATGCTTGCGACTTGGCCTACCTGAGGTACCTCCAGTCTGAGACTCGGCGTACCCGCTATGCCCAGTCTCAGACTAACGTGCAGCGTGTAATTCACACTGTGCGTTTTGTGGCGCTATGTACTCGTAAGCAGCTCCAGTCGGTGACTGGTCATACCTAGGTGCCTCCAGTCACACAGTGTGAACAGGGCATAACCCTGCAGCAGCCAACTCCCTGTAACGGCATCACACTGCAGTCAGTGTCTGAGGGAACACCTATCTGCAGGCACCCAGAAAGAGCAAGGTCACCAAAGTTCAGAATTTCACCAGAGTAACTGATAGTTTCTGTATTATCTTACCCCTGGAATAAATGTCCATATGCTTAACATTGGGAACTCGGTCTCCATGCCCATACAAGTATGGCAGTCCGTTCTCAACGGTCCATATCCTGTGTGCTGTCCAGGGGTGAGATAAATACAGAAAGGAACTCGTTTTGGTCAAAGAAGTCATTCTCCAACTCGTTTGAATGCTATGTGATATTCACTCGGCTGTCGCCTCGTTCATATCACCCCACAGCAAACTCGTGGAGAACGACGACTATGACCAAAACTTCTTTAGTTCTTCTTTAGTTCTTGATCAAAGACCAATAGGGCTGCTCGTTGTTCTTTGTCAACATTTGATAAAATTCAGACAATTGTTTATTTATGCTCAAACGTAAAAGGCTAAAGGCGTCTAATTCCCGCCTTGTCGGAGTGTGTCAGAAGCAGTGGGGACCCGGTCTAGAGTGGGATTCACACGTGGAGTCTAATGTACTTGAGACGAATGTACTTCACAACTTTTCCGCAGTCTCAGACAATTCTTATATGATTATCAAAGACCCATGGAAGCATTTTGCTGCGGTAGGTAGAGTCGAAAGGGTTAAAATGGTCAGAATTTCTAGGCCAAATTGCCCAATTATCTGAATCTGCCACCGTGTTGTGTCAATGGTATCTACGGATCAAAACACTTTAAGTTTTCAATGGGAGTAAATTCCAACTCAGTAGAGAACTAGAATGATGCACTGTTGTACTCACTGTAATAGATCCCAGTTCTAATGGTGTCCACTATTTGTGGGTTTCACTTTATTAGCCATCCTATACAAAGTCCCCATTGAAAACGTATAGGAACTCAGTAAACCACTTCCCATTGCTTAAAAACGGTCAGATACCATGCTGGACGGGTTCAAATCCACTGTATAACAACTCTCTTGCTCATCAAATATGAACATACAATATTTTTCTAGTATTACACAGTCCAACATATTTTGTCAGCCAGTCAGTGTGGCATACGGAAACTCAGTGTTAAGCCTATGGGATTTTATATTAGGGGTAGGATAAAGAAGAAGATGTCTCACCTTCTGCGCTCGGTTCGCCATCTGACGATGCCTCCTTGGAATCCTTCCTCTTGAGGACCCTCTTGAGTGAGGACTGCCGTGAGTACTACACATGGAACCAATGAGAAGAGTTTAGTACCAAACCACCAAACAAGTACCTGGTAACCTTAACCACAGCCTTATATAAGCAGTGCAGTCAAAGACACAGTTAGCATTCCATATATTAGATCCAATGTCAGTGAGAATAGCTTGAATAGACTAAGGATTTACAGAGCTTTGAGAAGAGGTCATTGAGTTGATTTGATTAAGTTAGTTTGGAAATATGTCTTATGTGCTATTGAATCCATACGGGTTGATCGAGGTGGTACAAAGTCGTCAGAAAAGCTTTGGAGTTTTATTGAAAATGTTACATAGAGAAAGTTTGACGTCACTATGAAAGTAATTGACACTGATGACAACATTTACTGAAATAAGATGCATGTCAGCATGTCATGTGAAGTTTATTAGTGAAAATATCAACTATTTGAACACCGAAAGATTGAAAATAGCAAAAACGTTAGTATGGAAAACAGGTAGTAATGGATAGAGAGTTTAAGTGTTGGTGTGAGTCTACAGTCTAAGCTATTTCACGTGCCAGAACTGCACCTGTATTTGTATGAGTAAACCGTGTGAAAAATACAAGTCATTTTCCACGAACGTAAGGAAAATTGAAACAACATGTAACCAATCAAAAAGCAAGTAGTTAGAATCAAAAGAAAGGTTCAGCATGCTTATGGTATACACCCTATAGCTGTGAAGGCACGAGTCTGGCAATGTTCATCAGTGGAGCAGATATATTCCTGTGCTCATGAATAGCAAGACTAGTGAAGAGCAAAGCTGAAACCTAGATATAGACGTGTTGGATCTCCTAATAAGGAAATATGTGGAAAGAGAGTTTGAAACATTTGAAGGTGTTGAGGAAACTTGACTTATAGAGCTAGATGGAAATAGAGAAAGGACAAGGTCTGTCCAATTTGCCTTCATCAACTTACTTCTGCATCAGGAGTCTTAGGAACCCTCGAGGTTTTGGTATGCTTTATGAATAAGGAGGCGAATATTTGTAAAGATTCACAGGTTAAATATAGCTAGGCTACCTCACTTTATTATCCACCTAATACAGAGTGTCCATAATATACACATAAGGCCCTTTTCCCTTGGCCAACAAAAATGGGGTAGATTTTTAGGCCTATAAGCAGTTTGTGTCGCTACTGGTAGAGGATGAAACTGTTTGCTGCCACCCCAAGGACACTTATAGAACTACTTATATCAACAATAGACAACACCCAAGTCGAATTTCCGTTTTACATAAGATTTTAAAGGTGGATCATAAATTCAATATTATCTGGTTTCGGATAGAAGTAGGCGTATATCATCCCCATAGGTACCTCTACGCAATTTCCACACTCGCTTATTACTGACCATCATCTATTCGTGCGATATGCCCATTTGTACCCGAAACTAGTTAATATTGTGTATATATGTATATATCAAAATCATGTCTTGTATTTCCTATACTCTTGGAGATTTCACGTTCTCATTTGGAAATGTTTGGGAAGGAAAACAAATCAATTTGTCTTGAGCTAATTAAGTGACAAATATGACCCATAGAGATCGCCTGTTCTCCTAATATCTGGTGCAATGAACCAAAGCCTAAGGAAATTATAATGTTCTTTTGATAGTTCAATCTCAATATTATTTTCTTCTAAAACTTTTGAATAACCATTGTGTGACTGGAGGAATCTCCATTATACATAAAAAGTATGATGTAGATTTCTGCTAAGTATAGCTTTATTTATTCCAAACACAGCTAATATGAAGCATCTATTCCATGAGCTTGGATGCGCGATCACCGTCATCGAGGCGAAGCGAAGTGACGATGAAAGGACATCCAAATGGGTGGAGTATTGTTTTTTTTAACGATTCGAGTGCATTTCCGGATTTTATCATATCCTTTTCAAGAAAATAAAATACCATCAAAATGTCAGAATAATTCAATTTGCTTACAAAAATCCAGTTTAAAAAAACTTTAAGTGGGTGATTGTTGCGTATAACTTTGTTTATGTTATTCCTAAGGCTAAAATTGTACAAGGGGTGGGGGGAAATATGTGTGTATACCAAAGCCAGGCTGCCATTGATTCTTACAAAGGCATTATTCATAGTCGGCCTTCGGGAATATCATCGTCAATATTAGTGTGAGTACTCAAAGAAATGACATCCCTATAAACATCGGCAAAAAATGTCTATGGTTGCCAACAAATGTCCACAATATTAGTGAAAGACACTGAAACAAAAAAACTACTTATGGCTGTTGCAGTGTCAGTAGAAGGGGTTAGAACACGTAGCTATATCATTTTGTCAGGAGTTCAAAGGTCATCAATGGGTGGTCTGGAAATTCCTCCCAGAAAAATTCAAACTATTATTAGGCGACGGTTGTTCCACGCTCAAAATGTGAACCCTCGTATTTCCACTCTGATGTTTACTAATGGTTTGTGCCATTTGTATTCATACACCATGGGTTGGCGCAGTTCACAGTGTACTTGTCAGGTTGGTGAAAGTCCGTTGTGTAAATCGAGTAATTATGTAGAACGATCTTACCATGCTGTACAAGCTACAAAACAAGATGGGGATTTAAGTCTGTACGGAACGAGGCGTTTAGCCGGGTGCTATTGAAACCATAAATCAACATATTGTTTTGTAGCTTGTACAAATGTGGTAGGTTGTTCTATATTTATTGTATATCCGAAATTAATTTTAAGAATACCGTAAATTGGCTTACGACTAATATCTTAGGTGAAACGTACGGAACAGTGTTCCATATTTTTCAGTATGGAACAGGGTTCTGTACAGTATTTTTACGTTATATGTGGAAACGGTACATATTTCCGGAATGTGCATCATGGCTATATAATTATAAAGATAATTTTGAACGTATAGTAGAACTCCGATTGCAGGTCACCCCCTTGAGTGGAACATGGAAAAGAGACCCACCTAAAAAAAAAATTCTGGAAGAGAGAAACGCCAGTACACCCTCATACACCCTCAATACCAGGAGGCAAGGTGTATGTTGATTTATTATAATTTTTTTTTTTTTTTTTTAAATTGATTTATTATAATGAAGACATGGGTAGCACCACATGAAATCAGCCAGAATGAAATTCCAAACACTGCTGTTTGAACGTGTTTAGTATAAGGGTGTACTGCACAGGGTGCAGTGCACAGTTTGTACTGACATAAGGCCCTTTTCCATTGGCCAACACAAATTGTGTAGACTTTCTGTGTTCTCCTAATAGCCTATTTACATTTTGCGTCAGTAGTGGTAAAGGTCCATCAGTGGCTCCTGACTGTATATCGGCAATGGCCAATGAAAACAGGCTATTAGGAGAACACAAAAAATCTACACTGCTTTCATCTGTCAATGGAAACAAGCCTAATAGGAGCAGCAGGCCATAATTATTAGATACATCACACGGGTATATGATAAAAAGACCCAAGAAGTAATTAATCAATGTGAATTTCTGATATGCAAGTACACTTTATCTCCTTTTGAAATGGTGAGTTGCGCGCCAACCTATGTCTGGAAATGCGAGCGTTGCTGATTGGGGGTGAAGAGGGAGGGAAGGAGAGGGGCGGGTTGGGACAGTGGGTGGTGTGTAGGCCGAGCCCTCACATACCCGCCTGAATCGGCTCTCCTTTTGAGGCGGGTCAGTGCCCTGAACGACCTCTGGAGAATGGGAGTCTTGGTTGGGGTCTTGGTGATTTTTGTGACTCTTGCCCGAATCGTGGGAATGACTGCCAAACCCTAGGAACGATGCTCCCCTTTGCTGCAAATCAAGAGCACACTGTGGGCTGACCGACCTGTGTCTACTGGGGTGGCGTCAATGTAGGGCATTGTGAATATTATCATTCATCCTACCCCTAATAAAAAAACTCCATAGGCTTAACATTGGGTCACTGTATTCAGTCTGGAGTTCAGAAAAATGAAAAATATCGCTCTAGTGGGATACAATTGACAAATGACGTCATTTGTACATGCAGAAGTAATTTAGACGGGCGTGGTAGGATAATTTTTAAACCAAACTTGAGTTAGTCGTGTCATTGTTCATTGCACTCTGGCAAGATCGCCTATTACTGCTCTCGGCTTTGCCTCGCGCAGTAATACGCGATCTTGCTGTCGTGTGATAAACAACAACAAGACTAACTCTTTTTTGGTTTCTCCATATTATCTCACCCCTGGTAAATTTCTTTTCTCCATAGACTTAACATTGGGAACTCGTATCCAACACCCATGAGATATTTAGGAAAAATATCCAATGGGGGATTATGTCACAAATGTTAGCCCATTAGTCAATGTGAAGGGTGAGATAATTTCAGAAATCCATTCAAGTTTAGGGTCACAGCTTGATCCCATCTCGTATGAATTGCAAAGTAGTTCACGCAGCATTGCATTGTGAACTACTATACTATTCAAAAACAATGAGATACAAGCTCTAACCATAGACTTTCACAGGTTTCCTTTATAACACCTATGGCTAAACGTCTATGAAATTCTACCTGCTGCTAGGGATGAAGTATAGATAATGTTCAGGCTCACTATGGCGTAGTGAATCGTCTAT
The DNA here is from genome assembly GCA_950022655.1 of Alentia gelatinosa. Taxonomy (NCBI): domain Eukaryota; kingdom Metazoa; phylum Annelida; class Polychaeta; order Phyllodocida; family Polynoidae; genus Alentia; species Alentia gelatinosa. Next base: position 53,088,336 of record OX465584.1, read on the forward strand.
GAAACGATGGCTTTGTAAACCTGTGCATAGAATGGCAGCAGCGGGCAGTATTTCATAGAAGTTTGTGGACAGGTACATACTGATATTCTGCATAGACTTGATTGAAAAATCTGTATGAGCTTGTGTTAGTGCTCTTTTGACAGCCATTTAGAGAAAATCAAAATAAAAGAAATTAATCAGAAATAGAAATAAGTATCGCAATGTAAAATTCCAACTGAAAAGATTTCTGGTTTTTGTTTTCTTTGACGATTATAACATGCGCTATATATAATTAATAGCTGGCCCATACAGGGGAAGGTTCAGCTAAGACATTGACCAGTATCTACTTATAACGTAAACAGAATTCTTCCAATTTAGAGATGGTGACGTACTGGCAGATGTCCTAGACGGGTAAAGCGGGATTCACACGCAGAGATTAATGTACCTGAGACGGATGTACTTCACATGTTTCCCCTAGTCTCAGACAATTCTTCTTTGGTACATAAATTCACTGCAAGGTGCCAATTTTTGCTTTTTTTTTAATCTCAAGAAAAAAGTGACGAATTTAAACAACTTGGAATGAAATCCATTCAGCCGCCCTCAACCTGTCTTTATATATTATTAACAGTCATAAACCTACGACGAGGAAAGTGTTTGGTAACAGAAAAAATAGATGATCAATTAACCAGAAATATCTTACCAAGACTTGTATGTTGATATTCTACTTAAATAAAACTACTATTGAAGCTGAAATAGGACGGGTGTTGGTGTGTTTTACATAATTCTGATAATTTAGAAATGATGCTTACCAGTCTGGAATATTTTCCTTCACCTTTCTCCGTCTTCTCGGGTTTTTCATCCTTCTCTTTGTCTTTGGACTTGAGGCTCTTGAAGGCCTTCTTCCACATCCCTTTTATACTCGCCTTGTTCTTGCCGTCGGCCTCTACTGTTGCACTCCCATTCTGTTTTGGCGACAAAAGTTCAATCTGCAAAAAGAAATGGAAAACATATTAGCATCTCAGATTATTCTGAGGCTCAACACTGCTAAGCCTAAAAATATTAACGTTGTCGTGCTTAAAAGAAAATAGATATCTGGAAATTATTTTTCGAAGATTGTTTTTGAAAACTGAAAGACCTGCTGTCCAGCTTAGTTTTTGTTTGGAAATAAAGCAGGAGTCCTTTTGAAGAAAAAAAAACTAAAACCAGATGATCAGGGGTTAGTTCCAAGCTCCTGAGAAAGTCAAAGAACTTAACACGTAAAAAGTAAGAATAGAATTTGTTGAAAGATTCTGTAGTTCAATAAGTTGAGTTCCATTGCATGGACCAAAGATTCTGGTGTTAAACCTTTGCAATAGTATTTCGCGCTATTTGCTGGTATGCAGTTGCAAGAAATATTGTCTGAGTAGAACAAACCATAGAGTGGTATGAGATACAACAAAAACTGGACGGAATCGCCTAAGACGATCACTAATGTACTCCCCTGTTCAACAGATGTACAACATAGGTCTACACCATATCCTTTAGCCTATACGTCAGTGATATTGGTGGTGACACAGCATGCAAGACTTGTCTCCCAGGTACTCCACATGGCTTTGATAATGAGCTATACACCATGCACCCATGACAAACCTTTACAGTGTAATAAACACCCTATAACCATGACCATCTGTAGGTGATGGGGTATTATGTTTCTATTATCACTTCAATAAACATGACCAACATCACATATTATCGCCCAGCGGACATCTGCCGACAGCACTCTGTAAAACGAATTCTGATTGGTCGAGCTGTGTTATGTGTGGGTAGAGCACGTCTAGTGCTAATAGGGACTATATTTATGAGACTATGTTGCTCTTGCGAGGTTGGACAACATGGCATGCAGATGCAGTGAGATATGAACAGTTGTATTCAACAGGGACGCAACACCTTCTACACCAGAACACCTTCTTGTTATATCTCTTTCATATATTTTTTTCTTTTTACCTCATTTTTCGTGCGAACAACGATAATGGACATCTGGAAAAAGTGTCAATCCGTGTGAACAGAGCATGCGGCATATTCAACGATGAGACAACTCTGCGATAAAAACTCAGTAATAAATATTAGGAAAAAAGAGAGTGAATAACTATATGAATTAGTACAGACGTTGTAATTGTAACAGCCAGTCACCAATATATATCAGCAAATAGTCTTGTTAATGTGCTACATATCAATGTATTACATGTCATTGTGACAGCTAACACTCAGACACTCAAGTCATAGTCATCGTACGGAGTTCACTGCATTCATAAACGAGCATCATCATAATATGATGAACAATGTGTAAATATTGAGTTTAATCCCATCCCTGCTATGTTTTCCTCCATAGACTTAGCATGGGAAACTCGTACCCAACGCTCTGTGGAGTATCTTACAAAATTACCCAACTGGCGTTGGATACGATGACGTTAGATCACCTTTTTAAATATTTTTTTTCATATGATTATCTTTCTTCATTATAATTCAGGGGTGGGATAAAATCTGAAACCAATTCGAGTGGTTTGGGTTGACTTAATAAACGCAATATATTTGATCGATGCATTATTCCACTCAGTTTCGCCTCGTGAGATTACTACGCGATCAAACTCATGGCATATTAGTCAACCCTAACTACTCTCATTGGTTTCTTCTATGATGTACATGAATATGATGGGGAGAGAATGGGGTCTGAAGGCAATGTGACGTCTCTAGGGCCCTCTTATCACCAGTGAGACAGACACCAAGTAAACATGAAACCAACCCAGGTCCTCCAGTAGGAACGAACACCAGGTTATCTCTAGGAGATTAGAGATTAGAATGGATGAGAGTGAGTGAGACTGATATGAATGCCAACTCATGGGGGTTCACACTGAGGAAATAACTCCGTTTATCATTCAGCAATTACCAACCTGTCATTATAAACATATAGAGTCTAGAGATCGCGCCCAAGGAGATTACGGATAGCCGTAATCTCCCAGGAGATTATGGATTCAAAGTCCCTAGCATGAAAAGTAATACGTGAAAGGATGTGCGGTCACGGGATAGTTTTTTTTTTAGCAAATCTTATGAAGGAATATTTTGTTACACAATAACCGAATTCGGCTATACAGCCGTTCTTTCACCAGAGCCGTAAACCCACGATCTCCCATGATCCAGGCGAACACTCCTACCACTTTGCCACCGAGCCACCTCTTAATATTTGAAAGATATTATCAATGGGTTTTGATGTGATTTTACCCCCTATTTCTGAAGATAAAACTCGCTTCACAATATCCCTTTATATCTCTTGAATTCGGAGAGTCTTATTTAAAATTAAACCCTTTAGTGAACACGACCGATTGCAATTTAGCCTTAAAGCAAAAAATAACCAAGCTTTCGTGTGTTTTTTTCGGAATATACATCGTATTTTGTATTTCAAACACCTCAAAAAGCCTCAAAATATTCCACTTTTCCCATGAAATTCAGATTGGTCATGTGGTCCCACATTAATACTGCGATATTCTGTTCGAAGGTGTTTCATAATCAATACCGAAATTTAAACCTTATTAACAAGGAGTGGGAGCCGAACATCGCACTGACAAAATCTAGGTCGCGCATGCGCCCTCACTTCGAATTAACCATTCCACAGAGACGCCCAGGTTCATGTCGTCTGGTTCAGAATTTTTTTTGTGGTTTAGTTTCTAATATCCCGCATCTTAGTACGCATCACAGTACTTAGTTCGGACCCGTTTTATCACTCATAATGAGGAGATCCAAGGGTTCAGCAGCTCAATCAGCGAGTTGTTCCAACATTCTGTGAGCAGCGTAAAGCTTTGATCTAAGTGCAGTCTAATGGCAGCTCTTTAAGTCTTTCATTCCACTCACTTAACGCTCTAAAGCCTGGTTATCACTAGTTATTTCTACAGTGTGAGCCCTGAAGGCCGAGTCAGATGGATGGAGGGTTAACGGAGGTGTGGGCGATAAAAGGGGATATACACTGCTGGCACGGGGAACAGGAAGTGCATTTTCGGCGCTGACTTCCGGTCTTACCTCGGCGGAAGTGGCGTTGTCCGGGGTCGGCAAAAGCTCAACCTGCAATTCGGCACAGATTGGTTAGGTTGAACACAAAGGATAGAGACTGAGAGAGAGAAAGAGACAGAGAGGGACAGAGAAGGACAGAGAAGGAGAAGCAGATAGAGAGACAAAGCAGCAGGTAACCCGGCGTTTGCACTGGACTATACTAGGTGACGATTCTTGAGTTTAGCACCACTTGGAGACTTTCCACACTAAAGGGCTAAAAATGTTGTATTATACGGAAACTGGCTTACTGTCTTCGTACGTCAAAAATACGCGGTGAAACTGTTGATCACAGTTTCACCAAGTATTTTGACGTACGAAGACAGTCAGCCTGTTTTCGTATTATTATATACCTAAAAATGGCGAAATTTTACCTGGTCACGTGATCACATACCCCGTACATCACAGTGTGGCGTACGGGTATAAATACGCGATGGGTAGGAGCGGGCAGTATGTGTAGGATATACTACCACAGGTATATAATAATATAAATGCCAAACGAGTAACGACTACAGATCGTCTGATTACTTTAGATTACGCAATTTGGCACCATATGGCGATTACAAAGATGATTTGACGCCGATGACTATTTTAAGGCGATACATTTCTATAAAAAGTCGTCTTGTGTAAACCCTTGAGGAAATTGTTGGGTAGACGACCACTGCAGACGATATCATGTGATTAAGCACCACCTGGCGACTATTATTTTTATTATTTCTTTTTTTATTCAGTTGAATAGCATACATGACGATTTAGATTGAAAATCATGTATCCGTATGTGATTCTTGTTTCATCAATAAGAAACTTTAAAAAAAAAAATTCACCCTTTTGGGCGTTCTTACATGCAGCATCTAGACTATTGCCTAGATGATCTAAAGTTGTCACGTTTTTAGTCGTCCAATGTAAACACCGGGTAAAGTACTGAAGCCGGGAGAGGAAGGAACAGTGCGAGACAAGCAGCATTTCCATTTATCGGTTATTTCCACCGATTAATGGATGGGAGACCAATAAAATGACACCTCCGATGAAATATCGGTAAATGTATGCAAGAAAAATACAAGAATGCCAACCGATTCCTGTACTGATATATATAGAAAAAATTCGATGCTCCACGAGTGGCTATCTATCATAGCAGCAGCATAGGCCCAGTTTACACCTGCCAACGGAAAATGCACCGATAAAAATATCGGTACCGATAATCGGTGACACTGCAAATCAATGAGGCGTTTACAGATTTTTCAGTATATATGGCAAAATAAACATCATAAGCATCTAATATACTGTATCTGGGCATTCAAATATAGGTAACAGCATATGTTTGACAAGCTTCTTTTGTAAAAAGAGAACCTTATCACCTTATTAAATTACTCCGTAAATGTTAACCTATTATCTATAAGATAGTTATATGTTTCTCCTGGATCTAGTAGAAGTCTCCTATTTTGACCTTATATGGCGTTTCCACGAAAAGGTGACGATTATATGCACCCTGTACAAAAAGTGATCTCCTCAAAATCTATTCAAGCTAATAATCTTCGACTCCAAGTTCTTTTTTAAATTCTTTTTTTATTGTGTACGAAAAACAGAAGTATGTACATATATGACCCCTGCATAGCAGGTCTTATGGTCATCCTACGAACATTTACATATAGTTCGTTCCAAGCAGTTACTCCTCGATTATAGTGATGCGCAATATATACAAGGTAGATGTACATGCTCTATTTTCAGCTAACCACCGATTTTTTGTTCCAAGTCACACCAATTATTCATTATGTATCTACCTATCAAGCCTGATGATTAACCCTTTCTAAACCCGATGTAAATGCATATATTTCACATGAACAGATTAGGGGGGTTCCAACATGTGGAATTCAGCCTCAAGCGGCGTTTCCACCTGCCGATAATTACCACCGATTATGGGATTTCGCACCGCCAACCAATTATGCGACAAATTTATCAAACTTTCAACACGGCTCCGATTTGGGAATTTAGTGTCGTACTCTGAGAAACTATGACAGAATTGTCCAACCTTCCGACACTACTACGATGCATAAATGGTGATATGTAGCCATGTCAGAGTGTGTCGGAGCTTTGTGAGTCCAGGACTCAATTACTGAACATTAGAAATACAAAGGAAGATTTTTAGGCCCGGCATCCACTTACTACGATATGGCTCCGATATGGTCTATGATGCACCTCCCGATAAAAAATCTAATCGTGTCGGAAGGTCGCCTAATATCCAGGCATTTGACCACGTTTCTGCGATTAGGCACTGAAAAACCCCCCTTACGATGCGTGGTGAATTGGCATTTCTAGACATAAGTCTACGATTTTGCACCTTCCCGATATATATGTCTCCGATATATACTTTTTGTATCGGTACCGTATCAGTAGGTCCAAATTTCTATCAGAGTAGGTGGACGCCAGGTCTAAAGACCTGCCAAATACTGCCTCATACATATTGCAGGAAGTCAATCCTGTATATCCCTTCACCTTTTGGAACCGAGACTCAAATATAACTTCCTCCTAGTGAAATGGGAATGCAGTAACAAAATATTTGGTTAACATTCTTCCCTCGCGGGTCAGGATTTACAGAAATGGGTCTGCCAGTGGGTATTTCCCTTCAGTTCCTCCCCTTGCCGTTACACCGAAAAGCCAAACAAGCCTGTTGCTATGACAAGATCTTCCGGGTACGAATTCAACGAAACAAAAAAAGACACTATCGTGTCCAAATGGAAAATGAAATATTGACAGAACTGAAATTGGACCCATCTATATTCCATAAGAAAATCATTATTCGCTTCGTGCTTTCATCAGAAAGTTGGAAATTAAGGGTTAATCCAGAGATGAGAGGCCTCAGCTGGATCCCATAGGATGCAGTGGTAAACAGGCTTTCTCGTAGGAACCCAGTATTAACCCATGGATATGGCAGTATAGTAAAAATAGATACTAATAGAGAATACAAATCAAGACCACATATAGCACCATAGGTACATGGTTGTGAATATGTTAAAGATCGGGCACCCACTGCTTCAAACACACTCCGACACAGCTACGACATACACGGTCAATCTGTAGTCTTGTCAAAGGGGCTGATCCACATTCTGTCACAGTGTGCAACAGTGTGTCACAGTGTGTCACAGTGTGTCACAGTGTGTGGCAGTGTGTCAGAACAGTTTTATGGAAATAGAAAAGGTGACCGCGGCCAACAGAAATGATATGAAGATGTATGTGTGTCGAAAAGAGGTGCATTGCTTACACAGTTAATGAATGATCCTGCCACACTCTGACACAGTCTAGTCCCTATGGTGAATTGAATTTGTTTGATCTTGTTGGAAGGCCTTTGACACAATCCTTGTGTCAGGAGCATGTCGGGGTGTGTTGGAAGCCATGTCCGAGTCCCGGGCCCACTGCTGCGATAACCAGTCCCTTTCGACAATAAACGTGATATTTTCTGTCAGAAGCATGTCGGAACGCTTGTTATTGTGTGTTTGAAGCTCAGTGGGTTCCCGGCTTAAACATTGTAAGGTGACCACAATGTGATGCGTTCGTTGAATATGCAAGATGATACACATACATAGATATTTCCCCCAACAAAACCTGTTGCATACTGAAAGCTTGTTTCTGAAACGGGCTGCTGTGATGATATGATACTGAATATGATGCAGTAGATTAGCATGGATGCTGATGTGATAATGGAGGTCTGTGTTGGAACATATACACGTTTAGCTAACACGATGACAGCCTAGATCTGCCTTATTGATATATACATCCTGCGAAATGATCAACAAGTCCCCGACCAAAAGACCTTGACTGTATTCCCTACGGGGTTCTACTCCTAGGCTGGGTTAAACCCTTGTTTATTACCCACCTAAAACGAAGTCTTCATACTAAGCCGATGGAGCCTACATATATCGCCACTGAGTAGAATACGGGAAGCTGTATCTTCTTAGAAAAATACGGCTTTTTCAGCCATCTGACGGGCATTATATTTTATATAAACAATGCACGGCGCTTCCGTTGCATTTCTGATTATTTACAAGGTTTTTTCCCCAGATAATTAGTCGAAAGGTGAGTAAAATACAACATAATTTCGATTTGTGTGGCCGTATTCTCCGCGTATTTGACGCGATGTAAACTACGTCAACTACGCGGAGAATACGGTCACTCAGATCGAAATCATGGTAATGCTGTGTGATATATTCTCCCGAGTAACGACATATCAGAACATGGGGAATAATCGAGATCCAATAGATGGGGAATACACGCCACAGTGAGGGGACATGAGTGAGGAGGCTGGGGACTTACCCTGTTGGGAGTGAGACAGACGGCAGTGCCTGCCTGACGAGACAGAGCGGGTGTCGGGGACGGAGGCGGCCTGTCGCCATAACATCGACGCATTGCCACCAGCAGCACAAACATGGTTCTGTGCACTGAGCAGCTCACGGCTACATCCTACACCACGACCACTCTCTCACAGTCTCAGCACACAACACCACACAGATCCAGGGGTAGGGTGAGTGTGGTCACACTACAATAGGTAGACGTAGGTCTTTTGCTCCGGACCAAAAAAAAAGGGCGGGTATGAGCAGCGATCCCTGCGGCACGCCCGACCGCGGACAGCGCTGTGATGCGTGTGAGCTGCTCGCAGAGCGGCCGGTGAGCGCGGCGGAGGAAGCGGAGGCGGCGGCGGCACACGCACACAGGGAGCAGCAGGCTGGCCAGGTGGGCCTCCAGGTCCCTGCTGCCCTCAGTGCTATATGTTAAAGGCATATCTTACAATTCGCAGTGGCGCCACTTGGTGATTTTCAAATATTCATAATCGATTCAAGTCTAATTTGTGGCATATTGTAAAACCAAATGAGGAAAACTTAGGTTTTGTCTGGTTCGACTCCGCCCAAAATGTAGAATATATGCCAATTCTAATTTGCTTGATTTATAGACGGAATGGACTGAAAATGATGGTTTTCTTTAATTCGTCCAGAAACAAGGACGGTAACTCATTGTTTTTAATACTTAGATATGTAGTACTATACATTTACTATATTCTGTGAAAGTATGAAGGGAATAACACAATGCACTGCCTGCCTATAATGTGCCTGCCTTGTCACAGGGAGAGGGATATATAGTGCATTACCTGCCTATATGTGTCTACCTTATCACAGGGAGATGGGTAGATACAGTGCCCTGACTGCTGATATCTGCCTGCTTTGTCACAGGGGGAAGGGTAGATACAGTGCATTGCCTGCCTATTTGTGTCTACCTTATCACAGGGAGATGGGTAGATACAGTGCACTGACTGCTTATATCTGCCTGCTTTGTCACAGAAGGAGATAGATACAGTGCATTGCCTGCCTATATGTGTCTACCTTATCACAGGGGAGATGGGCAGATACAGTGCACTGCCTGCCTATATGTGTCTACCTTATCACAGGGAGATGGGTAGATACAGTGCATTGCCTGCTGATATCTGCCTGCTTTGTCACAGGGGGAAGGGCAGATACAGTGCATTGCCTGCCTATATGTGTCTACCTTATCACAGGGAGATGGGCAGATACAGTGCATTGCCTGCCTATATGTGTCTACCTTATCACAGGGAGATGGGTAGATACAGTGCACTGCCTGCCTATATGTATCTACCTTATCACAGGGAGATGGGCAGATACAGTGCACTGCCTGCCAATATGCGTTTACCCTATCACAGGGAGATGGGCAGATACAGTGCATTGCCTGCCTATATGTGTCTACCTTATCACAGGGGAGATGGGCAGATACAGTGCATTGCCTGCCTATATGTGTCTACCTTTTCACAGGGTTAGGGGTAGATACAGTGCCCTGACTGCTTATATCTGCCTGCTTTGTCACAGGAAGAGATAGATACAGTGCATTGCCTGCCTATATGTGTCTACCTTATCACAGGGAGATAGGCAGATACAGTGCACTGCTTGCCTACATGTGTTTACCTTATCACAGGGGAGATGTGCAATGCCTGCCTATCTGTGTCTACCTTATCACAGGGGGAAGAGCAGATACAGTGCACTGCCTGCCTATATGTATCTACCTTATCACAGGGAGATGGGCAGATACAGTGCACTGCTTGCCTACATGTGTTTACCTTATCACAGGGGAGATGTGCAATGCCTGCCTATCTGCACCTGCCTACCTGCCCGGAGATTCTCACGGCCGACGTCGGTCTAGTATATTATTGTAGGCAGTGCAGAGCCCCTCCTCTTGTATATTTTATGCACACCGGAGGCGGTACGCTTACATCCCTGCCCGCTAGGGGGACGAAAAGGGGCGGAACAACCGCTAGGTGTTGTGTCCAGACTGGTGCCTTGGCCATGTTGCTATGTGTATCATTACTGTCTGCGTGTACGTATGTTAACTGGCCAGTGGTGAGAGCCCCCAGGGATAGGTGAACCTGACCATCACCTCTGACCCCGTTGAACTCGGTACAGACAGGTAATTCACCACCAATACACCCCCTCACTTCTACCGCCTCTCTACTCTCACTTTCCCACCCCGAGAGCAACTGCTCACCTATAGAGTTCACCTAACTCCCTGACCCTTGTAGAGCAGGGGGCTGACCTGTTGGAGGCCTGGCGCTGACAGTTAGTGTGAAGGATTTGTCTGCCTGACCGTGGTGGTTACTTTATACCTGTGAGCTGCTTGGAGCTGCCTGCTCGGAGCTGCTCATAGGCACTTGTCCCAGCCTACCTATAGGGAACAGAGCCATTGTTAGTTCATGAAGCAGTCACTAGGTGGTCGGGGGACAAAACCTGTATTCTGGCTCTTTGTTCTTACAAAATTCAGCTGCCTTTCAATGTTTTACTAAGGTTCCTTTGACTCTCTACACCGATCACAGAGCAGGAAGATACAATGCTAAAACCCAGGACATGATGTTTTTTTACATGGAACACTTTATATACATATGTGAGCAAGGCAAGAAAAGTGACATTTCCCAATTATCACTCACTTCTTTTGCACCTCCAATAGTGAAGAACAGCTACTTTTTCACCTCCTTTAGTGAAGAACACCTACTCGGGGGGCGTCATGGCGGCGCCCATGGATCATAGGCTATGTGCCGTATACCTGCTACCTGCCCGCCAGCTGTCTTGGTCTTTTTCCCTGGGGTTTTTGGCTCCTTGAAATGTGAGGAAAGCATTCCTTCCGTAAAATCGGATCTTGCCATGTGGTATCGTTGATTTTCAAATTATATCACTATTTCTTACAATAACACATTTTCAGTGACACATAGGTGACAGGTCCATCAGATTCTAACTGAACATAGATGGTGACATAGTTATAATGCAATCCGCAAAGAATCTGGAACAAAGATTTCATTCTCAGGTCGCTATTCTGCGATCCTCAAATTCAATTCAATTTCGGAGCATTGCCTTCCTGGCATCTTTCAATGACTGAGCAATCCCTCAGTAGAGTAGCAGGATAGGTCGGACAGTAGTACCGTGTCCAATGAATCAGAAGTTCCGGGATTCGAGGCCCAGCCATTTTGTGATTGTCTGAGATCCCCCCGGGTCTCACTTAATAATCTAGGATCGCACATGAAGACCTTTTTCTGTATGCCAGAGAACCAGGGACGAGTGAGTTCAACCTTATTCAACACTTATGGATGACCTTATGGACGGCTGAAACTGTCTTAGCGAATAGACTTTAATATTATTAAACAATAACCCTTGTACAACATACAGAAAAGGGTCTTCATGTACAATCCTAGATTATTAAACGGACCCCTGGTTGCTACTACAGCATACAGTATCACCAGCACCACCAATCAAGCAATCCCTCATTGGTCACTCTCAGTTGGAGTCCCGTTGGCTTTCTCAACATTCAGTTGTGCCCTCCGCTGGTTTTTCCGTGACGCCATCTGTCGGTCTCGTCCGGTGAATCTCCATTTATCGCTCTGTCATTCATTCCCAGAAAATAAAACTGATGACATTACCTGCTGTCACAGTCCTAATTAAACTGCGTCTTGTTTTAGGTCTGTTTCTCTTAAGTACCACATGGCTTCTTTAGGAGGTACCTGGCTTCACTCTTTCCATGATGCCAAAATCCATTTAAATAGGCAATAATAATTCCGAAACCTGTCAAAACGGAGTTGAAAACTAATCGCAGCTACCTTGATTTTATATCTTCATCAAACCCACAAGCCTTGAGGCCTCACGTAAATAAACTGTGGCTTTAAAGTTAGTTGCTAAGAGACCACTTCAGACTGGTCACCCACCAAAAGGGAAAACATTGAAGCCTGGAGCTTGCAGCTAGGCAACACGATGGCCTTTCGTTTGGAGGGGACCTGGTCTCTGCCCCACCTGGGTCCACTTAGCAATGATCTATTGTAGCTATTAACCTTTACCAGCGACCCCAGCGTCCTGCCCCTGGTATCCTCAACAACAACTGCCCCCACCTTCACCGTGCCAGCCCAATCTGGTTTCATCACAACAAGAAAGACCAACCCCTGGTTTTTATACGAGCCTCCACCTCTTAGGATCCCTCTACAGTGTTTTCTAAAAAGGATATGAATAGAAAATCTGATTTATTCCTGCTTATTAGTCCTGAAAGTGGGAGGATTCGCCTGAGATGAAATTGGTAGCAAGGTCTGTCATGCATTATTGTGTTCATGAAATCAGATTATATTTTGATTGTAAGAAGAGCATCAAAACAAATGTGCATTGTACTTACAGCAAACAACAAAAAAAACACTACAAAGGTGGCAACAAAGTAAGCAGACCATCAGGCCTTTAGGAAAGAAATGGCTAGGCATGTAGGAAAGGAATTAGCTAGTACCAACTCTATTTCTCGATAATGATAGATAGAAAGAAAGAAAGAAAGAAAGAGAGTGGCAAATGGAAAAAAGAGCACATGATATATGTGTCAAATGTTTATCAGACAGCTATGCAATTAGGACTATGTTCAAACATGTTTAGAATATGATCCATCAGACTGAAAATAATGTCAGTTAGTGATTGCTACCCAGTTTTTCAAAGGTAGCTTATGGAGAAAAAAAGGTGAGTAATCTGAGTAATGACCACAGAAAGAAAAGTTGTACAAAATCAATTGAAACCACAAAACGATGTCTATTTATAGGCCGTTGGTGATAAAATTCCTTTGCCAATATCATTTCCGAATAGCTTGAGATGGAAATAAAGATTTGCTAAAAAAAAAAAGGGGAAAAATATGATGCGCCATATATACCAATATGGAATGATATAACACCTTGTCGCTCGATAAAAAAGACCAAAACACCTCAGAATTCACATGTCATACAGATGTATCCCTTTCTCAGCTATTTAGAGATTTCTTCTAGACGTTGGATCCTAATAGATTTCTACTTGAGTTTGGCAAGAATGTTACTCATAAAAAAAGATATATCGGTGTTGCCTTGATCATGAGAGGCTCTTAAAAAAAACACACCACATTTTAAACAACCTTTGTGATAAGATTTCAAGGGGAGAATTCCAACGAGAGATCGTCTTTCTTTGACATCAAATGTTTATCTTGGTCTATTTTAATGACATTAATGCCACATTTTGTGTAAGAGCAAGATAGTCGTACCGAGCCCCTGCGTCTATCTCACACAGCCTCTTGAGTCAAGGGGTGTACTTCGCCCTTTCCAATAAACAAGGGGGAACATTCTCTTATATAATGCTGAAAATGTTTATTCTAATTCTCAAAAATGTAAGGGTTTGTTATATACAGCTGCAAACTAAAAATATTATCGTGTACCTTAAGCGTCAGGTCCACTAAGGCGACCAAGCGAATGCTTCTGCGATCGATACAACTGTGTGAATCCCATGCATTGATATTCAATATGTTGAATATTGTCGCAAGGCATTCGCATGTCCATGCGAACGTCTGCGAACATGTGCGAACGTCTGCGAACCCAAATTCGCATGGAAAATCGCCTTAGTGGATCTGGTGCTTTACGTATGCCGCCCCCTCCTACCTATGATATATTTATGGCCGTACGTCACACTGTGACGAACAGGGTACAGCCATTCCATCGATATCAATAGAAGGGAAAATGTCTCCATTTTAAGATATATGATACGAAGAAAGCCTGACTGTTATTATACGTCGAAAATGCTTGATAGAAATGTCGATAAGAATATGCCCTCTGCCTTCGGCGATGTGATAATCGAGTTGACAATCATACTGCGCATTCCTTACCTACAAGTTCAGTAACCTTGTTTCCATATACTACCCAATGTAACCATAAGTTTGACCAGTCCTAATCACATCTAAACGTAACCGTCGATTCTGAATCCAGCCTGAATACAATGCTCGCAAGGCAACTGAAGTCCATTCCCTAAATACAATTACCACGTAATACCTGCGCCATGTCAGGCCCAATTGGGAGCCAGGCCTTAGGTCAAAGATGGCGTCATTGATCCCCAGCTGTGCTCCTGGTGGGGGACAGGTGCGACTGTTGATCATTCTGTGTGTAACCCCTGCTCCGAACACCTGACGCCTACCACACTGATCCCAGGGTATTTCTACAGTCCAGTCCCCCCAAAAAGATTTCCGCCGAGAATGACGTCTCCCCGAACAAACTCGCAGAGAGTTGGAGGGAAAAATCCCATCTCGCAAGATTAAATTTACACCCGATATTCCTTTAGTCCAATATAAACCTCGTTTCATTGGCCGACGAAAACGGTGGAGATTTTTTTAGTAACCCTAAAAGTATGTCGGTGGTGCGACTGACTGTATGTCAGTATCAAAGAATCGGTGAGGCCATAGTGTATGGACAGTTTGTGATGTATTTTCCAGATATACACATATTTTCTGTTAGAAAATCTGTCAATGGTGGCCTTGTCACATAAGCTATACCAAATTAATCTGGGAGCTTTCCCTGCAGGTCTCGTTTCCACTCACCAATCTGACGTTGATGTACCCAAAAATTATATCGGTGGTTTCCGACTGCAGATCGGTGCCGAATAATCGGGCTCACAGACAATTTTCCATCGGCAGACGAAAAAGGAACCGATCAACTGAGTTCCCTTAAAAATCTGTCGGGGATGCTACCGACTGCCCGTCATCAAATAATCAGTACAGTGGATGCCTGGTTTTCACTGCTGAATCCTCGAACATTATGTTAGGTTTACACCATCACCCCGGCAGTTCTAGCAATAGATTTTGGCATAATCTTAGCTCGACTTGGTTTTTATGGTTTTTGCCCACTCGGCTCCAAATATCCCGTCAACTTAAGCCCCACCACGTCAAGTTGAGACCATCGTATCTCGACTTGGTCCTGTTGGGGTATGGTCGGCATGCCACCGTGGCTCCGTTGTGTGTCCACTTATGTTCGAACCCTGACAGGTCGCCAGCAAGTTCAAGTCGAACTAAGACCACTTACGACGTCCACGATTCAGGTCCCGTTCACTTAAGACTCATAATACACAGGTCGAGTTAATGTGACTTAAGCCCAGTTAAGGAGGAACGTGGTGCTTTGCTCCCCGTTTGCTCCCTGTTCCTCCACGCCGCCTTCCCGACAGCTTCCTTCATGTATAAAAATGTGCTCTGAGAAGCTTCCTCAGTGTGCTCCAGTGCGTAGCGCCAGGGACCTGTTTCACTAGTTTCGTGACATGTTTAGATAGCGTGACATGTCTAGATGGCGTCTAGATGGTGTGTCTAGTTTCATAAGAACTATACATTAAACTTCATTTTGTGCGTTCTTGCTTGCACTGTTGGTGCCGCTTTTCATGTCTGTCTTCACTTTTTTCACAAAACTAGTGAAGCAGGTCCATGATGTGTAGATTTGATCTAATTCCTATGTTTCGGGTCTGTCTTTTCCTAAGGGCAGTTACTTGTATTGTCACAAAACAAGACAACCCAATCTGTCTGTATGGTGTCACAGACATGTCACGAAACTAGTGAAACAGGTCCCAGATCCGCTAAGGCGAATTTAGTGGTCGCCGCGAACTTATCCAGTGGATCGGTCATTCCCATGGTGGTCTCTTGGGAGTCGAAATATCTCATGCGAATTGGATGGACATGTGTCTGCATGAAGTGATATTGAAACCTCATATGGACACTCGTGGAACGATAAAGGCATTGAGACTTTGATTCCATTAATACAAATAGTATCATGAATATTACATTGTCAGTTAAAAGCAACCCTCGAAGCAAGTTCATCTTTCCTCCGATGAGTGTTTGCTTTTATGCGGAGTTCAGTAAGTACAGGCTCAACTTATAGATCCCACCAACAGCAGATGGCGTTCCCATTACATTTACTCTTATTGTCCACCTAATACGGAGTCTCTATACAAAACACTGAGACGGATATAGAAAAAAGTCCTTAGCGTGCTAGAGTATAGTGCAAAAACACATATCAGTAGCTCCTTTGTGTTTCCTTTGCTGAATGATATATAAACAGTACCATGATTTTGATCTACATGGTCGTATTCTCCTTGTAGTTGACACTACATAATATCCTCGCATTTTCTCGGATATCATTAGGCATCATCTACGTGTGAATGTACCCGTGCGATAAACCACAATAGCCCCCAAAACTATCAGAAAGAAACTGGGTGCTTCTACCACCAGCTACGCTTTTGTCAGATCATACCCGATCTCCATTTTCGCAGGTATGGGTCTAGATCGGTTGCCCGGTGGAATGAGCGCTTTTAATCCTGGATAAGGGTTTGTTCTGAGGCGAAGATCATCAGGTACAAGCAAGCCCTACAAAACCCGTATACAGCAGCTATTTACTCATACCCAACCCGCCCATTTAGCTCCCTCCTACGGTGTGGGAGCAGCTCAAGGATTATTTGTGTGTCTCCTGCGCCCAACACCGCTTAAACTTGCTCAAACTTTTGATTATGGACATAATTAAGAAACAAGTATATTTTACAACATTTGGACTTCCCCAGCGCCCGACAGGCCCAGCAATCAAGAAATTAATGTACTTTGCAACATTTGGACTTTCCCTAACTCCTGACAGGCCCAAGAATCAAACACGTTTGCAAGCAGGGTTCAGAGGTTTTGGGTGTGTATGAGAATGTATTGAATAGTGTGTGAGTGTACTTTGTGGACAGGCCTCCTGTATATCGGCAAGGAGTGGTGTATTAGGTGGAGGGGTCGAGGTAGGCATAGACAATAAAGAAGAAACCATCAAGTTATGGTCAAGGTCGTTGTTCTCCACGAGTTTGATGCAGAGTGATATAAACGAGGCAACAGCCAAGTGAATAGCATTCAACGAGTTCGAGAACAACTTCTTTGACCAAAATGAATTGCTTTCTGTATTTATCTCACCATTGTACACACTAAAAGAATGTATGACACACAGGATATAGACCATGGAGAATGGACTTCAATACTTGTAGGGGTATGGAGAACAAGTTTCTAATGTTTAGCCTATGGGACAAAAATATCAGCGACCTGTTTCAGTAGTTTTATGACATTAGGCCTAGACAGACATCAACAGCGGCACCATCAGTGCAAGCAACAGCGGAAAAAAAATTGTCGGGTTTCAAAACGCATGTCACAGTTGATGTCAAATATCAGTGGATCGGAGCAGCCAATTTTCTTCATATTTGGTACGATTTTAGGTTATATGTATCCCTTACTCGTGTTAAAGGTTCATTGCTTAATTCCTACGGGATATTGTCTCATACTTTTAAAGCCGGACACACCATGTTTAGGGTCTGTCTTGTCCTAAGTGCCGCAACTTGTGTTGATCTGTCCATATGGCGTCACAGACGCAATCTAGACATGTCACGAAACTACTGAAACAGTTCCCATGGGTGAGATAAAGGGACAGGAGCCAGTCTAATCACCGCTCTGAGCCGCGAGCGTAGAGATGAGCAGCTCTGAAGATGTCCGAGTAGGAAGGCTACAGCTACGCTCTGGAGTGTTGTTAGACTTGCTCAAGTCTTTGAGTATTATTTGGTTTGGTTTGGTTAGTTTGATTTAATCTCCAGGTAACCATTACAGTTTCTTAACAGACCTTCTCAAGGTTCTTTAACACCACAAGGGTGGTGATCGAATCCATATAGCGAATTTAGGTAGAAATCTCATCCCTATACATCTACCTAGGTGAAAGTTCTTTTATGTCCCACTCCACATAGACATGGCTTTGCTTATGAACAGTCAATACATAATAAAACTAAATCTGGATGAAATGCTTTATGATATATAACCCTGCAAGGCCAAGGGATCATCTACACTAAAACCCCGCTTAAGGGGGCCCCTTCGTATCGAGCAAAGTGTCCCCTTTCAGCATGGTGTGCTATTAAGCGGGGTTAAAATAAACCAAATGAAGATTTCAGTTCCGAGCAGACTGTTTCCTTAAGCGAGGTATTACTGCAGTGGGGTTTTACTGTATATCACAGCAAAGAGGGGTGGGGCAGGTGGAGGCGTAGGCATAACACGGATACAGGGACTGAAGCCAGTCTGGAGTGGTGTATGAGCAGATGTGAGGGAGTGTGTGAGTGGGCCTCGTGAGCAAGTCTCTGGCCAAGGGTTTCAGAGATTTATAATGTATATGAATAAATGAGAGAGAGAGAGAGAGTGGGAGTATTGGGACAAGTTTGCAAGCAGGGTTAAGAGGTTTGCAGTGTATATGAGAATGTGTGATGACGTGTGTGAGTGTACTTTGTGAGCAGGTCTCTGAGCAGGTCCTACAGCTCAATAGTGTATATATATATATATATATATATATATATATATATATATATATATATACTAATCGATGGTTTTGTAGACAGGCAGTCATAAACCAGGAGAGAATGACGCGTAATAATACACGAATGTCAGTGAGTGTATTACGATCTCCACCTCGAGTGGTTTACAGAGCTGCCTATTTACAAAACATATACGAGACATTCAACACGGATTTAGCGCTTTTACCTATTTTCATGTTGGTGTAGTATAAAGCGCACATGTTCACTTGATGTTCGCCTGGTCAAATGGACAGTTTGCTTCAGTGGATTGGGCGTTCGCATAGTGGTCGCTTGGGAGTCACATTTATCACGCGAATTGGCATGGACATGCGACCAGCATGCGACAATATTAAAACCCTTTGATATTTTCACATGTGTTCGCACGGTCGCATATATTCGCACGGTCGCATATATTCGCACACTTGCATTGTTGCATTGTCTCACAAAAATTCTATGCGAATTTAATCGTCTAAAGCGCTAGATCCACTAAGGCGACCAAGCGAATGCGTCTGTGATCCATGCGACTGTGCGAATTCTATGCGATGATATTTGATATATTGAATATTGTCGCAAGGCATTTGTATGTCCATGTGAACCTGCGAAACCAAATTCGCATGGAAAATCGCCTTAGTGGATCTGGCGCTTTCGTCAATGTGGAGCTCACAGTGCCAAATCCACTAAGGCGATTTCCATGCGAATTTGGGTTCGCAGACGTTCGCAGACGTTCGCATGGACATGCGAATGCCTTGCGACAATGTTCAATATATTGAATATCATCGCATGGGATTCGCACAGTCGCATGGATCGCAGACGCATTCGCTTGGTCGCCTTAGTGGGTGTGGCGCTTAAGAAATATCATTTATCTCGATACCTACAACTTCTGAACACAATATTCATACCCAACATCCAAAGAAGCTTCAAGCCAATATACATAAATCTGGAGAAAAAGAAAAGAAGTGTCTGACTACCTAAGGTCGGAGCAAATGGCAAGTTAAGATTGCCAACACATCTGTACCCAGACAGAAGATATCAGTGAAATATGCCCAGGCAGGACGGCACCTCTTCACATCTTGCACCAATTCATGACAGCTGGTTGCAGCTTCAAAGGCTACCCCAAAGCGGTGTACCTCAGACACCAGCGAATCTGTACCACACTCTCGCAGCGCCACCTAACATCCTCCACGGACACTACCTGCACACCGGTGTGGAATCTAGGCCACCGGAACTGGAACTCTCCACGAGTATGCGGCGTCTGCTATTCACAACACTGGCCCACTGACCTACAGATCTCGGGTTCAGTCCCAGGTGAGGTGGTGAATGAGTGGAGCTGAGCGGGCAGGTGTGCAGGCATGGAGGGAGCGGGGATGAGTTTCACACCTGATAGCTCCAGAAAATTGTTCTACTTTGTTTTACTTTCCTCAGAGCGTGAGCGTAAAAACATACAGAGTGATGAGCTGTTGTCTTGTATGATATATTATCTCAACCATGCTATTTTCCCCCACATAGACTTAACATTGGGAACTGGTACGCAATGACCATGGAGTATTTAGAAAAAATACTCAGTGGGGGATCATGTTATTAATATTAGCCAATTAGTCAATGCGAGGGATGAGATAAATTCAGAAACCTATTCAAGTTTGTGGTTAGAGCTCGATGCCATCTAACTAAAACCACAGATACCCGTGCTCAAAACAGCATTTCCGTGGACCAGTAAGAACGATGCTTAGTGCTTAGGCTATGGGGTTTGAGGAGAAGTTCGTTTTGGGTTTCGTTTGCTAGACTACTATTGTAGTGCACTTTACTACATCCATCTCTGAATTAGTGTGTCTCGAACCTACGATGACATTTGTTGAGTGTAATTGAATATGCATTTAAAAGATGGGAGAATGAAATATAATCTCGAACCTCGAATGCCACTATTCAGAAACAGTATCTACCAGTTCAGTGGGCCCAACCTGGCACCTAGATCTGACGTCTGATGGACCACGCGGCACCATCTAGCCCAATCACATCGAAGCTTAGATATGAAGCTGAAGCAAACATACACGCTGGAATAACTCGGTAATGGCTGCCTACCAATTGAAGGTTAGCAGATTGCCATTTTTATCGATATTCCAAGGTAAAGAGGAAAGGAGAAACAAGTGACAAGGATGCATAAAATCCTTTAAACATCCTTACCCCGTAACCTCGGGATTCTTTCACCCGAAACCAGTTTCCCTCGATTCCCCTTGAAGGATATTTAACGGTGACGTTTTATTGAGATCCTACCTGCCATACAACACCCAGAAACATAACAAAAAACTTGGTTTTTCCAACTACGAAACAGTATCTAGAAAGGTCTGGCAGAGGTTTAGATTTGACCACGTGACCTCAGTGAAATATCAATAGACAGTGGCGCCACCTGGTGGCGATCAGTGCCACCTGGTAGTAGGTGTAGGAACCTTGCACGGTGTAGGTGGGACAGAGTTTATACTGGCCACCAGAGCTACACTACGTCAGCTCTGGTTGGATTAAATCCCCTGCCACCTTGATCTCCAAGCGGAAGTGTCTGTCACTCTCCCTGCAGATCATTCGTACCACCTGGACCTTTACTTTTAAAGTGTGTCTTTTCTGACTCCTAATACCATTTCCCAAAGTTCCTATATTCCCCTTTGTGTGTATTTTTAAAAAAATACAGTAAAGGTAGATTATACTATCAATTCTAAGAGCTATGAATATTTCCTAGTAAGTATATCAGCCCTAAGAATCCAGTAGACCTAGATTGCTTAGTCCGAGAGAGAGAGAGAATTCAAGGGCAAAAAGCCTGGCCTAAACCATACAACCTCTTAGTTGGAACAGAGTGGAGAAAGAGGTGGTGGCCAATCTAGCTCATAGTTTGGCATGCCTGTCAGTGGTGGTAGTAGTACTAGCATCACTACACTGGCCACCAGAGCGAACTCTTGCTACACACTTTAGCTGTGGTGGAGTCCAGCCGTGGCTGCCTTGACCCAATCTCCCAGCTGATGTTCTTACTACCATGATCAGAATCTCTGCTGGAAGAGTGAATTACGCGGCTCATTATCCCAGCAGATCTTTTGTCATGCTTGGAGATTGATACAGTACTCTGGAAGCCCCTTCTTTCATGCCATCATTTTCTGGGTTTTTTTTGTATTTTTTGATAAAGAGACCATGAAGTTAGACTTTGCTTTGTTCGAAATCACACATTGCTTCGAGATATTTGTGTTCGGTCTAGACAGCGATCGGACCTCATCAACCTCGAAGTCAGAGCTACGTGGAGACAGAGGTAGTGGCCAATCTACAACATGGCCAGTATTGCCTGAGCGGCAAGCATGCACTCACATATTAGGCCAGGTAACTACCACCATTTTTCTGGTGCATTGCGGATTGCATTCAGCTGGTAAAATCTGTTAGTTTTTCAGGAAATATTCGAAGGTGTTATCTTTGATCTTTAGAAACGTTGCCATTACTTAATTTTGTATTGTCATTCATTGTAAAGAAGCATAAATTCTGCTTTGAATTACTTTGGAACCAACGTAAGGCGTTACCTGTCCTTTTGTTGGGTGCACCCCTCTCATAGGATCTCACACTCTCTAAGTGGTATTCTGTACAAAGTTCTTACCACGCCCTATAGGAGAAGAATTCTTAACGAAATAGGCTTAGAGTCTTGAGAATCCACTGGAACACAGTATTCCCGCTAGGTGGCATCATTGTGATTATAGGAATCTTTAGGTTGAATTGATGTACGTCTTTAGCACGGGAGGCAAGCCAGTGGATTCTCTAAGCCTAGTTCGATAGGAATTTTCTCCCATAGAGTATAGTGAGAGTACAGAATACCACTTAAAGACAAATGCGGGTAGGTATCGAAACGCCCCCTGGTTTACCCCTTTGCTGCCATCTTGTGCCATGAAAATATAGCAGTTTCTCATAGACACCAACAGATAAGCACTTACCATCTTCAGATGGCCTTCCCATAGAAATTAGCATGGTGACATAGTATTATTTTAGCATTTCTCATTTGTACATGTTCCCAACTACCATAATCCAGAATTATTTGAAGATAGCAATAGAACATCAGTATCATTTAGCAACAAAATAGAAATATTGCATTTTCCCATAGACACCAATAATTAAGCACTTACATTTTCAGATGGCCTTGCCATAGAAGTTAGCATGGTGACATGCCATTTTTTTGCATTTTCTATTTGCTGATATATAGAACATATATCATCCTGAGTTATTCGCAAATCTCAATAGAATTTAGAAATCACCCAACTACCAGCATTTGTCTTTAAGAGTGTGCGATCTTATGAGAGGGGTGCACAGGGGCAGGGAACCAGTCTACATGCGTGGGTGTGGAGAAGTATATAGAAAGCCCTGGTGGTGCTCTTTACGCGACCTATCGCGTCTGACCCGCCCAGAGGCCCGGGCCTGGAGGAAGGCCGCCTTTTGAGGGTCAGATTCCCGGGTCGAGGTCCGGCCTTTAGAGCCGGGCTGATGGGTGTTTACTTGCGGTGCTGACTGCCTACCTGGCCAGGCGTGCTGCACCAATGTAAAGTTCAGGGGGTCTGGTCTGGGCCCGTCTGGCCTAAAGGGAGATTCTTCAGGGGTGACGAATGGCGCCTACTTTATCACTATATATGTATATCACTGTATATCATATTTGTAGTCTTATTATCGTAAAACTGGATGAGTTTTAATCTTTGACACCGTATGCCACGACTGGAGTTTGGCATAGTGATTTCATGAGGCGAAGTCGAGTCTGGAGCCAAAACTCCAGGAGTGGAATGCGGTGGCCATGATTAAGACAAATCAGGTTTTGATTTTATCCTACCCCGTCTCCTCGATTTCGGAATATTACACAATAAAAATTCTGTATGCCACTAGTGGCATAAAAAAAACTTTGTATGCCAGGCAGTGTGGCATACGGAAACTCAATGTTAAGCCTATGGGATTTTATATTAGGGGTAGGATAAAGAGATATACAAGAACATGTGAGTTGAATACTGCCACACATCTCATCTCATAATTGCACTATCATAATTACCCTAGAAACATACCATTGTACTTGAAAAAGTGTTAGTTATCAGTTTGAGCTGTAGTGAACTGCTCAGTCGTGTTGTTAAAAAGTTGGAAAAAACGACCCAGAGTGACCGGGCGGAAGAAAGGCTAGTCCGAGCCCGGACATCCTTATTACTATTTGTAAGTGATGATAACCCTAATAAAATTGATTTATTTAAAGAAACAATACCAAAATAACCCTATATACCTACTAGCGTAAGTGACGTAATTATTACATGCTGCTTTTTTTTTTAATACTTTTATTTTGGGTTCGAAATATACAAACCTAGTTCTGCCACCTGGTCTCTTCAGGAAAAAAAGAAGAAAAAGAATATACAGTATGTGTAGCTCAGTTTAGCACATAGAAGTTGTACGTAGTGTAACGCGTACTATGGTCACTATTTAAGCAGGAACAATAAGTTACTGCAAATCTGTGCAGTAATCTACGTTACGTTCACAGTGCTAACGAATTGATAATGGTGGACAGACAAAAAATTAGCACCCCCTTTCGGAAATTGCCGGTGCTGTAGTGGCATTATGACAGTGACACTATACAGTGGAATATGTATATACAAACTGTTTAGAGTCGTATATAATACGGTTAAACCATCGATATGATTTCGTCGGCTACACAAAGCCAGGCGCCCTGAGGCGAAATCTACCTAACACTGTACCCGTTGTGCGCCCAAATAAGATTTGAAATTGCTAAAACATATAGAATAAGGTTAATATTTCAATGTTTTTGAGGTATATAATAATATGCAAAGTGCATATATGTGTTAAAAACCCTCCGATACCTCACCTGTGTTGCCGCAGACGTTTAAAACTCGGTGTAAACACTTCGTTTTAAACAGCTGGCGTACACGGATTCGGAATCGGAAGATTACTCCACAGGAATACAGCTTTCATACTATCCATCGATTACAAAATTTCCACTGAAAATCTATACTGGGCACTAAACCACTACCCATTGTTTCTCTGATGTCAGAAACCCAAACCATAAATCATGGAATTGAAACCCATGGAATGAAGCCATTGATTACAAGAAAATAGTCCCTTTGTGCTGGAGAGGAAAAAATAGTCCCTAATGATATAATCTATAATATGGCAAGCCCTGGGTTTAATTCATTCGAGAAGGTGCATAATGAATACAACAAGGCAGGTCTGTAAACCACTAAAGGTTGACCTCGTAATACCCTTGCTAATGCTCGTGTATTACTAGGCATCACCCTCTCATGGTATACGGCCGACTGTCCAGAAACCTATCGATTATTGTCTTTGTAATCCTCGGTGGTATTAGGAGAGGGTATTGTTTTCCTTTTTTTTCATTTTTTTTCTCACTATTTTTATGTATTTAATGGTGTCACTGTCTATGGCCTGGAGCGGCCTGTATTTGTAACCACCTTCGGTTTGTGTTGATCTGGTAAGATAAGCCAAGTTTCTGTTGCATTGGCCATCTGCAGATATCTGAATGTTAGGTTGTGTGCCTTGTTAAAATATGGTCCCAATAGACTTATTGAGCTTAAATCCGACCTTCTTGGTTTGTGTTATACCCTATGATCGATGACGTAATAGGTTGAAAATCATTTACTTTGTACATGAATCATTTTCACGTCAATAAGGAAATTTTCACCAAAAAAAATATATAGGGCACACTGTGAATATCAGTTCCTCCGCCAGGAAATTGTCAAAGTTCAAGTGCGACACCTGAAGTTATACTAGGCCATAGTTATAAAAAAACAAAAGATCTCAACCAGCAACCGCTACGGGCTCACTAACTACGTTTTCTCTTAATAACGATAGATGAGAGCATGTTCTTGTATAAGGTATGATGATACACCTACAGCAACACAGACGGATTAGAACGGGGTTCATCAATGCTGAGTCTACAGAGTTGTATCTGTATCACTCTGACAACACTCATTAACTATTCAGAGGTATCTTATGTAACCTGTTCCAGATCATACCAAGCCTAGCACTGTTATCGTTCGCTGAGGGATCGCAGATACAGAAGTCAATACATTGAGTAAGCCAAGTTAGTTATTAGCCTTATGACAGCATGGTTTCTACACCACCAAATGGTCATTTGAGATGCTTATAAAGTACCCTACAAATGAATGGTGATATTAAACTGCTTGACCATTGAACAACCAATCTACCATTCAATTATTACTGTACATTGTACTTTCTCACTTGTTCTTTGGAACCTTCATGGTATGAGTTTACTAGTGTAAATTCCGATGGATGATTTATCACTGACAGAACCAGAATAGACAAATATCTAGGAGGTTTCTGATTTTATCTCACCCCATATACTAAAGAAGAAACCAACAAGTTTTGGTCAAAGTCGTTGTTCTCCACGAGTTTGATGTGGAGTGATATGAACAAGGCATCAGCCGAGTGAATAGCACGTAGCGTTCAAACGAGTTGGAGAACACTGACTTAGACTAAGTCAAGTTATTTTCTGTATTTATCTCCCCCCTGTAAACACTAAAAGAATGGATGACACACAGGATATAGACCATGGGGAACAGACTTCAATACTCGTAAGGGCATGGGGAACGAATTCACAATGTTAAGCCTATGGGACAAAAATACCAGGGGTGAGATATATGACCAGGAACATTATTAATTGATAAAACAACTCACTCAATAAGCCACGGAGTATTGGGTGTACCACCTTCACGGCCATGGAGTATGAGTTCCTAATGTTAAGTCTATGGAGAAAAATACCGTGGTATGATAAAGGAAAAAACCACAACTGTCACCTGCAGTGTTTATAAACGTGTATCTGATTTCCGTATTGAATTAAGCATCACGGGTGCTGCGGAGAGTATGATGGGTGGTGGTGGTGGGGTGTGAGGGGGGTTTCTGTATCGGCTCCCGGCCGAGTGTTGTGTCAGTCTTAACCCAGGTAAACATGGCATAATGGTACCCAGGCCGGGAGCGCCGCCCACTGAGCAGCTCAGTGACTATAAATACGCGCCCGTCCCTCGCGGTATAAATAACCGCCCACTTCAGGGGGTGCGGATCCACCGCGATCTGGCTACGCAAACTCAACACACCAGTTCTGGATCTTACCCCAGTCCCCACTTACACTGTTACCGCCAGTCTCCAAAAACACCCAATGCATAATGCTGTCGTCGCTGACTGGGCCTGTAAGCGGAGGCCAGTGTTCTCATCGGGCTGGGTATTTATCCTAGGCCTCATATAAATCTCTATAGATTTAACATGATTTGAGTGTATGCCACGGTTATGCCATGAAGTATTCATATGCCATGGTTGACATATGAAGTTAAAAACGTGTGATAGAATAGGAGAACATCTAAACATCACTCAATTACGTATGATTGTTTACATGGGTAGGAGAAAATCTAAACATCACTCAATTTCGTATGATTGTTGACATTGCCTTCATTGTCTTCCGCTACAGATATCACTCAGCTCTGCTTCATGAAATCATTCCGCAGACAACTGACGCCATATAAACAATTATACGAATTTTCGTGACATTTCTTGATATCATTGTACGGGCGCATTCCATTGAGCATTGGCGTTATGATATACAGATGATATACAGATACAATAATGAATGATATTTGGGACGGGCGGCCGTACACAACGAGAGATTTATACGTCCCTAACTGGATTTACTTAAGCAATTTGAATTATTCTTATATTGCGATGCTATTTAATATCCTTGAAAAGGGATGAGGTATTTCCAGAGCTGCACTCGAATCAGAAAGTAAACAAAACTTCACTTATTTGGAAGCACTGTAATCGTCACCCAGCTTCGCCTTGATGATGATAACTGCACAACCAAAGATGGAGTATTCTTGATTTATGTGATTCTTGATACAATTCTATATAAGTATGTACCAGGGAAATACAGTAGAATCAATGCATAAACTGATTCTTGGGTGCAGTCGTGCAGTTGATGGCACCACGGACATACCTTTAGAGAACTCAAAACGTCGGTTACATTTCCGTCGGCCAATGGAAACGAGCTTTATAGCGATTGTGGCTGAATTACATATCATACACTCTCGCCATCTCACGTTTCCAACCATATCATCTCATTCCACATCATCCGCCAGTCATATCGCTGGATTCAAATGCTAACTATGACGAGAAACGTCTTCTGATATTGGTCAATCGCTTCTACCAGCAAAACCCCAATAATTGGCTGATTGCTACGATGCTTCCATCCACCGAACTGATGTTATTTTCAGCTGTTATAATATGCTCGTTACCGGGACTATTTATATGCGTATTGTCACCATGTATTACTACGCCAGATGGAAAACTGACTTGCTAGAACCAGCACAATACAGAACCTAGAGGAGGCTGTCAAAATTTTTTTTATTCATGGGTTACGTAGTTACCATTGATTATTGGTTTTAAGTAAACCTCTGATTATTGCTCAGTTCAAATAAACCTCATCTTATCCTGTCATATTTCCTGTTTGTGATATGTTTTCTAATAAACAGTCTCATTAAATGACAGAGGAAATATTATTTGTGGCTTTGAGAGCTTCGACGTCCTTGAACTATGCACCTTTATTGTTGTCCTTTCTTCTCTTTTAATTAATTTCACGAGAGAATTCATAATCATGGAGGGATGCAAGCACTCAGTCGAATGAACGTATCTTATTCCCTCCATCCATCTATGGGTTTTATATGAATACTATTCAAGCTCATCTGATCATGTTCCATATATGTGCTTTGTGCCTAAACTAATTAAATCATCAATCTATACTGACCCAATTTTCCTTTAGGCCCGGCGTCCACCTACTACGATATGGCACCGATATGGTCTACGATGCACCTCCCGATAAAAAATCAAAATCGCGTCGGAAGGTCACCAAATATCGGGGCAGTTGACCACGTTTCTGCGATTAGACACCGATAAAAACACCATACAATACATGGTGAATTGGCATGTCTAGACATATGTCTACGATTTTGCATCTTCCCGATATGTCTCCGATATTTGCGTTTTGTATCAGTGCCATATCGGGAGGACTAAATGTCTATCGTAGTAGGTGGACGCCGGGCCTAAGTTTGTCAACATCCCCCCTCCCATCAGTCAGCCCATTGGCGGACGACACCGTTCCCAAGATTTTAGAAGGCTGAGGATTGCTTTTTATTATTCACCTATAATACAGAGTCTACATACTAAACTTATAGGGACTTTGTAATTCACAGAGCGGAGATTACGGATGCTCGTAGTCTCCGGGAGATTACGGAAAAGAGTCATCTGTGTACAGTGTAGTACGTGAGAGAAGGTCGGCAGTTATTTAATCTTTTCTTTGACGATTTAAATTTTCAATGCTGAATAATAAATACAATAATAGCTGGTTTCGGATAAAAGCGGTCGTAATCTCCTCGGACTAGAATCTACACGATATCCTCGCTTTTGCTCGGATATTATTACGCGTCTAGTCTTCGGAGATTACGACATTTTGTATACGCAATTGAAGAAAGAAGGAGCATGCGCAAAATTTCTAAAAATCTGTCCCCCCCGATCAGTGCGTACGTACTTAATGGATGGCCCCTTGATATTGTGATTGTATCTGATATTATTTTGGATTCTATATCCATGCTAATGCAATCACATTAGGAGTAATGAGAAATTGCATGTAATTTAAGTGTGTATAGGCGGGAACCAGCTCATGATCACGTGCTTCCGGTTTGCTCAACCACAAGCTCTGAAAAATCACTGGATACGTAGGGTTTCTTTCCCACCCACCATCCCGAACGTTAGGCCTGGCGTCCACCTACTACGATAGGAATTTAGACCTCCCGATATGGCACTGATACAAAATGTCAAAATCGGTGCCATATCGGTAAGGTGCAAAATCATAGGCACATGTCTAGACATGCCAATCCACCATGCATTGTATGGTTTTTTTTTTATCGGTGTATAATCGCAGAAACGTAGTCAACTGCCCCGATATTAGGTAACCTTCCGACGCGATTTTCATTTTTTATCCGGAGGTGCATCGTAGACCATATCGGAGCTATATCGTAGTAGGTGGACGCCGGACCTTACCATGTATGCTGTATATTTTAAATGATTTATTAAATATTTTTCATACCCGCAGTTCTAGATTTTGTCATACACACACGTAATTATTCTTAGATTTGAAGGGCTAGATAATCCAATAGAAACCTCGCGATAGGACAAACCCTGCACCCAAGGCACCCTTAATTCCATGCACCTAATGGATGAAATTTCACGCTCTGGGCATATCGGAGAAATCTATTTATATATCCTTAGAATAGAACCGATACCAGCTTATGATACCCACAAAGCCACAGGCCGTAAAACCTCGTCCTCAATCACTTCCTACTTTGTCATTTTAAAATATCAGCTCAGTTCTAGGTTACAATCTAAACTACAAATAGCCCTAACTAACAAAGATACTTTCTCAGAAGATTCTTTGCTGACAGATCCATAGTTAGCATGGTAGATTGATACCGTAAGATGGTATGAGATATAAAGGAAACTGATGAGTGCTTGGTTTGTTTCCCTGTACGCCATCGAGTTTGGAGCGCTCAGGGATATGCACGAGGCGATAGCCGAGTGAATATATTCTGAAACGCTTCAAACGAGATGGCTATCGGGGACGCAGATGAAACATGAATATGTTTCTGATTTTATCTTATCCTCGAAATATTCGTTGGTTTACCACCCATTGAGTACGAGTTACCGTACTCGCATGCCTGTTGAGTACGAGTTCCTAATGTTAAGCCTAAAGACATTTATACCAGGCTAAGATAAAGCATATAACTCCGGGAAATCAGAATTCTGAATATCAAATTTAATACATCGTTCTCTATTCTATTTCGCTCCAATTCTTTATCAGGTACTGTGTTCCCTACTTCCGAAGGTGATAATTGAAATAAACGTGGCATAATGAACTTATCTTCTGAAAATATTCGTACACTATACTCCAAGAATCTTCCAGTAGTGTTAACAGCTAAGGCTGAAGAGAATCTTAAATTGTAAGGGAATATGATATGGTTGACATAATAGTCTATACATCCCTTTGATATTCAATGCAATAGCACATACTTAGTAATTCTGCTGTTCCTAGTTGTCGTAAATGGGACTCTTCAAATAAATGTTACATCATATATTATTCCATGGAAGTGAAAGGCAGTAGAAATGTTGTCATTCACCTGTACTCTATGTTATACATACGTCAAGTCAGTCCGAGGTCAAGTGTGTATACATCAAAGGGAGGCGCATATCGTTGCTATGGCAACGGGTTGTAACCAGGCCTAGAAACGATAGATACTGAAGATGCAAATAGGCTCAGCCTATAGCAACCTGTTGTGGCACTTCCTAACTCACTCTCCAAACACAACTTCACCTCCTCTTCGCAAGTAACGACAGGTCATTTAATAACGCTCGTGTGTGTTACATAGAGGCCCATTGAGCGTGTGGAGAATGCTGCTATGGGTGAGGAGGTGTGTGGTGATCTATGATGGCACTAGGGGGCTGATGGATGGTGTATAATATTCCATTTTATTATCCACCTAATACAAAGTGTCCATAGAAAACACATAGGGAGTGTGTATCACCATACCCGGAGCATACAGATATATCCACCTAATACAAAGTGTCCATAGAAAACACATAGGGAGTGTGTATGGACATACCCGGCGCATACAGATATGGTGTATGCTCCGGGTGGTGCATACAGAAAGTAGTGCGTACGGAAACATAGTGCATAATTAAGATGAACTGATTTCGACATGCCACTTGCCCAGAAAAGGTGGATAATAAATACAATATAGACTGGTTTCAGATAAAAGCGGTTGTATGCTCCTCCGAGTTGACTCTGCGCAATATCCTCGCTTACGCTCGGATATTACTACGCGTCAACTCCTCGGAGCATATGGCCGCTTGTATCTGAAACCAGTCAATATTGTGTATTTATCCTACCCCTCATATAAATCTCTTAAGACTTAACATGATGTGACTGTATGCCACGGTTATGGCATAAAATATTTATATGCCACTGGTGACATATGAAGTTAAAATCATGTGACAGGGTAGGATAAAATCTAAACATCACTCAATTTCATATAATTGTTTATATGCCATTCATTGTCTTCCGCAACAGATATCACTCAGCTCCGCCTCCTGATATCATGCCGCGAAGACAACTCATGCCATATAAACAATCATATGAAATTTGTGATGTTTCATGATGAATATGTATGTATACGATACTGATGTCAATCCATTCAGGCCTGGAGCAGTTAGGATGTGTGCATATATAGTCGGGGGACAACCATAGTTATCAATTGTTATAATCCATAGATAATCTTGAAACAAGTCTAAAAGCGAGCTGGTAAATACTTTTTATAAAATCCATTTATAACTGGTCTTGAATTTTGTTTTGCGTCAGGAGCAAGATGGCCGTCCCCATAACACAATGGCTATGTGCCCTATATACATATGTATACACACAATATTGACTGGTTTCAGATACGAGTGGTTGTAATCTCCGAGGACTAGACTCATATCAATATCCAAGCAAATGCGGGGAGATCACATAGAGTCTAGTCCGAGGAGATTACGAACGATTCTATCTGAAACCAGTTCATATTATATTTGTTATTCAACATTGAAAATCTAAATCATAAGAGACAAAATGACCGTGATCTTTTCATGCACTATTTTGTACACAAGGGAATCTACCTAAAGCCCAATGCCCATCTACCAATTTCGATACATTTATGTACGGTAATTTGCCTCAGCCAAGGCATCGTAACGGAGTCGGCTGTAGTTGGTAGATGTAGGACAGCTAGGCAAGGGTGAGCCACAGATTAGTGAACCACCTCCTTCAAACATCCTTTTGTCGCCGACAAGTTGTGGATTCTATATTCCGAAATCGGTGGCTAAAAACTTATCAACATGTTGATAAATCTAGTTGCCGACTGTTCCCAAATCGTAACTCCATCGGCCGGGGGTAAATAATCGTATATCTGTCAGTAAGTGTAGACTTATTTGCTTAGGACAATTACCCACCACCCCCTCTCTTGGAGGGCCGCCAGCCGAGCAAGGGGTTATGTAATTTGACTGCGACAAGTTTACCGAATCCTATAAGATTTTGGAACTAATCGTTCATCCCTGAATCGGTAGATGGGTATCAGGCTTATGACTGCGAGTAGCGACGTGGTGATCATCCCGAGCAGCCTGACCTCTATCCGCCATAACGAGATATTGATTGGATCAGGGAGATGAGATGTGGTGTTGATTGTTCCCTGATCCTGGGCCAGCCATGTAGTCTGTAGTTGTGAATTAATGAGGTGAATGGCTCAGACTATGAATCTATTGCTACTCCGGCACTGCCTAGTCAAGCGCAATATCCATGAAGGCGAATTTCTTGCAAACTTGTGTTGAAACACGTCCGCTTACATTCTCCCGGACTCATAAGCAGTTGCAGCAAAAATCGCTTTAAGTGGGATTCACACGGTGAGATTTATGTACCTTACAGTGCTCAAAATCTCATGAGATTCTCTTCCTTTTTAGGAGTAAACGTCTTTAACAATTACAGGGGGGAAAGAGATGAAGAGATTGTGTTCGTGTACAGAATCTAAGCAGGATTTGTCTCAGAGAAACCCCCTGTGAGGTACATGAATCCTATCGTGTGAATTCCACTTTAGTGAATCAGGTGTTCACTTGGCTCATGTGATTTCTCATGGAGGTGAGACCGTCATGCGACAATATAAAAACATTTTGATACTGTGGCAGGTGTTCCTCATGTTCGCATTGTTACATAGCCTCATGGCATTGCACGAAAATTCTCATGCAACTTCAGTTGCCCTAGTGATTCTGGGACCTGTTTCAGTAGTTTCGTGACATGTCTAGATGACGTCTGTGACACCATGCGGACAGATCACAAGATTGCAGTCGATGACACACGGAGTTTCACTCACTTCTCGTAGGAATTAAGCAATGACACTTTAATATAAGTAGGGGATACATAATCTATAATCGTTCCAAATATGAAGAAGATTGGCCACTTCGATCTTCAGATATTTCCTAGTCATTTTCCGCTGTTGCTTGCACTGTTGGTGCCACTGTTGATGTCTGTCTAGGCCTAATGTCACGAGACTACTGAAACAGGTCCCTGTTCACGAGTTTCGGACATGTCTAGATGGCGTCTAAATGGTGTGTCCGGTTTCATAAGAACTAGACTTTAGACTTCGTTTTGTCTGTTCTTGCTTGCACTGTTGGTGCCGCTTTTCATGTCTGGCTAACTCTTTTGTCGCGAAACTAGTGAAACAGGTCCCTGGTGCTTTAGAGTCACTACGACTATTTCATTGATAGTTTCCATGGCTGACTATTGTCACTGAGACATTTGTCAGTAACTACTGAACAATTTGAGGGCACCTCTGAAAAGATCTGTTAATTGAAACTGGCCATCCAAGGAGACACCAACTGATTTTAGTATTTTTAAATGCAATATTTTAGCCTTAATAATCAGTAGACAAGAAAGCAAGAGCGAGGAAGGAAAACTGACCACTGGTTATCTAGGTCATTGATGAACTTGACCTATTAAAATATACCTGCAACGTTAAATATCAGATTACCTAGTATGATTGTAATATGAACATGTAATATCAAATGTTAAATGATATAAACTTCCAGTCATAAGAAGGAACTACATTGATATCTGTATCTACTGAAAATATACTATGAGATTTGGTTGCGGAGTAATCTCCCGAGGCAGAGGCGAGTGAGATCATTTTGATTGGCTAGGGATCGGGTGTGGTTCAGATTCCATCTCACCCCTATCACTGACTAATTGACTAATATTTGTGACATAAACCACCATTGAGTATCCTTTTACATTACTCCATGGGTGTTGAGCACGAGTTCTCAATGTTAAGTCTATGGAGAAAAAAACCAGGGGTGAGATAAGAGGCCATCCCCTCCCATAAGCACTGTTTTTTTTTTTTTGTAGAATTTATTGACAATATAGCATTCATCAAATACATTGACGATCTTCCACTGTTGACAGTGGAGCATTCGAATAATCTATATCCTAATAATTATAGAGAATCATAAATAAAACTGGCTCGTTTGATTTATTGATTTTAACTCAGCGATGACTGATGACTGCTCATATTACATATTTCATGTGATCTCAGTTTCATGAGCTGTCAATCAAGGCTGGCTGTAAAACATGGCCCACTCCTACCTCTACGTCTTGCATGACAGCTTTCCAATATTACACTGCTGAATTGTTGGATTAAAAGAATAGCAGGGTACGTAGTTCTATATCTATCTTGAACCCGAAATTGTGAATACATTTTCCTAGATTGGCATAGAAAATATGCATAATTGATAGTCTGCATTCCGCCGATGTTTTAACGTGTTCCATAAGATAGTTCCGTACAAACCGTAAATTATCATAGAGTTTTGTATCTTGTACAAGCAGGGTGCGTCGTTGCATACTTACTGTATCCCCAAAATTGATAAAATGATTAACTTAATGTTTCAGTCTACTCGTACGAAACAGTCCGCAAAGACAACTCATACCATATAAAAAATCTTATGAAATGTTGTCATGTTTCATGATAATATTCCCCGCATAACGCAGTCACTCAACAGAATTAGGAGCAAATAGAATATTCATCATTGATACGTGCAATTATAAATGAATAACAATTAAAAGGTTTGAGTTA
Source organism: Alentia gelatinosa (assembly GCA_950022655.1). NCBI lineage: Eukaryota > Metazoa > Annelida > Polychaeta > Phyllodocida > Polynoidae > Alentia > Alentia gelatinosa. The sequence continues at coordinate 53,123,836 of OX465584.1, forward strand.
CGTTCAGTCTATGGCTAGCTTTCTTGCACCCAGTCAACTTGCCATTTCTGTAATTGCCTGTGTCGAGGATCCAAATATATCAGGCACCAGTTGGTCAATGAGGTATTTTGGTCTCAAGTGATTTCTCATGGTCAGCTGAGCATGCCTCTAAATCTCTGAGACACTGGCACCCTTCTCCTTTCCTACTATCACAGTGAATAGCACGCAGATAGTGAAGGGATAGTTTTCTGGGAGCACGCTGGAAGTGTATATATGTCACTACTACAACCTCTAGGTGATGTATAGAGCACGTGCAAGCACGCTCTAATATATGAGGACTCTTTACCTGCACTACTTCCCCACTTCCGGTGAGCCTCATCTTGATTTCGGAGGGCGCTATGTTGTGAGCTGCAGGTTGTCGGTGTAGCGATCCAGACATCGGGCCGGAGAGTGAGGCCCAGACACAGCGAGGAGTCTGCGCATTACGTAGAACGCCTTTAAATATTCACCATACACAGTAACACCCGACCGCGTGCCCGGAGTTATGGTCATGTGGTCAATAATTGACACGGCTTTCATTTTTACCACCACTTGGCGACCGAGTAAACTAGGACCACCGACAAGTTATTGAGCAGTGAAATGACAGGTCACTGTGAAATGGCCTGAAAATGGGCAAAATCAGCAAGGTACCTGGTACACTGGCCACCAGAGCAAACGCATGCTACGCACGCCCATTTCGAACCACTCTCCTAGCCGATGTTCTCACTACTTTAATCAAGATCTCTCCAGGAAGAGTGAATTACATAGCAGATCTTCCAAGCATTTTTCTTGTAACGCTTGGAGAGTGTATAGAGCTAGTGGTCAGTAAGAATTCACTGACAGGGCCTGGACTGAACCATATCAACCTCTGAGTTGGAACCGACTGAAGACAGAGGTGGTGGCCAATCTAACACACAGTTAGGCATGCCTGCTAGTGGTGGTAGTAGTACCAGCATGGCTTCACTGGCCACCAGAACAAACTTTGCTGCACACTTTAGCTCTTGTGGAATCCGATCTGCGTCCACCTTGACCCACTCTCCCAGCTGATGTTCTTACTACTCTATATAATACTCTGCTAGAAGAGTGAATCATATACAGTAAAACCCCGCGTAAGCGGACACCCTCCGTTCCGGGCCAAAGTGGCCGCTTACGCGGGGTGTCCGCTTACGCGGGGTTTTCAAGTTTCCTCCAGTCCAATATATATGTGTTATCTATAGATATATAGGGCAGACAGAGGCGATAATAGATCTGAAATCAATTTTCTGATATCTTAATTGGGTCCGAAGTTATTAAACCTTGAATTACAAAATCTATTTTCTATGAATATACTAATAAACACTGAAAAAAAAGACAGATTAATCTATTTTGGGTAGGGTGTCCGTTGGAAGTGTCCGCTTACACGGGGTTTTAGGCCTTTTCGTACTGAAATAACTGTCCGCTTACGCGCGGTGTCCGCTTACGCGGGGTGACCGCTTACACGGGGTTAAAATAAACATCTAATAGAGGGAAAAATTTCCGTTCCGAGCAAAAGTGTCCGCTAACGCGATGTGTCCGCTTACGCGGGGTGTCCGTTAGGCGGGGTTCTACTGTAGATTATTCTCCGAACGGACTTTTTGTCGTGCTTGCAGATTGTATAAAGCTGTCAGTGTGCAGTACTCTCAAAGCACATAATCCTCAGGTGGAAACGGGGATAAAACTTTCAAGTTGACCACTATTCATCTCCACCGCATGAAAGTATCTAATCGGCATCCTCTTTCAAAGTATGTACATTCATCATTGTCTGGGGGACATTTTCTGTAACCTACTTGGCAACCAGCTACTTCTACATCTGTTTTGGAGGGTCCAAATGTGTCAAGCACCAGATGGTCACTGGGGTACTTGAGTCTACATTGATCGGTCATGGTCAACTGGCCACTTTTCTGAGACACTAAGATACTGGGTCACTGCACCTTACCAATGTCATGTAGCTCGGAAGCAGATAGTGAAGGGATAGTTTTTGCAGTATGCTGGAAGTCAATATAACTTCTCCTTAACCTACGCAGCGCATATGAGCGTGTTTCTCGTGCTAAGAAGCCTAAATGAGCAGGGGCCTGTTGGGTAAATTAGGCTAGAGCGCGAAGACCCTTTTCTGTATGCCAACGAGACCCTCGGACAGTGTGAATAAATTTAATTCAACACTTATGGGTAATTTTTTTCTGTATGAAACATAAGGAAATACCAACAAATCTCCGAGAGAATATGAGGTATATCCAATGTATACGAAAAGAATACACACACTTATGGGTAACCTTCCAACGGCTAGGACTGTCTTAGCGAATGAGCTTGAATATCGTTAAACAATAACCCTCATACGAGGTCTCCTTGTACCTTCCTAGGCATAAGTTATTCAACAGACCCCAAATCCAGCTATGGGAGCAACATAGTACTCGCAACCTATTACTTGCAATCTCAGAAATACATTATTCACACAATCGTGTGAAAAACAACCTGGGATTAGGTCATTGGAGTTGTATCTATTGGTAGGGGGTTCCCTAAAAATGCCAAAGGTCAGTACATTGATTGGTCAGGATATCTGTTTCTGCTTCAATTTTCGTGATTTCTTGTGAAAAGTGCTAGAAAGTAGAACGGTGGTAGTCATCTATAGAAGTGCCAATAAGGTCCAGTTTACACCTACCCATTTTGACCACCGATTACAAGGTAATCCTCTTGGTATACTGGGGTGTTGCTTGGAGATGATATATGTCTACATCCATGAAATGATACGTCAAAAACATCTCCAGAAGGAGCTTGGCTGCTCATCTGTTTCCAACCACAGTAATCGTCTGAGGTCGGGCTCAGAATATATCATCATCCATCACACTAATTGTCTCAGAGCTAGTTCTCAATAGGTTTTGTCAGCCCGCTTATATCCTGCCTTACACAGAGAAAGGGGAGACTTTCATGGTGCTTTCTGAGGTTTAGATATACGTCCTATACACCCGCCGAGTTTTGTTTTACTGAATGATGGTTTCGTCATATACACGTATACTTAAATCTTCATTCTGGTTTATTCTGGAGACGGGTGCTTTGTAGCCTTATTTCCAGTTGGCTCCAGGGCCAGTGCTTGTAAATCCTTCCTTGATTTCATAAATATTACTGACCTCTGCTCCCCATATTGTATATATTGTGTACTGCACACTGGATATATAATTCGATTATAGTACTCCCAAATATAAAACGTCGTAAAACCAGTTACCAGAGGTAGAGACCGTTCAAGTTAATCTCGCAGAGGTGGTGTCTTGCTCCTAAACATACCCTATAGTAAAAGAATGTAAGCAACTCCTAAGCACAGACCTCCAGTCACACTCATTATTATGCTGGCAACTCTTGGCATACCAACATACTTTACAGAGTATGCAGGGATGGAAAAATACTCACACACTTTGAAACTGCAAGGCGCACGGTGACCAACCCAGAACACTCTCGAAGGTGGCCTGACCTTGTTATATTTTCGGTAATTACTTTAAGAAGTATCGATATTTGAGGTCTATAATAAGAGTAAGACATGTGTCACATCCTAGGATTTTATGCCATACAAAATTGTCTTGGACTCGGTCTACAAGGTCGCTGAGTACATTATCCTAAACAAACCATGGTATGGCATGCAATACAAGAACTCCAACAAGATGACTACGTTTAACTATATAATTATATCTTTCTCTCACTTTTACTGACCGGTATAGTACAGATTCTGTTTGTCACTAAGTGACGAAAGAATATTCATACGACCCTCGGTACTACGTCACTACTGTCATTCTTGTATCAGAAAATGTATATAAGCGTTTTAATCAATTATAGGTAATGATAATGTGAGTGTGCCTGAATTTCATCTGTTCCTCAATGTTTTCGTTGGAAATATATTCACCTTGTTCTTCAAACTTGGTGAATATTTCAAACTAAAACATCTCGGACTAGATCCCATTCAAGGACACCAACTATGTCTCCATATTCATAGAGAACTGGATCAAGAATCGTATACATTAACAATAGACTATGAGTTTGGATGCACCCTTAATGTCATTGAGGCGAAGCTGAATGACAATTTATGACGACACATCCAAACGAGTGAAGTTTTGTTCACATTCATTTATCTCACCCCTTTCACGGACACTAGAATAGCGTCACAATATCAGACAAATTCGAAATACTTGTGAAAATCCAGTTATGAACATAGATATACATCTCAATGTCAATCTGTGTCTACTTTCTCAAATCCTGGCTGCTGATTGGCCAGTTGCTTATGACTTTCATCTCACATCACTCTGCCACGACCATGACAAAGTATTGTCACTTTACATGGGAGACCATTGCATATAATTCTATAATGCTATTCTTATGGCTAAACTTGTACCAGGGATGAGTAAGGCCGGGAACCTACTGAGCTCTCAACATACTACGATAAGTGTTCCGACACACTACGACACATAATTGTTCAGCATCAAGACACAGCAACGATGCAGTAATTCAGTATCGTACTCTGATATTCAGAATATCAATTAAAGAATAATTCTATAAAACTAAATTTTATGATATTCTGAAAAGGCTATGATGCAGTAATTTTGATCCATGGCTATGTCGTAGTCATGTCTGAGCCATATCGCTAGCAGTGGGTGTACCTCTATAAAAGGTGTATCCCACTATCAAGATTTGAGCCTCCGACACACTACGATAGCCTTACGACAAGCGTTCCGATGAC